>AP028430.1:4987325-5032675 GCA_036509395.1 Antheraea yamamai
TAGATAGATGTGAAAAACATTGTGGCAGGTGTCTAGGAATAAGTAATAAAATACATTTTGAGTTTTTGGCGGGATTTTGGTCTGTCATGTAGTGGATTTAATATTTTATTCATAATCTTATGTTACTTGAATCTATATTGTGTAAAATTGGTGGTGTTTTATGTAATATAATTTGTTTATTGTGTATAAGTGAAGTGAATGGAAAATAATACCACGAACCATGAATTCCGAGTTGCCACAAAAACTCCATGGAAAGTTCTAACAAGATGGCCACCATCTTGTTAGTTCATTGAAATTATATCAAGAAACTTGTAATATCGATACTCACTTGACAATGGTAGTAATAGTCTACTAGAAGACTGGTTGCCAAAAATAGAATGGAAGAAGAACTTGCAATAGTATTAACTACTTGACAATGGCAGTAATAATCTAAAAGATTGGTTGCCAAAAATAAAGTAAATATATATATATATATACATTTTAATCATTTTTAGAAATGTCTGTCTATACGAACACACATCACTGCTAAAACTTTCTCCTCATAAAGCATATCCTTAAGTAACATTTGGTCTTGGTTTCATTAAAATCGGTTTACTGTATGAAAAGTTATTGTAATTTTAAAGACGATTCGACTTAATTTCGGGAGAAAAATAGATAAGTAAACGGATTTAAATGGACAGAGTTGCGGGCATAGCTAGTAAAAGAATATGGCGACTGATGTCTGGGAAAAAATACCCACACTCTAAAATCTTCTCACTCTGACTATTGTAAGCAAACGATAGTCTTTTAAAAACAACGCGTCTCAAGACTCATCTATTATTTAAAGCGTCATCAGTGTCAATGTACACATTTTGAAAACTTACCAGAAATTTCCACCCACCTTTTTGACTAAATATTTGCACGCTACAACGCAACCGAGACAAGCTGTTATATTTTCGATATTAAAGCGCATATGAAGAGTAGCAGAAGAGAACAGTTTCTACAAGCAGATTACACCGCAGAACAATATATCGTGTCGGTCGGTATATGGAGTCGGACCTTCCGGTGAAGGAATACATCGTGATGAGACCATATCAAGGTGGTAGCATTTTTTTCTGAGTCCGCCTGGCTAGCTACCAACCACAAGTTGAGAATTTATCGCCAAGCACCTGCTGGTATGTTCCGGCATCGGCACTTCACAGCCATGCACCTCTGGTTTGACGTGTTTACTATCGTAGACCACCAATAATTTTATTATATATAACTTCGTTGTTCCACATCTGCCAGGAGAGAGAAAATATCACATCGTAAAATTCGTGTATCGAAAGTTGAAACTCATTAAAATTATATTCGTTAGGCGATGAGTAATAATGTTTGGGTTCAGTAAACCAGATTTAATGTTCGCCCCTTTTCGGGGTTAAATGTAAACAGAAGCGATTATTTCGCATGTACTGTCCATTTTATTACACAGGTTTGTGGTAAAATTATTTTTACTATGAGAAAATAGGAACTCATAATCGTCGCTGTACCGACTTTAGATTTTTGCGGCTGTTGCCGCGACTTCCCACCTAAAAATGAAACAGTGCTTCTAGAGAAAAACTGAAAGCTTTTCAATAATAGTTATAATTAGTATTAAATAACTGTTACCCGCAAATTGGTCCGAGTGGATTTAAGTAAAAAAAAATAACATAAAAATGTACGTATAGTGGATCTGGGCGCTGCTAATTATTTTAAATAGTTAGATAAATAGAAACTAAAACATGACACTGATAGGCAACGTTGTGCAGTAATTAGAACTGCAAGCTAACTGCCTACATACGGACTACGCAGTGGATAGACAGTTTAGATGCAGTTATGCTATATACGCCAAAACCACGTTCAATCTGGAATTGAGTCGTTACATTTAAAAATGAGTTTAAGCCAGTTTTGATCATTCATATAAGACTTTTAATTTTTTTAAGATTTCCAGGTTTTATACACCGAAAACGTAGTTTAAATTTTGCCGTCTATAACGTTTTTAGTTTGTTTTTATGGTCTTCATGTTTTACACGTACATAACTTGAAAATCTTGAAAACAACGTAAAATATGAAGCCACCGTTAACAGCTAGCCTAAACTAAAAAAGATTGAATTACTTTTTATAATGTCGGCTATCTGCCGGTATAAGTCCCGTGAAAATCGGTTCAACCGTTTTCGAGATAGCATTACGGACAAAGCCGCGGTTAACAGCTAGTCTAGATTTAGAGTAGCCTAAGTAATCCGCTGTGATTTCAGCTATCTGACAGTGAAATTCCCGTCAAAATAGGTCCAGCCACTTCGGAGATTACCCGGAACAAACAGAAAGACTGACAGACAGACCGACAAAATGTTTAAAAATTGCATTTTTGTTATCAGTAGCTTGTATACTTTCATTCCCAATCAGTAAAAAAAAATATTTTGATATTACATACATACACTTCATTTTTATCATATGTATAAAATAAATATACTACACTATACCTGGATCTATGTTAAGATTGTCTTTGCTTGACGATATTGTTCAATGTTGATGGCGCCACTAGTTTTTTTATTAGTCATGTTCTTTACTGTGCATGCAACAATAAAATCTAATTGTTAAGTTTAAATAAGTAGACTCGTTTGTTATTATTCCAATATATATTAGAGCCTATAGTTTTTTTTTTCTGAAAACATAAAGATTTATTTTATCAAAATCCATTAAATTAATACAAACACATATAGAGCATATTTCAAACTAGATGATGACCGCAAATACATTTTCAAGAATATAGATTTACTGTTTCATAAGCACTATCAGTGTTATTACAAAAAAGTTAAATACATATTAAATACTGGCTTTAAAAAGGTTTCGAATTAAATGCACCGCGCTCGCCCGAGGCAAGTTCGCGTTATCCTTTTTCGCAAGTCTAACCTAACGTAACCAAAGCGAGACAAAAGAGCAAGATGTCGAACATTCAGCGACCGCGTTGCATTTAATTCGAACCTTTTTAAAGCAAGTATTCAATACGTATTTAACTTTTTTGTAATAGCACCGTGTATGTTTAATATTGATTAAATTTAAACTGTTTCTTTATTTATTTTTTGTACTAATTTTTTCATCACTACTTAACCCTTATAAAATAACTTACAAAACAAATATTCCGAAAAGTCATTACTCTGTCAATTAAAATAAAAGCAAGTCAAACGTTATCATCGAAATACAGAACAGAACATTTATTAAAGTTTTAAGAATAAGAATTTTATAAGCATAGGTTCAGCGATGTGTCAAGGTGGGACAAACGATGTGATGCGCGTGCGCAGGAGAGACGTATTAAATAAACAACATTGTTTATAAAGAAAATTTCTTCTTTAATATTTTCTTTCTTTAATATTTTCTTTCTTTAATATTTAATATTGTAAACAAAACATATTTTTGCTTTCATTTATCCTCTCTTCCTATCCTCTCTACATACAATTTTTTCCTCATCAGCCTGTAAAAGACGTATTGTCGATTTCAAACTCTGATAAAATCATAAACAACGCAAACAAAGTCGCGGGTATCAGCTAGTTATAAATTAAAAGAAATTATTTTGTTCACATACAGAATGTTTGTTGTCGCGTACGCAGTTTCGATTTATACTGGAAAGAACTATGTATCGAAATAGAATACATGCAAGTCATAGAATGTGGAACATCTATACATATAATAAGAATGTAAATAAAACGTGTCTGTACTTTAAGATTTTTGTGGAAAAAAATGTTGCAGGTGTCTTGGAATAAGTAATAAAATACATTTCAATCATTTTTAGAAATATCTATCTGTTTGTTTGAACACGTGTCACTGCTAAAGTACCTTTGTGATATATCCTCGTAATAAATCATATCCTCGAGTAACATTTAGCCTTGGCTTCGTTAAAATCGGTTCACTCTATCAAAAGTTATTGTAATTTTAATGACGACGCGACTTAAGTACGAGATAAAAGTAAATAAGTGTATGGACTTGATACGTTCAGATGATTTTATTAATCACTGTTTTTTTACATTAGCTTCCACGCGGACGGAGTCGCGGGCACAGCTAGTTAATATTAAAATTGCCGCTAAAAAGTTGAAATTCAATATGTCATGGTTTTATTCGAATTAGATGACGGAACAATAACGTCGCCCGTACGATCTTTAAAATGGGCCGGATGATAGCATGATTTACAAAATAGAATCTTGAGGTGTCATATTTTCTATTAATAAAGTCATTCGCATTTACGTACCTGCTTGTGGTACACGTGACGTGTGGATATCAACTATATTCACAACTAGGTGCGCCCGCGACTCCGTCTGCGTGAAATCTAACGTGAAAAAATAATGACTAATAAAATCATCTGAATGTATTAAGTCCATTTATATTATCTACTTAGCTCACATACTTATGACGCATCGTCATTAAAATTACAATAACTTTTGATAGAGTGAACCGATTTTAATGAAACCAAGACTAATGTTACTATCCTATATTTTATGATTTTCTTAGGTTTTATCGTGAACGTAGTACTTTAGAAGTGATTCGTGTTCAAATAAACTGACAGACAGACAAACAGACAGTTATAAAAATGATTGAAATGGTTTTAATACTTATTGCAAGATTGCACTGCATACCTGCAACAATTTTTTTCACAAAAAACTAACGAGTACAGACACGTTACATTTACATTCTTATTATACGTATAGATTAATGTACCTCAATTTAAAATAGTGAACATTTTGTTTTATCTCTCTCTCTTGAGATCCTATGTCCCCAAACTGTCGGAGCAGAGGGTGGAAACGATGATTTTCCATCTCATTCTGTCGATGGCTTCACGCTTCACTCCACTATATAAATCTCCAACACCCGCTCACTCTCAAGAATTCGAACCTGCCTCTACTAACCTATTTTGAATAATCACAATTCATTGTATAATTAGACGTTGACATCAACTTCCTTTTATCCAGCGTCATGAAAATTAGCATGTGTAGACATTTCATTACAATTTAAAAATGCGTTAAAAACTTCTTTGGCTTATATATATTAAATTATATATATATAAGAAAACAACAACAATAACGTTCATAAATTATATACTATTAGCGGGCGCGACAGATGCTGTCCCGCCCTGAGTATAAAAAAATCCTTGACAAATTTCAAAACCTTCCTCGTGAATCTCTTTATCCACTGGTGAATACCGCATGGAAATTCGTTCAGTAGTTTTTGAGTTTATCGCGAAAAGACAGACAGTCAGACACGCGGTAGGGGACTTTGTTTTATACTATGTAATAATACAAAATGCCGTATGAGTACTTAAGTATACATTTACTCATTTTTGTATACTACTAGTCCCAGACAGACACATATACAATACACATAACTACGTTACATTTAACGCGTAACGTAACGTTTTCTCCCTACCGTTCCCATAAGAAATATGACTTCAAAAATAATTTGAATATAAATCGCTATCATACCATTCCCTCAATTATCGAACGTTCATATAACATGTTTAAAAGTATAGATACATATAAAATTCTTTACGGCCAACTGAATTTACTTTTCCTTAACGCGATACCCGGTAGCCGTCTGTCAGCTCCAGCGATATCGGCGTCGATCAAAACAAAATGATTTATAAGTAATTTAAGAGGTTTTTTCCGATCAATCATCAGCGAGCGCGTACCGTGGAACAAGTTCTAAGAAATCTTTACAACACGTCGAGAGCTTGTAGTTATGTTGGCAAGAGTCGCCGCGTCCCATTTTCGTGGGACAGTATGCATTTTCAATGGTGTATACACACACGTGATTGTAACTGACATTCGAATTATGTATTCGATTGTTCAGTTTAATCGATCGTTATCTGAAACAATTGCGATTCTATTGTTTGTCGTAGAGAGTTGGCTGTCGTCGGCGACGATGTGTTTTCTAACTTTCTGTTACAATTGTAAAAATTAAAAACCAAGTTAATTCTCATCGTATTGTAGTTTTTTTTTTATTTGTGTCCTAAACTAGAGATAATTATTATATAGATATTACTTATTAAAAGCATGGCTTTGAAGAAATTTGCAATAAGTTTTTATTTATTCAATTAAAACAATTAATAGAAATGATATTAAACACAAGTGCAAATTTAATAAGTTCCAGTATATTAAAAGCACCCTTTCCAATCTATACTAATATTATAAAGAGGTAAACTTTGTGAGTTTGTGAGTTTGTGACGTTGTGACGTTGTGGCGTTGTAAGGGGTAATCTCAGGAACTACTGATCCGATTTGAATAATTCTTTCAGTGTTATATAGCTCATTCATCGAGAATGGTTATAGGCTATATATCATCACGCTAAGGCCAATAGGAGCGGAGCACAGGTGAAAAATGTTTCAAAATCGAGATGTTTTTTTCTTTTTGAGAGCTTCTGCTGTGTGTCAACGTTAGCCCAGAGTAGTAACTATTACTACGTGGACGAAGTCGCAGGCAGGGGCTATAATCTATATACTAATATTATAAAGAGGTAAAGTTTGTGAGTTTGTGACGTTGTAGGGGGTAATCTCAGGAACTACTAAACCGATTTTGAAAATTCTTTTACCAATATAAAGCCACGTTATTTGTGAGTGTTATAGGCTATATATCATCACGTTATGGTCAACAGGAGCAGAGCAACAATGAAAAATGTTTTAAAATCGGGGCTTTTTTTCCTTTTGAGAGCTTCCGCTGCGTCTTGGCACAAAATAACTATTCTACACGTACGAAGTCGCGGGCAAAAGTTATTAACTAATTATATCTTAATATATATATTTCTTGTGTGCGTGTGTATGTGACTGAACTCCTCCTAAACGACTGGACCGATTTTGATGAAATTTTTTGTGTGTGTTCGTGGAGATTCGAGAATGGTTTAGATTCACAATTGGACCCGGCAGGTGGCGCTGCGATCGACTTTTAGGATTTTTTTTGTTTTCAAGGCAGGACAACGTCCGCCCGGTCCGCTAGTTATCTATAATAATATTATAAAGAGGTAAAGTTTGTGAGGTTGTAGGGGGTAATATCAGGGGGGTCGGAGAAAAAATGGTCGAACAAAAACGTTTCTTACGAACGCTGCCTTAATTATGAGAGATGATTGAGTTCTAGAGAAAAGGTGTAGCTTGATAATGCCTATTACCGCCCAACGAAGTGGGCACGGGTCGACTAGTACGAAATAAAGTAGAAAACTTTTTAACATTCACTATTCTAGATAATTATTTCTATTATAAATCTCTTTCATTAAAAAAATTATAGATGGCAGCGTTGCATAGTTTGTAATAATAAGAAAATATATATTTTAAAATTATAAATAACAAGTATAGGTTATAAAATATTTATAAATATTTTAACATTTGTCTTGTCTTCTTAATTAGGAATTATCAGATATTGATAAAAGGAAAAGAAAATGTAACCAGTAAATAAATAAAAAAAACACTTCTGTAAAATATAAAATATACATGCTATTTATTGAACTACCCTTATATATAAATAGTCCCTGCGACCATAATCTCCATTTGACAATATCAACGTGATGGGACCAGAACAATAATTAGCAGTCGACGCTTTGCTTTTGTTGATAGTTTTCTCATTATTCAGTTAGATCAGATATTGCAGCTCGCGGTCACGAGTTTAAACCAAATTTATATCCTGCTCATGTGATTATTTAAATATTTCGGATTTAAGAAAACTTTATTAATATGTCTGCGTATTTAGGTCTCATAGTTATGTTAATTGATCATTAAATTAAGCGTCATAATTTTTTTTTTAATTTGTACTTAGCTGGTGATAGTTACAATATATTGACATAAAACTAAAACTGCCTGTAAGACTGCCTCGTTAAAAAAATCCTTAGGGCGGTGAGAGATAGCAAAACTTTGTAAAAAGTTACCATAGGAGAAAACCACGCAAAAAAATTTACAAAGGGTGAGGAGACAACCTCGTTAAAAACACGGACGAGAGCCCGTGGGTTGGAGGAACAGAGAAAACCTTGGTAATATTTACCGTTTGAGAAAACCATACAAATTTTTTTTTTTTTTATATAATAGGAGGCAAACGAAGAGGTGGGTCACCTGATGTTAAGTGATCACCGCCGTCCATAGACACTAGCAACACCAGGGGCGTTGCGAGTGCGTTGCCAGCCTGTGTTTGAGGGGAGAGCGGAGGAGGAGGGGGGAGGGGAGGTGGTCCTCCGGCGCAACGAAACGCAACAATGCGAGAACTGTTACTTGACGTCGGTGTTTCTGTGAGAGGGTAGTACTACCCCGGGCGAGCCGACCCATTCATGCTGAAACCGGTAATAGCTTCAGCATGGCTCTACCACCAACAAATGTTTACCTTACGTCTGCAATCTACAACATTTGTACAATTTATTTTTATTATTTATTTGTACATACAATACTACATGTGAACAAAATTTTGTACACCTTATTATGGTCCCAATTTGACCATAGGAAGATCACCAGAAAGTGTGTTAAATCTTTTACCATATGAAAATAAAATTAACAATAGCACAAACGATATACAGATTTATTATTACTATCCATAAAACTTATACTCGTTTAAAACTAACAGCATAATTGATTTTCAAAGCCGCATTATACTGTTCACATAGCAAAATTACACGTACAGTCTATGAAATCAACGTAAGTATTGTATTCTAAGGATTAACGTACTGATAACCATTTCAGAATTGGAAATAATAAGTTGGTTTTTTTAAATAAGCCTGTCTTGACTGTTGGATTCCACGAAGTGCGATTCGTAAGTGATTCCTTATAGGCGCCGCGCTGTTGAGTGACATAGTTGAGATAGAATGTTGACAAAAGATTGGCGTATCTATACAATATGTACGAATACAAAGCTAATAGAGCAAGAGCCCGTGGCCGCCAAACCATCGTTATTCTATAAAGCCGTAAGTTACTGTGTAGTTGTAAATGTAAAAACTGTTAAAACTGTCCGGCTACTATAATAAATATTTTGTTATAGGTCATGTATAAAATTCAGCTTTTATACGATAACGTAAGTATACCTATATATATATATATATATATATATATATATATATATATATATATACTAGCGGCCCGGGCGGACGTTGTCCTGCCTTGATAATAAAAAAAATCCTAAAAGTCAACTGCAGCGCCACCTACCGAGTCCAATTGTCAATCTAAACCATTCTCGAATCTCCACGAACACACACAAAAAATTTCATCAAAATCGGTCCAGTCGTTTAGGAGGAGTTCAGTCACATACACACGCACACAAGAAATATATATATTAAGATATATATATTTATTTTTTTAATTTAAGCGTTTCTGGCAAGGTTTTACAACTGCGCTAAGTGTATGGCAGTAGATAACGTGAAGTCTGATGTTATTCCGACAAAAATATAAAAAAATTGGAAGTTTATACTATAAGGAAATTGAGGTACTATTTTATTTTATTATACACGTTTATTACCTGTTACCCGCCTAAGTAACCACAATCCAAACTCCATAGTCCCTGATCGTTCTTACCTGTGTTGGGCATATGCGCAGAGAAACTTTCAGTTTTTATAAAATAACGACGGTCTGGTGGCCGTGGGCTCTTCGACCAGAATGTTTGGCAAACACAAAAACTGCGCACAGGACAAATGTTTAGACAACATTTCTGCGAACAGTCTAAATAGGGGATTGACACAGCGAGATACAAAAAAGGTATAGGTTTTTCAAGCACCACAGTAATCCTTACTAATATTAAAAATACGAATGTGAGTTTGTTTATTTGTTTGTGTTACACTTTCACACCTAAACTACTCAACCGATCATGAAATTGCACATTGTATTGGTACAAAAAAGGACATAGCGTGGTATTTTACTACCAGCAAAAATTACTGTTCCTCAGAGACGGGTCAAATCTATATAACCGCAACCAAAAACACAAGCTAAAGTTAGTAATATCACAATTTCGAAAAACGCACGTTTATATCTCTTCTCTTCATTTATTTTTTTTATTAGAACGACATGCTTTTAATAATATGTTGTATACCTATTTACACAAATATTTTCATTTATTAGATACCAGTTCGGATCGTGATTTCAAATACTAATTAAGTTTTTGTAATGAACGTTGCATAATTGATATTATTTCGATTTTGACATATCATACGTTTATACTGCATACCTAATCGCTACTGATTCCAATGGCATCTAAATGTCGGTTTGTTTGGCACTCGACGATCGATTAAGGAAAATCAATTTAAGTTGTTTGGGTTAGGATAAATTTCACAGAAACCATTAATTACTCTTGAAATAATATATGAGGTGATTCCAAACAATTATTTTAATAAGAGAGAAGGTTATTGTCCCGATATGCGATATTCAAAACGGTACGCTGACACAAAAAGAAGTCGAGGCAGTCTTAAAGAATTGCTGACAGAACCGAAAACTCAAATCAACTTTATTGCACAACAAAATAACTACAACCCTTTTGCTACTTTTGTTAAAAATCTACTACGAGAAAGGGGAGCTACAGGATTCTAACCCATAGGTTTTCGCAAGAACAAGACGATAATAAAAATAGATATATATCAGCTTCTAAGTTGCAAATTTTGATTATGTCGACAAGGAATGACATTATCTCCCCTATATAAGTAACTAGGGAATCTATGCGCCATCGAAAGTGTTTAAACAACTTCGATCCATTTTTGGGTGCTTTGATATTTACAGTTCATCAGGGTCATAGAAGCTATCTAAAAATCTTCACACAACATTTTTTTAGCTACATGCCATTTATATAATAATAAAAAAGTGTGTGTATACGCGAACTTATGTACACACGTTGGAAGTTATACTTCTTTGGCGTAAGAAAATAAAATTTTTTTCAAAAATTTTATCTTTCACCTTATTCTACGTTTGTAGAAAAAACGACACTAATAATAGAAAAAAGGTATTTAATACATTGAAAGTTTTAATACAAAGAAATACAAACAACAAATACAAGGAAACAAAATGTTGACTATAGCTAACTTAAGGGTGTCGGTTTTTCGTGACGGCGTGCGCACGCATCGTGATAACTTCAGGGTGTCGGTTTTTCGTGACAGTGTGCGCGCGCATCTTAAAAATTTACTCTCATCATTTTTCCCTAACGCGCCAAAAGAAGTAAGTATAACTTCAAAAACTCTTTATTGCACACACGTTCAAAATATACAAAATTAGACTTCAGTTGGCAATATATGTACAGTTAGGCAGCTTTATCGCTTAAAGCGATCTCTTCCAGGCAAACCTTCGGAGACATTTAATTTTTAAGAATACCGGGTGCCAATATATATATACATACAAAATTACAAAACTATAAATTAAAAAAAAAGTAATAACGCTATAAAACAGTTATATTAAGACAGCGAGAGGTAATACCGGTGTTGATATTTTTTTAAATAATGACAAGGATTTTGCCTGTCTAATAGCACAAGTATTCCAAAGGCGTACAGCTTGAACCGCAAATGATTTGTTATAAAATTTAGTATGACAGATAGGAAATTTAAGTAAAGTTGAGAGCAATTTATATTTTTTATATCAACTAAGATATTCATTTAAACAGTATGTCGTAAAGGGCAGTGTTAATCTACATTAAATTTCGAATTTAAGTAGTTAATTGGATAAGAATTAATACCATATTTGACAAAATAGCATCATAAATAACAAACGATGTGAAACATCTACAGCGACGGGTCAGACCGACTGTTGGTGTGTCGACTACAAGAATATTTCTCAGGTTCACATTTTCTCGCGTTATTCTCTTTCACCATCAACCGATAGTGCTTCAAAAATAGATTCGAAAAAATTTGTTGGTACCAGCCGAAATTCGAACCTGCGAACATTAAATTGATATTCCACGATTTAACATTTCTTTACGACACTTTTTTCACGATTTGTTTTTATGAAATATGCTTTTATTTATTTCTTTCATACTAGCAGCTCGGCGGATGTTTACCCGCCCTGATAATTAAAAAAAAACTTGGCAAATTACCTAATTACATTATATTATATTAATATACCTCAACCTTCCTCATGAATCACTTTATGAACTAAAAAACCACATGAAAAACCGTTAAGTAGTTTCTGAGTTTATCGAGAACAGACAGACAAACGAGGCAGAGGACTTTGTTTTATAATATGTAGTGATGCATCTATTTATTTCCTTTATTCACAAGACAACGAGGGTTCATTGTATAAATATAAACAAATTACTAAAAAAAACTAGGTACTTAGTTAAAATAAGAAATTAAATGTAACTGAAGTGTAACTTAATCGAGGTTGTACCAAAAATAAAATGCCATATTGTATCACAGCATCACACACTGCCAGAGTTTTAATTATTCTACTGGAACTGTTGCGAAGTATGCCTAGGATAGATGCCACTCTCTCACGCATGATCATATAAAAATCACCAACCCGAGCACATAAAACATCCCCGAAGCACTACAGAATCGCTGCAGTGCTAAGAATAATCGAAATATATTATTACATTGCACATGCATAGCGTTGATATAGTATATATATTATATATAGTCCTTTGACTATAGCTAACCCATATGCCATTTTTAGAGCCAATCTTACATTAACAAATGCTATAAACGTGATAAATAGTATATAAAAAAACATAGCTAGATTTAAAATAAACTTTAAAGAAGAGAAGAATAAATAATAATTAAAATAACGTAATAATAAAATGTTTCTATCTTGTTAATATGGCATTTACATGTTTAACAGTTTCAAGCTAATTATAATCTAAATTAACTTAATTAATTATAAACATATAATTCATTTTAATCTTAATTTTATACATGGCTATAGATTATATTTCCAACTTATAACTTGGTAATTTTGATTTGCAGTCTCGTATTCTCCGTGCTTACCTAACGTTTGGAATAGTGGATCTTTAAGGCAAAATTTAAGTAGAAAATCGACGTCTTTGAAATGAAATGTTAGCGTTAAATCATTTATCTTCTATGGATGGCCTTTCGCATTCCTTTCTGTTATAAGCTACTAGCCGTGCCCGCAACTACGTCCGCATGAAATTTTTGAAATGAAATGCGTAAAATGAAGACAGAGTTTTTGTAGTGGATTTAATTCATAATATTGTGTTATTTGACTCTACATATTGTGTTATCGGTGGTATTATACTCGACGCAATATAGTTCGGTAATTGTGCACAGGTGGATGAGATATAGAAGTATGAATTCCTAGATGTCACAAAAATCTCTGGAAAGTTTTAACAAGGGCACCACCATCTTGTTAGAATATAGAAATTATCATAAAACTCTTGGTATTTAATTACCTACTCGGCGAGGGCATTAATAATCTAGATTAGTTGCCAAAAATTAAATTTAAAATAAATAAGACGACATTTAACTTTATTACAAAATTGTATCGTTAAAATGGAACTAATGCACCGTCATGTTGATCATCTATAAAATAATGTTATTAAGTAATTATAAGCCATTAATTGACATTACATTATTCTCAATAAATTAACATTAGATATAATCAAAAAACTGTCCACGGGAAAACAAATTTGTGTTAATCACTTTCTGCTTTTAAATATGCATTAATTTAAATTTAAAAGGATTTTGTAATATATCGAAACACGTATTTAATAGGTATTAATCAAATATATACATATAAATAAAACTGAAACGTCTGTGGTTTGTCAGGCCTAATTTCCAAAACAATTCAACAGACGTTTTTTTATACTTCACTAGCTCCTGCCTGCGACTTCTTCCGCGTGGAATAGTTAATTTGGACTAACGCTAAAAAATCCAATTTTGAAACATTCTTCATTAGTGCTAGGCGCCTATTGGCCTTAGCGTGATGGTATAGCGTTATATCCTTGCGATGCGATAGCTTATAGCCTTCATTGGTAAGCTATCTAACACTGAAAGAATTCAAATCGAACCAGTAGTTCCTGAGATTAGCGCGTTCAGGCTAACAAACTCTTCAGCGTTATAATATTAGTAGATTTTAGCATTTGACCACAATATCATCTGAAATAAAATTACGACGTGGTCCAAGGCGGTTAACACGCTAAACCTAGAGGCTTCTGACTCTCAAATGCAACTGCCGGAACATACCAACAGGCACTTGGCGTCAGATTTTCTACTTGAGTGTGGTAGCTAACCATGCGGGCTTAGAGAAAGCCCTAACACCATGCTATGGGTAAATCACGATGCTTTCTTTCACCGTAAGTTCCGACACAGTTGTAAGGATTCACACCTACGTCCATTACACGGTTTCCCAACACACTGTTAACTGAGCTATCATCGCTCCGACTTATACATACAAATAGATGACTTTTGAAATGATTGTACTAGACTACATACCGTTACAATTGTTTCCAGTAACGAAACGATGATGGTCAAAATTTAACATATAACAATACAAAGAATACTCAACAGAGTCATAAATCTTTGGTTTTTAAAATACAGATATTTTTTGACTTTAAAAAAATCGTACTTCGTAGCGATAAATCTACGCATATTTGTTCATTAAAATAAATAGCGTTACTTAAAAACAAAATAATATAACGGAAGGCAAATTGCTTCTAAATAGAAAACTCGAGAGGAATGATAAACCGCAGGTCATTCGAGTTGACAGGTGATTAATAAATCTATAAGAAGTTAAAACAAATATTCAAAAAGTCCAAACAAAATGGCTACATTAAGCATTTATGTAAAACACGGTTCATAACCAGTAAGCCCACTTAACCTGGCAACGTTTCGACATCTTGACAAAGTGTCTTTCAACAAATTTTATTGATTCAAATGATTTACTAGCCGATTGAATAGAACTTAACGTGCCTCAAGAAAAAATACCGTCGATCAACATTGATTCCCCTCGGTATTTGTTTTCTTGTTAATATCGATACATCATCGAATTTACGTACAGAATTACAGATATATAATGAAAATATATTTCTACAGAACCTTCGAGTCGTTTCATCCAGAGTTCCTTTATACAAGTGTGTCAATAATATGTGGAAAATTAAAATAAATCTATCCTAGAATTCAAATTTTCACTGTGATCCTATTCAGTACGCTTTCACTAATATCAGAATACTAATTTATACATATAGTAAGAAATTAAGGCCTTACGAATTAACGTCACGCAAACTAAAGTTGGTTTAATGTGTCAATTGTTGTTTACTTATTTTTGATCCATTTTTTATCGTTATAGAACGCTGTTCTTTGTCGCAAGTCTAACATAACCTAAACGATAATTTGAGATAATGACATCATTAAGTTGCGGTGGCGTTAAAACATAAGTACCGAAATTAAATTAAACGTGTCTGTACTTTTCAGATTATTTTAGAAAAAAATATTGTAAGTGACTACGAATAATTAATGGTATAAATTTCAATCATTTTTATACATATCTGTCTGTTTGTTTGTACACGAATCACTGCTAAAGTATAACGCTTATGATAAAACATCACCAAGAAAATAGTAAAGCATATCGTCGGATAGCATTTAGTCTTCATATCAAAGCATATCAAAGGATACCACAATTCAAATGAAGACGCGAGTTAAGAACGAGAGAAAAGTAGGGAAGAATATGCATTTCTGTCTCATTAAAAAGCCTGGGTATTTTGTAGCATACCTCATACATTCTTCTATCTATATTCTATATACAAATAAAATTATAGAGGTCTGATATTGTGAGTACATAACGTAAAAACTAAAGGATACAGAATTTTTTTAGATACTTAGTTCTTATATAAAAAAAAAATTACGATAGCTTAAGCAGTTTATAGTTATTTTAAGTCCGCCTGCCTAACTACCATTCTCAAGTTGAAAATTTGTTGCTAAGCACCTGTCGGTATGTTCCGGCGGTTGCATTTGAGAGTCTTTCCACTCTAGAGTTGGTATGTTTACCATCTAAGACAAAGTCTTCATTTAACATCAGATAAGGTTATGATCAAACAGTAAAATCTTTAAAAAAAATTCAAGTAACGATGGCTTTATTGCTATTGTTTTAGACAAAAAAAAGGGGTTCCGCGAAAATATAATCCTTTATAGAGATACAAACACAGGCTAAGTCGCAGACAACTGCTAGTATGTTATAGCATGGTAATTTATGTACAAGTTACTAGAAAGTAATCTTTTAAATTACTAAACCGACTCTAAAACAATGGTAAAAGCTATGTAGCTTTATCATTATAGGCTTCATTCGAAGGTGTTGAGAAATTGAAAACCTGATAGATTGTTTGTTGAAAGGAAACTTCTTATGGGATGGATTTGATATTCTGATCCGCAACCTTTTTGTGTGTCGAATAGTTGTGGGACTAAGCACTGTGTCGGTTAGAGTATTGACAACATCGGTTCTCGTCCTATTACAGAAGTTAACACGTTCTGTGTCACGTGTACCACGGGTGGTACACGTTAAACTTTATCTTTAGGCCACATTTACCACCGGTGGTACACGTATTGATAACTATTGAAAACGAAAGACTTACTTATATTATTTATGATGTTGAAACGCAATATTGTTTGCTAATACGTGATGTAGTCCGGTGAAGCTGTTAAGACCCGCCAGACCAATTGCGTAGGCAGTTCCAAAAAAAAGTATGGTAATATATCTAATTTTTGTTAAAATATCAAATGGCTTGGCAAAAATGGGTTGGTACGGAACATGTTATGTAACGTCGGGCGCGGTTAATACTTGGGTGGGTGACCGCCTGGGAATACCGCGTGACGTTGGTTTTTTCTTGTATTTTAAAAAATTAAAACGTTTCCCTGTAGCACAAAACTTTCACTTCTTTCATGTCTTTACGACACCCTGTTCTTTTTATTCTTTAACTATTTAACCAAACATCATGAAATCTTACATACACGTTGTCAGGAGTATAGAAAAAATACTATTTCTGGGGAATACGTCGAATCTACATTAACGCTAGCGGAACCGGGAGCAAAAACTAGTAAAAATATATGTCAACGCGTACTAAGTCGCGGGCAGATTATAGCACACGATACTCTTTATTTTATGTTGTTCTATTTAATTAGTCTTTACTACAGAATTATCTATGATCTGTTTACAAATAAATAAAGACATTAATATTCAAAATGTAACATTACACGACCATTCTACGTATTATATTGCGAATATAAAATTGAATAAACTTTATAACACCGTAAAGGCATCCATAATTATACCAGTTCTTAGAACATTTGTGTCGCGACAGTAAAAAAACACCATAAAAATAAATTTAGATTACTGTATCAATAAATATTAAAATAGAAAATCATTTTCGTGAACGTGAAATAATTTAACAATACATAATTAATAGATCGAAGCTCATTTTTTGTCACGAAAAAAAAAACTAGAAATATCCACTGATTTACGATAAACGTAAATTAACCGTGACTGAATTTATAGAATCTGTTTATTTATGACTTTTAACGAGAATTGGTCTTTAACAGCTGATTGATATTAGGGTTCAGTAGAATAATGATTTAAACGATCGCTTCCCACTGTTGTACTGCTTTTCATCATAACGCGTATCATGAAAGATGTTAATATTTACCAAGAAGTTATTTTATACTAAATGCCCGTTCCGGCTTCATATGAGAGCACTAACAAAGAAAATAAGACTACTACAAAATATGCAGCAACTAAATAGCTGAACGTAAATCTGTCAATTCTTACAATACTTTTGAAGTATTTCTACTGTTTTCTGCCTTATTCACTAGCTCTCATTATTTTTGTAATTTTCACTTTTCCGTAAGATATTCCAACCCTTTTCGTTCATGTCAATCCTTGCCCTAATAATGACACACACGACAATAACATAATTAAAGGAATAGGTGCAGCCGTTTTCAATTGATTTGCTTATATACATTCGGCAATTGATTTAATTTTTTATAAATATTTTGAAAGTAAACGAGTATTGATAAGTAAACCGCTTGTTTCTCTCTAATATTATTTTACTGATGAACCTGGCTCTATCTCATATATGCTGAAATCCACAAAACCGTTTAGGCAATATAACTTACCATATATATGCATATAAACAATTGCATTGTTTCTACGTAAGTAACCTTAAATAAATAAATTGAGACTACAGTACACAATAATTCCTAAAATACTCTACTCGGTTGTAAGTTTAGATATCTCAGTATTTGATATTAGAATTAACATCATTCAAGACCAAAAATAAATATACCTACTGAACCCCTTATAAAATAACAGGTTTCTCTTTGTTACAATTATAAAAAAAACGTCTCCGTAGAAAATGAATCGATATGGACACACAATGTAGACGAAACTAGACTATGCGTAATTTAAAATTATAGCGTGGAATAAACCAGATAACGCGACAATAAATAGTTAATATCAATACATAATTAGTGCTACAAATATTTAAAATTTTAAAAAATTGTGTGATTTGTCTTGTTATATGGATTAAAATACATTATTGTTTATATATTTCTGATTATTATCAAAATTTGCTCCCATCATTAGTAAGTATTTATTTGTTACACTTTCACTCCTTACTTATTCAACTGACGATCATCAAATAATGCATACACGTTGCCAGGGGTACAGAAGAGGACATTGGGTACCTTTCATGTAGAATAAAAGGACTGTTCCTGAAATCTACATTCGTACATACATCTGAATTCGCGAATAAAAGCAAGTTCTTTATCGTATTTTAAATGTTACCAATATTTATTCACACAGACTATATAACATAGTTTTACAGATTATCGTAAGGGGTAATTACACCTATTTCTTCATGCAGCAAGTTTTTATATTTTATTATATCTACTACTAGCGAGCCCGGCAGACGTCATCCCGTCCTGATTATAAAAGAATCCTTGACAAATTATACACTAACTAACTGGTGAAAACCGTATACAAATCCGTTCAGTAATTTTTGAGTTTATCGCGAACAGACATACAGACGTGGTAGGGGACTTTGTTTTATACTATGTAATGATGATATCACTAGGTGGTGCTAGGTTATATTTTATTGTGTTTAAGTTTTATATTGTAATTCGATACGGACATAATTGCGAGCGGTAGCTTATGTTATATATGTAGATTTATATGAGAACGGAATTTTACATATGGACGTGTATAGTATAGTATAGTATTCAAGCACGAGGAACGCAGAACTAACAATAAAATAAACGTTAATCAGTACAGAAATCGAATCCAAAGTTTTCAGTTGAATGGTGTGACTAACTACCGCTGCGTCGTCGGTCATAAACCTACGGATTACTAGATAACCGTATATAAAATATCATTAAACAGAGTAGCTTTTCATGTCTGTCTGTGCGTTATCTTAGTTCTTCTAAACGACCTACGTAACGGATTTTGAAATGGTTTTCAACATCGTTTAGAAAATTTCTTCTGGAAGTTTTATAAGTATAACATATATATCATCACTACATAGTATAAAACAAAGGGAAGAAAGCGTCTCTGTCCCCATATCCCTATGTATGCTTAAATCTTTAAAACTACGCAACGGATTTTGATACGGTTTTTTTAATAGATAGAGTGATTGAAGAGGAAGGTTTATATCTATAATAACATCCATTAAATAGTGGAGAAATACTGTTATTTTTGAGGTTTCTAATGTCATGTTGTAAATAATTACATTTTCTCCGCTTACATTGCAACAAACGCAGGCGGGCCACGGGCAGTAATAAATAAATCAAAACTACTGGATCGATTTTAATCATTTTTTCAGTGAATGACATAGGCTATATATTTTATACCCGTGCGAAGCCGGAGCGGGCCGCTAGTGTTTATATAAAGTAGAGAAATGTCGAGATATTACAATGAAATCATAAAAAAGTTATTGGGCGCATACATTGATAAGGCTGGCTAAACCTTATTAGATACATAAAAATAATGTACTACATAATTCTACACATTAGAAATGCTTAGCATTAGAACCCATTATCCGCTGTTTCATTATTATTTCTACATTTTATTAGAGAATAAATTATTATTTGCGATATACGTTCACAAATGTAGTATTGATCCTTATCCAATCAAATTTCACTTTGCTTCAATAAATATGTTAGAACATGTCAAAAATTTAAAATAACGCGCAAGACAAAAAAAAACTGTTTGTGAGAAGATTCTTATGTAGGTGGTTTCTATGACCTTGATCAACTGTAAATATCAAAGGTCCAAGGAAGAGATCTTAATCGCATAGACACTTATGGGGCCTCACATTACTATATTCCGTGTATGATTTTATAGGTGGTAGAGCCACGCTGAAGCTATTACTGGTTTCAGCATCAATGGGTCGGGTGACCCGGTGTACTACCAACCGACCCACAGAAAGCCGATGTGAAGTAACAGTGCTTGCATTGTTGCGTTTCGTTCGGTCAGTGAGAGCGCCGGATAACGAACCTCCCCCCCCCCCACGTCCCTTCCCCACTCCCCCTCCGCCAAACACAGGGTGGCAACGCATTTGCGACTCTTCTTGTGTTGCAAGTGTCTATGGACGGTGGTGATCACTTAACATCAGGTGGCGCACCTGTTCATTTGCCTGCTATGATATAAAAAAAAATTAAATAACGCGCAACACAAAAAAACTGTTTGCTAGAAGATTCTTATGTAGGTGGTTTTTATGACTTTGATCAACTATAAATATCAAAGCTCCAAAGAAGAGATAAAAATCGCATAGATACTTATGGGGCCTCAAATTACTATATTGCACCTATTTTCTAAGCAAGACTAATTTTTTTTAAAGTCAAGACCCTAACAAAACAGACTTTTTAAATAATTTCCTTAAATCTCTATTAATAATTAACTTCCTGGATTTAATTATCAGAGATGAATAATTATTACGCGCATGTTCAGCAAAAGTATATAAGCGAAATAACAATTAATCAGAGTATGTCATAAACACCTACAAATTTCATAGACATATTACAAGAACTTGGCAACCGCTGCGGGTACAGCTTTCGTACATACGATGGACTAAACATTTGTTAAATATTAATTAATGACAAACTAGTTGATTCCCGCGACTTGGTTCTGGTGGAAATAGGTTTGTTGTTTCAAGGGAGTTCCCTAATATATAGTTATATATTTTATCTAGATACGAAGGTGGTAGAGCCACGTTGAAGCTATTATTGGTTTCAGCATGAATGGGTCGGCTCGCCCGGGGTAGTACCACCCGACCCACAGAAAACCGGTCAGTGGGAGCGCCGGATAATCTCTCCCCTCCCCCTTCACCTCCTCCCTCTCCCCCAAACACAGGTCGACAACTTGCGACTCGCCTGGTGTTGCTAGTGTCTATGGACGGCGGTGATAACTTACCATCAGGTGACCCGACAGTTTGTTTACCCTCTTTAATATAAAAAAAAAGATTAGATGTGAGTTGTATTAATAATTTTTTCAATTTTGTTACAACTACTTAAACTCTGCAATTAACATCGTAAATTGGGTTAGCCGTTTTGGTAATTAGTACGAATGAACGAGAAACACTTCTATTTTATTTACGACTAGCTGTGCCCACGACTTCTTCCGCGTGAAACTTAATATAAAAAAAACAGTGACTAGTAAATCATCTAAATGTATTAAGTCTATATACTTTTCTCTCGTACTTAAGTCGCGGCGTCATTAAAATTACAATATCTTTTGATAGAGAGAACAGATTTCCATGAAACCAAGACTAGGTGTTACTCGAGGGCATGCTTTATAATTATCTTGGTGAGGTTTTATAGTGTACATTACTACTAAGTGATGCGTGCACAAACAAACAAATAGACAATTCTAAAAATAATTGAAATGTATTATTATATTACTATTTCTGGATATCTGCAACAATTTTTTTCATCTAAAAAATACAGATATGTTCGATTTACATACTTATTATAATTTATAATATGTATAGACACTATAGCTCGCCAATAGCTACTAGACGGAAAAGGACTTGAACTGATTTACTTCACTTATTTATATATAGATAGAAAATTAATAATTAAAAATCTCGATATCTCTCCATCGTAAATTATTATAATATCGAAATTATTATTTGTCTGTCTTTAGCACGTAATATTAATATTACAATGTATTAGGAATATTTCGCAGAATTAAAATATATTAACTTTATTTTTTGCATCTGTAATTAATCGCGAACTCGCCTCTCCGTAAGCTAAGCCTTAATCACGACTAAAACATGGAACCAGACAGAGGTTCATTAATAAATTATTGAATACAAAATTGCATATCTACTATCTAAACACAATGAACAACACAAAGGAAGGTGTAATGTTTAGACGCAATACAATCGCCGAGTCAGCGTATTAAAAAGCGCTTAACAATTCACTGAATGACTCTTAATTATATTCTAACAGTTTGATTTTCCTTTTTTATATCCATCACATGAACGTTATTCAGCGCAAATCAAATATTATTTCGATAAATTTAATTAAATTGTAATGTTGTGTCAGGTTCTATTGATAAACTATCAAAACTGTTAACTGTAATCGTAGGTTTTTAAATTGTGCTTGTGTGAAAATAGAAAACATACCTGGATCTATTGTAATTTATAAGCACATAAATATTACTTAGCTATTTTTTACCTGAGGATCTAGAAGAGACGTAAAGTTATTTGAGAATATAGGTATGCAAGACACAGATATAGGTATAAGTACACATTACCTATATTATATTATACTAGTGGGTCCGGCGGGAGTTATCACGCCCTAATAATAAAAAATACCTTAACAAATTATACACCTAAACCTTCCTCATGAATCACTTTATCTGCTGGTGAAAATCGCATGAAATTCCTTTCAGTAGTTTTTGAGTTTATTGCGAACAGACAGACAGACAGACGTGGCAGAGGACTTTGTTTTATAATATATTGTGATAGTGATAGTGATAATAATAATATATAAAGACAACATAAGGATAAATAAACGCCAATTTTTGATTCCTATAGTAATATTCGAACTACGTTTTAAAAAGTAAATGAGACAGAAGACAGTAGAGCGATTTTCAAAAACATTAACAGACTGACGTTCAATTGTTCAGTTGCCATTTTTTCACATGGTCGTACTGTAAAATTTGATATCATTTTCCTCGTCAATAAACGTGTGAAGCCGGAACGGGCAGCTTGTGTTAATACAAATAAACAGGTAAAGCGAAGAAAACAATGTACTTATCCCAACAAGGGTTTGTCCTTGTCAAGACGTGACGTTTACACCGTCAACGTATACATACGCCGCTATCTCCAAAACAAACGAAACTGGTAAACAAACACTAGCGAATAGTTTCACAGTTGAATCATTTTCGCGAATCCTTCGCTTTGTTCGGTCGCATTCCTCATTGTTTTCAATGTTATCTGGGTCAATATAATAAGTATTTATTATGTTTATGCAGACATTCAGTAAAATTATGTGCAATGGAGGACGGTAAGTTATTACAGATAATATTCTCTAGAAATATCGTTAAGTTTCATCACTGATTCTGCACTGATTGAAGAAAATATTATAAATGGAATGAACGTATCGAATAATGATAAAGTCTCAAAATATAGAAGTTTGTCACTATATTTTAGCAAAATTTACATCGAATGCTGCCAAGAAGAAGTATAAGCAATTATTCTTTTAATTTGATCCTAGAAAAGATAGAGAATTGTTTGGTTGATAAAAATTGCTAAAGAAAAAACAACTTCGGGTATGATTGAACTAATGCGAAATTAGAGCGTCCATAAGTTTTGTTTCTGCATTGTTTAAATACTAAGCTATTACAACTAGTTACAAACAAATGGTTAATGCTTACCCCAAGGCGTACTTAGTTAACGGCCTTCATTTATGTTTTCCATGGAGATGTTGGCTAGCAATGCGATGATCTCTTATGAATCTAAAGCAGTTCTCGATGCAGATATGTGACACACAACAGGTTTATTTTGCTTATAAAAAAAATATTCAACGCTTTGCTAAATTTATTGAAGTATTTAAGACGTTCTACACTTGATGGATTATGCCCAGTATAAATTATAAACAAATAAGATAAGAAAGCAGTTTACATTTAATGTAATGAATCAAATAACCAAAGCACTCTTAAACATGGAAGCCAAAGTGTTATTTATGTTTATTAATTATTTAAGTCATGACTTCGTAAATATTAAGTTTAGTGTTGATATGGATTTAGGTTTTCTTTAATATTATAGTGGACGTTACTTTGCCAAATATCTCAGGTTTTTTTTTTTAATTGAAGAAAGATTATAAAAAAGAAGCCCTACATGCTCCCGTAGTCATTTGATCATGTACAAACATCATCTAGGTACATATACGAAGGCGCTTGTTCGATGATCGTTAAAGCATTGAGATCTACGGTTTTAGTTTTTTGTTATCATATCGATTATTGGTTGCTAAGTTATGGTCTGGCAAAATCTACAATTGAAATAGGATTTATACACTATCATATAGCCTGTAAAAACGGTGGGTATACCGAGAGTTTTAATCAGAAAATTACCCTTGACAAGGAAGGTTTTGTAACTTAACGTTCTTAAGTGAATAAAGTATCTATTGTCTCTTATTAATATCCAAGACTACAAATTTCCACTTCTCTCTCAATATTTTAAATGATAAAGCGTTATGTGTTATGTGCAAATATCTAAAAGTATAATTGTTTAGTTAAATTACATTCTCGGCTGCTGTTTCTAATAATATTGCAAACATTGAACTATTGCGAATACAATTTACTCAATACATTCAAATATTATTCACGATCTATTCATTCACTGATGCTTTCGCAATGCTAACAAAATTTACGCGGAACTGATCATCTATCACACTGTTACAAACAACAAAGATTACTTACAATATTTGAATTTTTCGAAATACTAAAAACTCTATGAAAAATATTAAAATGATATCAACATATGTATACACAAGAAATTTCTAAATGGGTATAGTCAGTTCTCTCACGCTTTACATTGCCTGAATTTCTACTGTTCTATATGTTTTTACTAATATATCATTACATCTATTTCTCCGCATAACATATGGCTTTTTATTTTGAATTTTAAAATTTCGTTTTATGTACCAATGTAGTTACGTTAGCTAGTAGCTTACGTACATAGTATATATTTAAAAATCAACCAATAGCTGTAGGCTTTTCCCAAAAAGCTGGCATATAACCAATAATATATTCAACTACGACATCAAACCTGACAAAAGATGATGACTATTTATTTTTTTCAATTAGATTAATTTAATAACAATTAATAAAATACAAAATATCTCTCAGAGTATTACATTCAGCTTTATTACCCACCACATTTAAATGTAAAAAAAGAACGTTCATAAGTTACTCGGCAAAAGTAATGTCAACTTTTGCTTTCACATATAAGGTACTTTCTTTGCTTTACATGTTTGTGGAAAAGCATACACTTAAGTCTTTACAATTAAGTGAATGTGGTGCATAGACAATTGGCAACAGTATGCATTTAAAGGTTACAAATGATGATTCTATTTGTAACGAACTAGCTGCTCAAAGAAAGAGAACAGAAATCTTTCCTTTGAATTATGACCACGTAAAGGAATAAAGTAGCCATTGAACAACTGAACGTCAATCTATCAATTCTGTCAATATTTACAGACTCACAGACACAAACCTTGTCCTGAAAATTAGATACACAACAAAAAAAGAATTAGCCAATGTGTGAACCTGATCTGATGCGCTCGATGAAATGAGAAACAAATGGAATTTCAGTACTTGCAATGGACAAAACTGTAGTACTAGATAATACCTAACATTATTTTCGAGAGGCTATGTAGAAAATAACAGTCTTTTACAAAAGCTAGGTCTTAGTAGTAAAGTTACAAAAGATGAACGCTCACCTGTAGTTATCATAATGGTATGCTAAGTTGTGTTACTCGCTGTATTTCTCGAGTAATGAAACGTTGCTTTTATGTAAATCACTGACCATTACAAAAAACAGTTATTTATTTACAAATGTAATTAAAATTGAAATGTATGTTCTTTATTAGGGCTTATTTGTAAAATAACTTAACTGATATTGACGACCCTTCCTGACAAGTAGAGAGTTATAAGCCATTAAGCTTTTTACAAAAGATCTCAGAAGAAATTATAAAATTGAACGGGTTTTTAAGTTACTTAAATTGGTTTAAAAGGGTTCCAGGAGTTATGTGGTTATAATAAAATTACAATGTAAAATATAATTAAGTAAAAAAAGTCCATCATTCATTCAAATAATATATTTGTAAGTAGTTTTTGTACGACAACATATTTTCAATTTTGTCGATGATGAAGCTCGGGCATCTGTTAGCTGATAAAAAAAGCTTATGTGACTACATTCTACATTATTTTCTACTAATATTCAATTAAAGTTAATAAGCCACAAAATAATATATATTTTTTTTCAAAAAACTATTGAAATTTGATTTAGTCCAAGTAATTAATACATGTTAAGGAGAAATCGATAACATGATTAAAATAAATACATTTACTCTTTATCATATAGCATTAAAAGTAATGGAATAATGTTAAAGAATTGTAAAGAGAAACAATTTAAAACCCTTAAATTCGAAATATATCTCATGATATGACTCAGTATGTGGCAATATGAGTGACCAGTACCGAGTTTAATGGTCATGCTAAATTCCACGGTTTCCGTACGAGACGGACCAGTCGCGACTTATTTAAATAAACGTTTGCTCGAGTGCAAAAATAAGTAAGGTATGTGTGTTTATCTCTCCACTAGCGGTGTCATGTTCGAAGTGGAGTAAATATTGAAAATAAACTTTGGATTTAGATAACGCACGAAAAATAGATACATAGATAAGTGTGACAGTAGTTTAACACATTGGACAAATATACCTAAGCGAAGACTCTATTCCCGTTGTTTATTTATCCGTTGTTCGATTTTTTTTAAATAATTTCTATAGTGGTGGTGGTCTAGTGGTTCGAACGGTGGAATATTAATCTGATGTTCGCAAGTTCGAGTTTTGGCATGGTCCAACGAATTTATTTGGAATTAGCGTACATTTAACTATTTAAATTAGGAAATCTATCGGCTAACGGTGAAGGAAAACATCGTGAGGAAACCTGAACCTGAGAAATGTTCTTGTAGTACTACTGTACGTGGGAAAACATGGAACTGTTGATTTCTCAGGGTGTGAAATCGCCAACACGCCGTCGGCTGGCGTGGTGATTATGCCCATGCCTTCCTTCGGTAAAAGGCGTATAACCTGCAGCGGGCCTTATACAGGCTGATAGTGATGATGATGATGATATAATATCTGGAAACTCTTCTCGTTAATTTTCTTACTCTTAAGTAAGAACGTAATTAAGTTATAAGTATGGCAAAGTGATTAATAAAATTTGGACAATAACAAAAGCAACAGGAAACATACAAAAATTAATTTCCTCATTGATCAGTTTCACTTAAGTTGTGGTGTAGAATAACTACAACTATTTGTTGATAGGATTCTACATAAGATATTGACTACACAGCTACGTCTCTAATGTCTCTATCTATAATCTCTGTCAGCACTACAGGAAAACGGTTAAATTATAAATTGTTAAATTATATTGATAAATTTCATTAAAAAAGGTTTTTTTACTCAACGACTATATCACACCAGCCTATAAAGTACTACAAAGGATGTTATTAAATAGCTGAAGATAAGGGCTGATTATAATTTAGGATAAGTTGAATTTATTTGAAGCGATGATAGCTTACTTTATAGCATATTCGACAACCGTGTCATCACAGCTTTCGATTATAGAAAATACCTTGATGAAACCTTTTGTAACTCCGCATGGCTAGTTACCATCTTCAAGCTGAGAATTTATTGTCAAGCTGTTAGTGTGCTCCGTTGGCTACACTTACAAGCACGTCTACTCTAGGTGTAGCGTGTTTACTGCCTTAGTTTTGAAGTTTTTTTAATCTATACTACTCCAATATTATAATGCTGAAGAGTTTGTTAGCTTGAAAGCGCTAATCTCAGGAACTACTGGTCCGATTTGAAAAATTCTTGCAGTGTTAAATAGCTCATTTATCGAGAAATGCTATATATGTAATCACGCTACGATAAATAGGAGCGGACCACCGATGAAGGCTGTTTCAAAATCGGGATTTTTTTCCTTTTAAGAGATTCCGCTGCGTGTAAGCGTTAGCCCAATGTAACTGTTCCATGCGGACGACGTCGTGTCGCGGGCAGAAGCTAGTAATTTATATTTCTTTTCATTTTTATTTCAAAGAGATATTTACTATGTAAGATATTAAGATAAGAACCCTTAAAACACTTTCAATCGAGTTTCTATCTCGGAGTAAACGATCATAGTCCACCTTTTCATATGAATTATTCATGACTTTTTACACGCTTATCAACGTGCCAGATCATTATCTTAAATGATTCTAATAGTTTATAATATATTCTGTGTACAGTTAGCAAAAAGTAACCGTGTCGTTGTTTCAACTAACTTGATAGTGTTGGTAATGAGGTTTTTTTTTAATAAACTACATACATTGCGCGTAAAATAAAAGCTAATTCAATGGGCTGATTTGAATAATTACTCATGAAGATAGATCTAATAATAGATAGATACGGATCCCTTCTAGTTCATGTGTCATTTGGCAATACACTCCTTAGTATCACGAACTTAACAGATTAATTATGATTATAGATAAAATAGAAAAAAGGTAAAAGATATTTGACAATTTTATGCAAATTATAGAAAACTAGCGGGTGCGGTGGACGTTATCCCGTCACGACAATAAAAAACCTTGACAAATTATATACCTAAATTTTCTTCATGAATCACTTTACCTAGTGGTGAAAATGACATGAAAATCCGTTCAGTAGTCTTTGAGTTTATCACGAACAGACAGACGTGGCAGAGGACTTTGTTTTATAATATGTAGTGATGATGGTTGTCAGTCGTCAAAGAAAATTTAATGAAAGTTTCCAAAACATTTAGAGAAATATTTAAAAAAAATTCAAGATTCGTCTCTAAACATGACCGAGAAAAAATATATAAACTATAATGATTATAACCTAAGTGATTCGGTCAGTAAGTTAGAAAGAAACATTAAATTTTATTTACACATTCAAATAAAAACAAATAATTTTACTGACAAAAAGTGTGTGTGTACTTATTTATGTACACGCGTTAGAAGTTATACTTCTTTGGCGTAACAAGATAAAAATCTTTTCAAAAATTTTATCTTTCGCCTTATTCTACGTTTGTAGCAAAACGATACTAACAAAAGAAAAAAGGTATTTAATACATTGAAAGTTTTAATACAAAGAAACAAAATGTTGACTATGGCTAACTTCAGGGTGTCGGTTTGTAGTGACGGTGTGCGCGCGCATCGTAAAAATTCACTCTCATCATTTTTCCCTAACGCGCCAAAAAAAGGCTTCAACAATTAAAATTAATACCTGGTATTATTTGACTGCTCTGATAGACTTGCAAGTCTTACCAAAGTCTTGTGATTATGTTTGCGTGTTTAAAATTCTCTGTCAATGTGACATTATTCTATGTAATTGTTTTGACAGGCCCACACCTCGGGCATGCCGGTTGGACTCAACGTCAAAAGTTCGGCGAAACTTATACGTTTGCATTCATTTATAACTCATTCGAAGCCTATAATAATGTTTATGCTTTTATTTATATAATTTTTCGCAACCAGTTTTCTAGTAGAGATCTGCCATTGTCGAGTAGATAATGATATTACAAGTTTCTTACGACCATTTCAATGAACTGACAAGATGGTGGCTTTCTTGTTAGAACTTTCCAGGGAGTTTTTGTGGCAAGTCAGAATCCATGTTCCGCGGTATTATTTTCTATCAACTTGTGCGCGATTATCAAACTATATTACATAAAACACCACCAATATTACAAAATATAGAGCCAAATAACATAAGATTATGAATAAATTGCAAAATCCACTACATGACATTCCAATATCCTGCCAAAACCTCCTTTCTTCTTCTTCTATTTTATTTTTGGCAACCAGTCTTCTAGTAGAATATTACTGCCATTATCAAGTGAGTAACGATATTACAAATTTCTTTATATAATTTCAATGAACTAACAAGATGGTGGCCATCTTGCTAGAACTTTCCTGGGAGTTTTTGTGGCAAGTCAGAATCCATGCTCCGTGGTATTATATCCGATCCACTTCACTTATGCACAATAACCAAACTATATTACGTAAAGCACCACCAACATTACATAATATAGAGCCAAATAACACAAGATTATGGATAAAATATAAAGACCACTACATGCCATTCCAAGATCCCGCCAAAAACTCGATTCAAAAACCTCCTTTTTTAATCATATAATTTGACTTTTGTTCAGAAACCTGAGAACCTTTGGCTCTATTTCTGACAAGAATTTTACCAAAGTTTACCTCAAGATTGAATTGTTTTGAGGTCATGCATTAAAACTAATTAACTCCAAATTTTAAAGAACGATCTATGCAGCTACCGATATTCTTAATACTGCTAAACGCTACATTAAAGACAAAAATCAATATTTACAAACCGATGATTAAATTGACGTCACATTTCAAAATAAACTAAATCCAATTGTAGCCATTCCTAACATTTTACGTTATTTTTCAAGATCTTCAAATTATGTACCTGTAAAATATGAAGATCATAAAAAAAGTGTGTGTGTACTCATGTACACGCGTTAGAAGTTATACTTCTTTGACGTAACAAGATAAAAATCTTTTCAAAAATTTTACCTTTCGCCTTATTCTACGTTTGTAGAAAAAACGACACTAACAATAGAAAAAAGGTATTTAATACATTGAAAGTTTTAATACAAAGAAATACAAACAACAAATACAAAGAAACAGAATGTTGACTATAGCTAACTTCAGGGTGTCGGTTTTTCGTGACGGAGTGCGCGCGCATCGTAATAACTTCAGGATGTCGGTTTTTCGTGACAGTGTGCGCGCGCATCGTTAAAATTTACTCATCATTTTCCCCTAACGCGCCAAAAGAAGTATAACTTCAAAAAACCTTATGAACGGCAACATTTGAACTTCGTTCTCAGTGTATAAAAATTGGAAAAGAAAAAAAATATAAACATGTTATGAACGATTAAAATTAGATTTGGCTCATTTTACAATGTAGCGATTAACTTGAGAAATATTAAATTTTCGAATAGAAAGTTTTCCTATGCAATTGGTTGGACTGCATCTATTGTGCTAACGTTTTGATCATTAATCTCAAAATTATCTACGTGATCTTAAACGCAGCCTCACTATACTACAGGAAAGTCATTATCAACATCATTCAAATTTATTGGATTTAATAATAAATTCAGATTCACCTCAATCTTTCCTTCCGTTCCCTCGAATACCTTCCTTGGCTATACTATTATGATTCAGATATTAACAATATGATAAGGGAGAAATCAGAGCGATCAACAAATTAGAGATTAGTTTTAAATGAAGGTATTACCAAATACACATACAAATCACCTTTGTATAATTGTTGTATGAGTTTACACTACCTACGCTGTTAGCAACGAACCCACAAAAGTAAAAATAAATTCTATGATAATTTAAGATTACTTCACAGTGAATCCTCTTATTAATATTTGATTCGTACTATTCGTATGGACCAATTACGTCGCATCATCGGTACTTGTGCGTTACCAAATTGTTGTAAATCTTTATGGTAGATCCAACACGTATGTATACTCTATTGTATAGATACTCCGTAGTCTAAGTTAATTCAAACTGAACTATTACTTGTATTATAATTAGTTTATATTATTAGATGTCTCTACATCACCGTACCAGGGCCAACGTTCCAAGCCCGAAAAACGCTAATAAGAAGAAGAAACCGGACTATTATAAAAAATAGAACTTTTATTAAATAGTGTTTCGTGTCACTTAAATTATCGTGGATAAAGAGTTAGCCCCATTTCGTTTTAAAGAACGAAAGTAATACGATGGATCAATATATATTTTTTCGTTTTGGAAATGTAACTTTTCGCATTATTTTGCTGATTTATAAATCAAGAAAATATTTGGTGGATAGAAAACAAATAAGTTTAAATGAAACAGTAAATTAAAATAGGTAGATTTAGTGTTATTCGTACAAAGAAAAATAATCTTAACCGACTTTAAACTGTGGCAAGGATTGAATAAAGGTAAAAAAATGCTTTTCTCTTAGTTCTTTCTATAGCTTATTATTGAGTTTCAGGCATAATCATAACGGTGATCTACAGCAACGTGACAACATTAAATATAGAGAACCCTAATTCTCTTAGGAATTGATATATCGAATAATTAGGTCTTGAAACTAAGATCCAAAAATAATCAGGCAAAGAGAAATCGATGTAAAAAATTTACAGTTGAAATCTTTATAGGCGCTAAAACGGATAATCACAAGGAATGTCTCTTAAGGTGATTGGTACGGTCACATGTAACCACAAAAATGTGCTGGTAATAGACGCCTTGACCTAGTGGTCTAATATTCCGAGTGGGAGCGAGTTTTTAAACTAAGACGAGAAAATAAAACTAATGAACTTTTATCATTATTTATGGTGTAGTCCAGCGAACCTGTAAAGAACTTGCCGGATCATCAGCGTAGTCAGTTCCAAAAAAAAATCTTTCTGCAACTTCCGTTTTTAATTACAACTGAACGAGGATTTCTACAGAAATCCATTAGATACCGAATACTTTGACGTATCCAGTTTAGTTTCTCCACAGACTTCAGTGCCACAACTATGGACCACCATACCACATGGATTTAGTACGGCAATGGAAGTCCATTGTAATCATTTCACTTGCAAAGTTCTCTAGAAGACCGGGTATACTAGATAATATCGTATACAATATTGTCCACAACTTAAAGAATCATTACACATTATAAAACAAAGTACTCTGCCACGTTTGTCTGTCTGTTCGTAATAAACTCAAAACTACTGAACGAATTTTCATGTCTCTTTCACTTAGATAGCGTGATTCACAAGCAAGGTATATAATCTATATTTTTTTATTATCAGGGCGGGACAACGTCCGCCGGGCTCGCTATATTAAGAATAAGAATAATTTTAAGCTAATATATTACGAATACTACATAAGGTTAGTAAGAAAACTTACTCTCAAACGCACCTTTGACAGTATTTTTATGGGCACTTAACACAATTTAAGAATTATTATTCCGTGAACAGTTGCCAATAACCTAGCACCAGGAAATGCATTCCTTCCATGCAGATCTCTATATTAACATAAGATATTGGAAACAGTGTTAAATGCGTCCCACAATATTAACATTTTTATTAGAACTCATCGCCTACGTAATCCAATAGTGAATGGACTCCGCGAATGTCGCTGATTCTTGTCCGCTCTATCTAAATTTATGGTTTGTTTGGTCTGATGATTCGGAAATATGATCTCGCACGAGTTCGACTAACACATTATGATGTGATTCTCGAAATAAGACGATGAATAACATCAGCAAGGGAATGCAAAAAAGGTTATTAAATAGATTTGAATATTTAACTTTTGTCATATAATACTTTTAACTTTGTTAACTGTGTTGGTTTACAAAATGATTTTTATTGAATTAAAAATATGGAAAGTTTAATAAAAGAATTCATTTGGATCAGTAAAATATTGTACGTATAAAAATGTATTATTTATATTATAACTAGCGGGCCCGGCAGACGTTGTCCCGCCCTGATTATGTAAAATCCTTGACAAATTATATACTAAAACGTTCCTCATCAATCACTCTATACACCGGTGAAAACCGCACGAAAATCCGTTCGGTAGTTTTTGAGTTTATCGCGAACAGACAGACAGACGCGGTAGGGGACTTTGTTTTATACTATGTAATGATATACTAAAACGTTCCTCATCAATCACTCTATCCACCGGTGAAAACCGCATGAAAATCCGTTCGGTAGTTTTTGAGTTTATCGCGAACAGACAGACAGACAGACGCGGTAGGGGACTTTGTTTTTATACTATATAATGATAATGATACTGTTGTAAATTGTAACTACGTCGGTCACGGTTACTACCATGTCATGGGGCGAAATTACAAATTTATCTCCTGCCATAAAAATAACGCTCAACGCGCCTAAAGAAGTTACCACTTCAAAAAATAACGAAAATCGGTCGAGAAACAGGGGAAAAAATGTACGGAACTGATTTATCATAGCTTAATTAGAGATAAATCTATACACATAATAAAAATGAAGTCTCTGTATGTAATATCAAAATAACACTTTTTTAATGATTGGGTGTGAAAGTATACACACAAGTGATAACAAAAATGCAATTTTTAAAATTTTTGTCGGTCTGTCTGTCTGTGTGTCTGTTTGTTCCGGGTAATCACCGAAACTGCTGCACCGATTTTGACTACAATTTCACTGGCAGATATAAAAAATTACAGCGGGTTATTTAGGCTACTCCAAATTAGACTAGCTATTAACCGCGGCTTCATCCGCAATGCTATCTCCAAAACGGTTGGATCGATTTTCACGAAACTTTCACCAGCAGATAGCGGACATCATAGCAAGCAATTTAGTCTATTTTAATTTAGACTAGCTGTTAACCGTGGCTTCGCCTGCAGTGCTATCTCCAAAACGGTTGGACCGATTTTACGGGACTTTCACTGGCGGATAGCTGATCTTATAAAAAGTAATTTAAGCAATTTTAGTTTACACTGGGTGTTAACCGTGGCTTCGCCCGCAGTGCTATCTTCAAAAAGGTTCGATCGATCTTCACATAACTTTCACTGGCAGATAGCTGATCTTATAAAAAGTAATTCAAGCAATTTAAGTTTATACTAGCTGTTAACCGTGGTTTCGCCCGCAATGCTATCTCCAAAACGGTTAGACCAGTTTTCACAAGACTTTCACTGGCAGATAGCTGACTTTACAATAAGTAATTTAGGTAATTTTAGTTTATACTAGCTGTTAACCGTGGCTTCGCCCACAGTCCTTTCTCCAAAACAGTTAGACCGATTTTCATGGGACTGTCACTGGCAGATAACGAACCTTATAAAAAGTAATTTAATTTATTTTAATTTAGACTAGCTGTTAACCATGGTTTCGCCCGCAGTGCTATCGCCAAAATGGTTACATCGATTTTCACGGGACTTCCACTGGTAGATAGCGAACCTAATAAAAAGTAATTGCGGTTATTCTATTTTAGACTAGCTGTTACCCGCGACTTTGTCTGCATGAAATTTAACAAGATGAGTTGAACTTATTCTTTATTTTTAATAAAAGAAATAATTATCAGCTTATTGTTTACAATTCGACATTATAATTATTAATAACATTAATGATATAGAGGTCTTCCTAATAAGATCTTAGATTATAAACGTATTACGTAAAGAGTTCCATAATACATCTTGCTACAATATCTTACGGAACAAACAAGCGTCTATTTTTTGTTTAGTCACAAAATCTTAATTATAATGGCAATGTATATTAAATGTAATGTAAATCTTTATAATAATATTTTAAGTTATTATTTCATTAGTGCCTTATACAGTATAAGTGAGCACTGAGGTAGTTGTATTGTGGGTTAAGGTTCCAAATATGTTGCTGATGACAAACCTCATGTTATAAACTCATGTTACTGTAAGTGGCGTGCGTGTCGTACTTACAATTGTTTTTAAAGAGCATTTCTATAATTGTACATAGTCTCACAATTTTATAATTCTTTAATACGAATAAACAAACGCGTGCGGATCTGCGGGTACAGCTAGTATTACCATATACGTCTACAATTATACATGTCAAGATATAAGAAATAAAATAAGAAAATCGGCGCGCGACAAACTGCCTCGCTTGAACAATATCTCCACGTTGACATTTTAATCACGATTAACTGGACCATTCTGGACTTTCACTAGCTGCCGCGCATACGTGACGTCACTCATCAATCTTTGTACCACTTATAATATTAATATTAAGTAATTGGACAAGGAAATGTTTAAGTTAAATTTACGAAATACGCTTACAGATATCTTACATTTGAAGTTTAATTTTGGAAGCAGAAATAATACTACAATTTAAAAAAATATATGATAATGATTACTTAGTTTTATTGTCATGATAGTTTATAAGCTATTATCAATAATATGAGTTTGATTTCTCTAACAATTAGCATATAAACTTTTTTCGTGTAAACTGTAACATCAATATCGAAATATTAATTTTTACTAGTGTTATTAAGAGAAACAAAGCGTGTCTTAAATTCCAGACAATAATTCTTTACCTCTTATTCCCTTTTGTATATATAGCAGAGAGTGTGCCTAATTATTTATGTGACTAAGAGGTATATAATTTTCGAAATGAGACAAAGAATACTTTTACAGCTTTTGCGGTTTTGAACCGAGTCAAAAGTCGGAGCGACAAAAGTAAACAGTATGAATAAATGTTTGTCTAATGTATAGCCGTCTTTTTTCACTTTTCACATTTTCGCGCGCACAACTTCGGCTTTAAACACTAACTTCACGGTATGTTACACGGACGCGTATAACTTCTATTTCAAGCTAAAAAACCACTCTGAACAATTTCTCATAACGCAACAAAAATAGTATAGCTCCGAAGAAAAACTAATTAAACATTACATTTGATATCTAAAATTATTCTTATATAAAAATATTTCGATATTATGAAAAAAATATTTTTTATTTCATATTGAAAGAGTTGACTTTCATGATGCTTTTAATGCATACTTCTATACTAATATGATAAAACTGAAAGGTTTGTTTGGTTGAACGCGCTAATCCCAGGAACTACTGGTCCGATTTGAAATATTATTTCAGTGTTAGGTAACTCATTTATCTATATCATCACGCTAAGACCAATAGAAGCGGCGCACCAATGAAGAATGTTTCAAAATTGTTTCTTTTTCCTTTTGAGAGCTTCCTATGCTTGTTAGCGCTAGTCCAAAGTAACTATTCCACGCGGACGAAGTCTCGAGCAGAAGCTAGTTTAGTATAAAATAACCTCAATTTTGAGGTTTTACTTATTGACTTACAAATGAAGCGTCATTGTGAGTCCCCATAAAGCTATACTTTTGTCTATATCGTAACTAATATTATAAGTGTGAAAGTGGGGTCGTTTGTTTCGCTTTCACTCCTTAACTAATCGACAGATCATCTTGAAATTTTGCGTATACATTGTTAAGGGTTACAGTAAAGGACATAGGATACCTTAATCCAGAATTAAAGTACTATTACTGAGGGAGAGGTCAAAGCTAGATTAACGCGAACAAAACCTAGGACGGTTAGAGGGATTATCATGAAAGTGTGCAGGGCTGTGTCTTCATGGTACCTTCGATTAATAAAAAATGTACTGTTAAATGATCAAGCAAATCTAGATTAACGCGAAGCGATGATGGCTTCGTTTATAGCGTGTGCGGACACAACGTCAATAAATGTAGTCCGAATCCTTGCTACTTCAGGTCAACATCAGGTGACTCAACTGTTCGTTTGCCTCCTATGATAAATATAAAAAAAAGAGTGCATGTAACCGTCACACATAATGGACGTAAAACTTCTTTGGCGTTATAAGAGATGGCGATTAATTTAAAAATAAATACATCATATGAGAACTTAAAAAGGCATTTATTGATGATGTATGTTTTTTACTTTATAACAAAGAATTTCTAATAATATTTCCTGTGTTATTTAAGTTCAGAATTAGCTGATAGATGCCACTACAGATAATGAAGCTTTGATTTAATTTGTTACTTACTTACATTGAAACCAGATGACAGCACGGTTGCGCGCCCATATATACATAATTAAGTCTATTTTATGAGTTTTATTATTATTCAGTTTAATATATAGATATTTTTTTTTCAAAATTTTTGGATTTATTTGCTTGTAAACTATTTAGTGACAAAATCAAAAATATTTAAAAACCGGATGGTACAAAAACGTGACGCCGTATTGCCGTAACGAACTTCGTCCAGTGACCAGTCGCGCCTAAAGAAGTTTTACTTCAAAAACTTAGTCCGAGCTTCCGGGAATGGAAAACATCGTGACGAAACCGTGGCGTGATGGTTGGATTTTTTCTAAATCCGCCTGGCTAGCAACAACCTTCAAGTTGAAAATCTGACGCCAACCACCTGTTGGTGTGTTCCGGCAGCTGCACTTGAGGAAGCCCCCCCTAGGTTCAGCGTGTGTACATCTTAGACCACACCGTCATTTAACATCAGGTGAGATTGCGGGTTTTTTTTTTGTTTCGAACTGACTATGCTATTGACCTAGCAAGGTCTTAACAGCTTCGCCGGACTACTTGAGATTGCGTATTGCGGTCAAACGCCATAACCTATAAAGTATTAAAAAACGCAAGCGTATCCGCGAGCAAAAGCTAGCTTCTATATATATTCATATTGAATTACTGTTACAACCGATAATTGAAAACCAATACATGAAACTTGCTTTTTCTTTGAATTGCATTATAAATATTATTAAATTGTTGCTTAATTTCTCAGTCATTCTATGCAACACTATTATTTGTTCAAATGTTTAATAGAGTCTTAAAAACTCGAATAAAATATGTACTGCTTAATTAATTGTTATCATAAGCATACGATTATCGGCTGTATCGTTAAAAAGTAGGCTATCAAAATATAATCGTTATCTACGCACCTACTATTATCTGTAAACATATACTTAAGTAAACATGAATGTCAGTCCTTGAATATTTTAAAATTAATACTTCTCTGTACATATATTATTACTAGATCCTGTCCGCGACTTCGTCCGCGACGAATAGTTACTTTGAGCTTACGTTAACACGCAGCTCTCAACAGGGAAAAAAAACCGATTCTGAAGCATTATTCATTGATGCTCCGCTCCTATTGGTCCTAGCGTGATGATATATATCATATAGCCATCCTCGATAAATGAGCTATCTGATACTGAAGAATTTTTCAAATCGGACCAATGGTTCCTGAGATTAGCGCGTTCAACCAAACCCTTTGTGAACACAGTACTTTAGCAACGATGCGTGAACATACAAACAGACAAACAGACATTCCTAAAAATGATTGAAATGTATTTCATTACTTGTTCCTAGACACCTGCAACAGTTTTTTTTTTCCCAAAATTCAAAAAACTACGGACACGTTAGATATAGGTACCTTCTTATTATATGTATAGAATATAGATGTATAGAAGATAATGTTATTAAAGTCAATTGTTATAAGCACAACGCGGTCAATGTGTGAAGGGGAGCAAGCGGTATGAAGTGCATGCGCGGGAAAGAGGAAGTAAGTGATAACATTGCTACCAAAAAAATTATGTACGTAAAGTATATTTTTCTTTTCAATTTTTTTTTACGTTTTTTTCTATGTGGATAAAAAAAATTATAAACGACGTAAATGAAATCGCAGGTAGCTGCTAGTTATTTATTGAAACGAATATAAATATTCCTTTAAACAACACTGCCACTGTCATCAGTATCTTAAGAACAGCATCACATATCAAGAGAAACACGATATACGTGACGTCAGAACGGCAAAAAGTAAATGAGATATTATACGAGTATGATAAGTAACAGTAAAGTAACAATACACTATACATACTAAAGTATCTTGTTTTATATATTAAGTTTGTGTTAAATTATTGTACAGGTCTCTATGGTTTTTACAATAACTACTCTATTTTTTTCTATTTATACCAATATTATAAAAGTCACGAGATTGTTTGTTTCGAAGAACTAATCTCCAGTGAGATTTGAAAAATTATTTTTGCATCTGATAGCCTATTTACTAGGGACTTCATAGACATATAGGCCAGTAAGTTATGATAAGGGTGAATTAAGTAATAAATCCGGAGACCATATAGCGAGGTGCCTAGCTATTGGAGCTCAGTGAAGATTGGATACCAGACGAGATCCGATCATTACCGAGAAAAACCGATTTGTGAATATCCATGCCAGTGCCATTACGCGCAGCTTAGTCCCGTGATTGGATTTCTACACAACACTCGTATTTTATACTGATATTTTAAAGCTACACTTAAAGAAAATTTAAAAATTGTTTAAGAAAATAAAGAATAAACAGTGCTTTGCTTGTGGAATTAAAAAGAGATCTACTAACAGAGATTCATTGAGAATTCCAGAAGGTATAAATTATATATTGTTGTTACATCCATTAAGACATATACTATCACTAGATGACCCGTGCCCACTTCCTTGGGCGGTAATAGGTATTATCAAGCTACAGCCTATTTCTAGAACTCAATCATATATCTCTCATCGCTAAGGCAGCGTTCGTAAGAAACGTTTTCGTTCGACCATTTTTTCTCCGACTCCCCAGATATTACCCCCTACAACCTCACAAACTTTACCTCTTAATAATATAATAATAATAATATAATTAATTAATAGCTTCTGCCCACGACTAACATGCAGCGGAAGCTCTCAAAAGGATTTTTTTTACCCACGATTTTAAAACATGAAGAATGTTTTAATTGTTGCTCCGCTCCTAATGGTCTTATCGTGATGATAATTATTGCCTATGACATTCACAAATAACGTTGCTTTCTATGGGTAGATTACCCCCTACAACGTCACAAACTCACAAACTTTACCTCTTTATAATATTAGTATAGATATGTAGGCGGACCATTTAAAAAATATAATATACGTGTGCAAAATAATTGGTTTTATTCTCGCGCACGCAATCTGTATCCAAATCGATTTAGTAGATCTTATAGTCGTGGTTTATTAAATTTTCTAACAGTAGATCCATGGGTGTATGTTGAATGTAGAATGAAATTAGTCCACAAAAACTCTGAATGAACACTAACTTCGAAAATTAGTATACCGATTTATTACCTAATTTTAATTGACACAAATTTGTAAATCATTTTATTTATATTAGGTCTTTACCTATGAAATTGCCGTTTTGTATGAAAAAATTGAAACGATTTTTTTTCATGTATTTTTTATTTGTATTAATCGAAGTAATCACCCATGCAATCAATGCATCTTTGCCAACGCAGTGGCAGTTTATTGATGCCCTTCTTAAAGAAATCAGCTGGACGGGAGGCAACAAATTCTTCAAAGGCATTTTGTACTGCCTCTCGGGTATTGAATTTTTTTCCCGCCAAGGAGTTATCCAAATTCTGGAAAAAGTAGTAGTCTGTAGGCGCAAGGTCTGGTGAGTAGGGCGGATGACGGAGAACTTCCAACCCCAGTTTTTGCAACTTGGAGACCGTCTGCTGTGCAGTATGAGGTCGCGCGTTGTCGTGCAGGAGCAGCGGAGACGAGCGATTGACCAATGCTGGTTGGAGATGTGCCAGCTTCTCCATCATTGTGTTCAGTTCTTCACAGTACACATCTCCAGTAATGCTCGCCCCGTTTGGTAAGAAGCTGCGATGAATCACACCGGCGCTAGACCACCAAACAGTATCCATAACTTTTCTAGGGGTAAGTTTTCGTTTAAGGCATTGTTTAGGTGCTGAACCAGGATCCAACGAACTTGCTGAGCGCTTGTGTGTCTGTTGAGCAGTGCAAGGCACGTCTTGACGAGTACTTCGCGCTGGCGATCATTGAGTTCGTGGGGCACCCATTTGTCAAGCTTTTTTACCTTGCCAATTTGACGCAAATGGACCAATATTGTTTTGACGCTAACGTCGAAAGCTGCTGCTAATTCAGCCGTAGATTGTGTATCATTAGCTTCCACAATCGCCTTTAATTCGTCATTGTCGACCAAAGTCTTCGGACTACCGCGAGGTTCATTTTTCAGGTCGAAATTCCCAGAATGGAGGCGAACAAACCAATAAAAGGTGGTGCGTTGGTTTGTAGTGTTAGCTCCGTAAACGTCGTTCATGTTGCGTGCCCCTTGTGCCGCGTTGCTGCCACGACGGTACTCATATTCCATAATTACTCGAATTTTTAACGTATCCATGATGACAAAAAAGATTGAAATGCGATGAAAATGTAACACTAATCAATAAACAAATGACTACTTTTGGAAAAAGAATTCCATGTTTTTAAAATAAAATTAATTTGAAATTAGAATTCTTAGCCAAACAAAAATTATTTTGATTTGAAATGGCCAGTACTGCAGAACGGCAATTTCATAGGTAAAGACCTATTATTATTATTATAATATATTATAATGTATATCTGTTTATTTAACTTTATTTGTGTGTTACGATTGTTGCGCTTTCACGGCTTAACCCCTTTTTTTCTCGCGGGAGTATCCCCTTGGATTTCTACCTAGCAGCATAGATGGGAATGCCAGATTCGTGCTGACTAAGCCCCCTTGGTGTTCTTCTTGCACACCATTTAACCGGGTGGGCAGAAATTGCCTCTGCAATACTTCTACCCTACCCGGCAAGTGTTGGCTCCTCAGCAAGGCCACGACGAAGAGGGTTCACGGCTTAACCCCTGGACTGTCCAAAACCATAATAATAAGCTCCATACAGACGAATGTAGATCTTATGATGCAAGGATCAAGAGACTATTGGCAGCATAAGTATATAAAATGCCGGATTTATTACAAAACATAAACAATAAGAAATTATGTACTTAATGTTAAATTATAATTTAAAAAATTGGCTATAAAAACATTACCATAATTATACTATACTACCAAGTTATTTTGAGATCTGAGTCTTAAAAATCAGCCGAATGTTTCAGCATGAATGGGTCGGCTCGCCCGGGGTAGTACCACCCTCTCACATAAAACCGACGTGAAGTAATAGTGCTTGCATTGTTGCGTTTCGTTCGGTCAGTTAGAGCGTCGAATGCCCACCTGCCCTCCCCCTCCTCCCTCTCCCCTCCCCTAAACACAGCCTGGCAACGCACTTGCGACACCCCTGGTGTTGCAAATGTCGATGGACGGTGGTGATCATTTAATATCAGGTGACCCACCTGTTCGTTTGCATCATATGATATAAAAAAAACCGCCATACTCAACCGATCACCATGGATTTTTACACACACGTTTTTAAGAGTACAGAAATGGTATTATGCACGCATAACTCAAGACCTACTGAATATATTTCGATATTTTTTGTTAGTTTTACATCGTAGACACTTGGTCCTTATCTAAAAAAATATGACAAGAGCCTCATTTAATATAAGCTATAGTAAAAAAAATACTATTCTTATAAACACTACGCGATCAGGGATGTGTGTTTTCTTGCCGTAGAAAAGTGGGGTAAGCGGTTTGATGTTTAAATTTTTTTCGTATGCTCCGAAAATATATTATTAAGGCACGATTCAAACGATATCGCGAGTATGTAGAGTATGTATGTATGTAAAGTCAGATAGCAATAAATAATAATATTAACTACCACAAAATAAAATAACAATAAATAATAAGAAACATGTGGCTCCCACGGACACAGCAAATATGAGCTAAATAATTAAGCCCCTTATCGAAAGAAATAAAATAAAAATAACTGTTTAAAATTTACGAACCGATCTCAATGAAATTTGATTGGGCGATGTTATACATTCATGTTACTTGAACAAGGAGTTAGACTAATGAGTTATGACAATATTATTTACACGCGAATGAATCCATATGTAAAAGTTAATAAAAAACGTAACATTCTATCTCACAAAAAAACGGTACTCTATAGCAGAATTACATGTATATTAATTATTCAAGTCCGGATTTTTACGTTCATTCGTCCCGCTTTTACATGGAAAACTATTAATGTATAATATACATAATGAAAATGATAAAAGTTATTAAAGTTTTAAGAAACATACTAAGCGGTATGGCGTTTATGTTTTTCCTCTATAACTAAAATAAACTATTCAAATTAATATGAATATAATCAATTCAAATAAAAAAAGAATCATTAAAATCGGTTCATAATTGACGGAGATATCGATTAACATACATAAAAAAAATAAAAATACGTAGAACCGAACGTAGTAACCTCCTCCTTTTTCGATGTCGGTTAAACATACAGATACATATAATAAGAATGTAAGTCCAACATGTCTGTACTTTTTAGATTTTTGTAGAAAAAAACATTGCAGGTGTCTAGGAATAATTATGTCTGTCCATCTGTATGTCTGTCTGTTTGTTTGTTTGAACACGCGTAACTGCTAAAGTACTAAGTTTACGATAAAAACTAATATAAAATCATAAAGCATATCTTCGAGTAACATTTCATCTTTGTTTCATTAAAATCGGTTCGGTCTATCAAAAGTTATTGTAATTTTAATGACGATGCTACTTAAGTACGACAGAAATGTCGATAAGTAAATAGGACTTGATACATTCAGATGACTTTATTAATCACTGTTTTTTACATAAGGTTCCACGCGAAGTCGCAGGCACACATAGTATTTAACAAAACCAACTTTTAATCTCCTACGCCAAACTGTGAAGTATGTGGAATAGTAGAAGATATACATCATGTATTAACATAATATATTCGGCTTCAAGCGGGTCGACAGCTACACATGTCGACTCTCAATATGAATTTACAAGATATTGTATGTTTCATGGGTTATTATCCAAACCTAATAGTGTTGAAACACTTAGTTTATTTAAGTTGTTGAGTCTTCATTAGTGACGCTAATAGCTTTAATAATGTGTTTTGTGTAAGTTATTGCCTGTAAATTAAATTAATGTTACTATGGGGTTGATATAGCTATAAAAGCCCCTAAATAAATAAATAAAAATAAAGTAAACTGCTAAGATGATAAATGGCACAGACGAATTCATATTTCCGTTGGGATTCCCAAGATTTTTTCATGTAATTATTACAAATATGCATAAATTATTATAAACTAATAACCGCCTGTCGCTTTGCCTAACTCTAACCGTTTATGCAACGCATAACCCTTAGACGCCAAGATTTTTCTAACTTCTTGTTAATGTTATATTGTGCCCAATATAAACAATATCTTTTATCTTGTAAATCACAGGGAATCGTTGTTCTGATATATATAAGCTATTTAATTTTAAGTTTCATCTAAATCCGTCAAGTATTTTTAGTGTTAAAGAGAGACGAACACACATTCATTCTTACAAAATTTCTAATTTAAAATATTAATAAGACTTCTGTTAATGACGAAAATATTAGAGCTTCATTTTTAGAGCTTATAGGTTTTAGCGTTCGATCCCAATCTCACTCGGTATTACATTACGATGTTGCCTAAAATGACGACAGGTAATTTTATTTTTAATATCATAAGAGGCAAACAAACAGGTGGCTCATCTGATGTTAAGTGATCACCACCGTCCATAGACACTTGCAACACCAGAATAGTCACAAGAGCGTTGCCACCCTGTATTTGGGGGAGAGGGAGTGGAGAAGGGGCGAGAGAGAGGGGAGGTGGGTTAATATCCGGCGCTCTCGCTGACCGA
>AP028430.1:5033175-5333175 GCA_036509395.1 Antheraea yamamai
ATAAAATAAAATAAAATACACTACCAATGAGCAATCCCCTCAAAATGTTTTTGGACATGACCGCTCTGTTTTTGGTTCAATTTAACCACAAATATTTGTGGGTCATTATGAATGCACTGGTCATTCGAGGATGTGAAAAGTTACCTCTCTATATGTAAAGACATCGTAATAAGATTCCTTACGAATAATAAATACACGACAGCGTCTGGTTGCTAATAAAAATCGTGAAAAAAATTTGAGATATAAATGTCGCTTTTTACAGAAGATTTCTTAATCTAAAATTACTCTTTGAAAGAATAACAATAAAGTTGAAATTACATTAAATGTTATAATTAATTAAATTAGCATTGAAATAATGTATAGTACTTAATAGCTATAGTCTACGGATTCATTCAAGTAAACTTTCTATAATTTTTAATTATCGTTACTAGGATTAGAGAATATTATATATTTACCGTATAAACCATGATTATTACGTAAAGAGTCGACCACACTATCATATATAGGCATTCACAGTTCCGCCCTTATCGGTAATGCTAAGTTGCCGTAGAGGCCGTAATATCGCCCTTGGTACACGCAACATACGTTTACGAAATATTAATTTGTAATATAACTGAGTCGGAGCTACCGATGAAGGAAAACATCGTGATATGATAAAAGCTTTGTGGTAAGCTTTTTCTAAGTCCGCCTGGCTACCCACCTAGCTAGCTAGGAGCTACCACCCTCAAGTTGAAAATCTGTCGCGAATCATCCTTTGGTGTGGTCTAGCAACTGCCCTTAAGAGCCAGTCCCCTCTACAAGTCGTGGTCAAACGCTAAAACCTATACGGTGTTATTACAAAAAAATTAAATACGTATTGAATACTTGCTTTAAAAAGGTTCCGAATTAAATGCACCCCGGTCGCTGAATTTTGGCCATCTTGTTCTTTTGTCTCGCTTTGGTTACGTTAGGTTAGACTTGCGAAAAAGGATATCGCGAACTTGCCTCGGGCGAGCGCGGTGCATATAATTCGAAACCTTTTTAAAGGAAGTACTCAATACGTATTTAATATTTTTGTAATAACACCGATAAAGTTAAAAAAAATCTCTTCGTATATAGTTCTTACATACAACAATAAAAACTATGACAATTCGACAAAATACTCAAAGCTACGTAGATGATATTGTTTGTTGATACTTAACAACTAATTGCAGCATGACCTTCACTGATAACGATACGACTAACAATGACAAGGTCTTAGAGTGCATTATATAAATATGCATTGAATATATGTCACAAGACTCCTTTTGTATTCAACAGATGAACATCTTTATATAGGTTTAGCATATGACTACAATTTCATCTATACTAATATTATAAAGAGGTAAAGTTTGTGATGTTGTAAGGGGTAAACTCAGGAACTACTAAACCGATTTTGAAAATTATTTTACCAATAGAAAGCCACGTTATGTGTGAGTGTCATAGGCTATATATTAACGCGAAAAATAAAAAGACTTTTTTGTGGTAGTCGGATTTGCAAAATCGGCCAAACGAAAACGTTTCTTACAATCACTGAGAGAGATATAATTGAGTTCTAGAGAAAAGTTGTAGAGCTTGATAACGCTAACTTTAACTTTAAATAAAATGATAACTTTTATATTGAAATCACAAAAAGTACTTTTTATAAATGTTTACCGACCAACGAAATAGGCGCGGGTCAGCTAGTCTGATATAAAGTGTGGCCTAAATAATACGCAAAATCTAGACGCGGATCGGCATATAAATGTATTTAGTCAAACTTGTCATTTACTCTGAATACACCTAGATGCGCTGAAGACAAATTTAGGTACAAATACGTATTAAATGGTATTTATAACATCAACTTAATAAATATGGCGGTAGGTCTTATCCTAAGTTGGACCTAGGGAGGATGGGTCGGGGTCCCATCTTCCCATTGCACAGGTCCGGCGGACGGAGAAGACGACCGTTGTGTACACGGTTGTCTCCTAACAAGACGGGGCCCGGCGGCGGCGTTTTTCGTTGCTGGGCCAACCGTTGGGGCGGCACGATGAAATCTATAGAGATCTCGTGAGTAGTAGTAGTAGTAGAGGGTGGGTATCCATGAGAGATTTCCCCACGTAATAAAAAAAAAAGGCATTATCTTAAGTCCGCCTGGCTAACTAACACCCTGGAGTTGAAAATTTGTCGCTAAGCACCTAATAGTGTGTTTACCTTCTTAGACCACATTGTCATTTAAAAAGGTGAGACCGTGGTCAAACGTATTTATAACGTGACGTATAACCTATAAAGTATTAAAAAAATGCCAATTTTAAATTCCTTTAACAATATTTTACCTTTGTTTTGTATTACACTCGTGACTACATTACGCGTACGCCCAAACTTACAGCTGTATCAGAGCTGCCAAAAAGATTGAAAAGGAGTGTAGCTGCCGTTTTACCTTATTACCTTATTTACCTACTAATTAGCGATGGATTTCCAACTTGAGGATAGTATACAGCTAAGTAGGTAATATATTAGAATTAGGCTTTTTTCTTATGGGGTAACGCTTAACGGATATTCAACCCGCCGGTCAACAGAAGATGGATATGCCCGAGTCGCACGGACTAAAACGCCATCTTACAACTTCTGGCCAGAAGGGACTGCATAAATAGGCCTACTACTATGCTATGATTTCAACATTTTCCTTTGACTCCAAAATCCGAAGCTCATCGCCTTTTGACTTCCGGTATACGTATACCGTCTTTTAGTCTAAAATGAATTTCTCTGTGCTCTATCGAAATATTTTCTTACAGGTCTTTAATTCCGCTTTACAGACACAACGGTATCGTGTTTCGCTTTACCCATCCTCTACTAAGTTAGAATCCTATAATCAATGTAAACTTATACTGCAGAGTGTAACAGATCCTAATATACAATCATGATCGCATTACGAGGTTCCTTGAATCAATTTATTATTTTACACGCAATTTATTCAAACATATTATCATTTATAATTAACTAGCGGGCAATGCAAACGTTGTCCCGGCCTGATTATAAAAAAAATCCTTGACAAATAATATACCAAACCCTACCTCTTGAATCCACTGTATCCACTGGAAACCGCATGAAAATCTGTTCAGTAGTTTTGAGTTTATCGCGAACAGATAGACAGACAGACGCGGTAGGGGACTTTGTTTTATACTATGTAATTATTTTATCAAAATTATAGTATGTTACTCAAGTTTTTCTTATTGTAAGAAGAGCGACATACCTTTACCGCTACACTGTGCTAAATATTGTAGATTCAAATTTCACACAAGACTTACTTGATTTTTCTGAATATATGTGTGTTTTATTTCACTTGACTATATTAGGTATTTCTATAGTTTCTTGTGAAAGAGGTTTCATCCCTAGTGCGAGAGATGTTTTTTGTATGATATACTAGCATTACCTCGCGGCTTCGCTCGCGTTAATGGAGATTTATCGTATCCTTCTTGAACATTACTTTTCTCTGAATTAAAACTACCCTATGCCTTTTCGTGTAAACTTGACAGGTTATATACAAGATTTCATGATGATAGGTTTAGTAGTTACGACGTGAAAGCGTAACAAACAAATAAACAAAATCACATTCGCATTTATATAGATAAAGTTTATATATTTCTTTTATAAGTTACTAGCCTCTGCCCGCGACTTCGTCCGCGTGGAATAGTTACTTTGGGCAAACGTTAACACGCAACGGGAGCTCTTAAGATGAAAATAACCCCGATTTTGAAACATTCTTCATAGGTGCTCCGCTCCTATTGGTCTTAGCGTGATGATGTATAGCCTATAACCTTGCTCGATAAATAAGCTATATAACACTGAAAGAAATTTTCAAACTGGACCAGTAGTTCCTACAACAACATCACAAACACACAATGCCACAAATTGACAAACTTTACCTCTTTATAATATTAGTATAGAAGTATAGACTAGTATAGATAAATACTATGATAGGCAACCGTTCAACAAATTAGCAGATTATCACACGCTACGTTGTGATAACGCTCATAATAACTCCCATAAATTAACTATAAACCAAAACACTGCAGCATTCAACGTCCAAAATTGACTCCACAAATTGATAAAACCGGTTACAAAATAAAAAAAAAACAAAAAAAAAACTTTAAAAACCGTAGCCGTAACAAGCGGTGTGAAGTATGTTTTGTAATCGGATACACAATACAAAATAAAATATTAATGTAAAGACCGCATGTCTGTGTGTACATCATACGAACGTGACTTATATGCATCTCTTATTGCATATCTCGCATGCCCATGTATAATTAATTTGTACGTGTTTATTAAACAATGCTGCCATATGCAAAATGGAGCTCTATCTATTCATGAACTACTTTTATATATTTAGAAATATTCAATAATTTTCTACATTTATGTCGATCATTACACTAACCTCTACCCGCGACTTCGCCCGCGTGGAATAGTTACTTTGGGCTAACGATAACACGCAGCAGAAGCTCTTAAAAGGGAAAAAGAAACGATTTTGAAACATTCTTCATTGGTGCTCCGCTCCTATTGGTCTTAGAGTGATTACGTATAAGCTCCCTCGATAAATGAGCTATCTAACGCTAAATTCAAATCAGACTAATAGTTCCTGAGGTTAGCGCTTTCAACTAAACAAACAAACAAACCCTCCACCTTTATAATATTAGTATAGATTTCAATTTGTTTCAATTCCTTCATAGTATGGAACTAAGTCTCGAAATGAACTTTTTAATTAGAAAGGCGAATTAAAGCCACACAGTTGATGAGTTCGATTCCTCTTGAGTCGTTTAAAGATGTATTGGTCAGGTTTAGTAGGCACTTATTAAAGTTATGTAAATTTACAAAATTGATTATTCGCTACTGTTACACTACGCTTAAATGGTAAGCAAGACTCACATTCTTCTCAGTAAAAAGGCCCTTAGAACAATCACGAATAGTGTAATACGAATTTAATTTAATTTAAAAGTAGATTAAATATTTGTACCTAAGTTCTTGGGTCATCGTTTACCTTGCTATATATATATACATAGAATATTTAAAAAAAAACATTGTCTAAGTTTGTAATGTAATAGTCGACAAAACAGTATCTATTATATGAAACTTATAACAAATTCTTCGAATCGTTTAACAAAAAAGTAAATTTAGTATTTCCGTAAACACAAACAACTAAGTGGTTCTAGTTAGAAATCAAATATCACATATATTTTCCAGTAAGATACTAAATAGAATTAATAACTGCCCAAGAGCAATCCTGTTTTATAACCACACGAAGCAATCAAAAAGAAAACTGTATTTTGGCTGTCTGGATCATAAAAATCTTTTTAATTCTCTTTGGGACCACAGTCGTTAAAGACACCTCCTTTATGATACTGTAATACGATATAAAATGAAATAATAACTACGTATCAATACACGAAACGAAATGTTAACAATGATGAAAGTTTTATAGTAACAAAACGTACCAGTTTTCGTGATCAAGATAAGGTCCACAATGAACTTGACTTTAATCCGCACGAAGAGGTACGTACAGATACAAATTTCACTCAAACACAACACAGGACTCGGATGCAAAAGTTGCAGTGCAAAAAAAGCTAGAACATCATTAGTTACATCCGTATGAAATGACGATAATGTAGCACTAAAATCCCGACACTAGTATGAAGAGTTTATGTAAAAACATTTAAAAAAAAATACGTTCTGTGATTGAATTAAAAAGGATTCGGTCATTCGGACGCCGGTAACGAAATCGACGCTGCGGGTGCGCGGGCGCAGGCCGATCTAAAACTGAACCGACCGGTGTGAACGCACGCTGAAACGATCGTGACCGGCTCGATCAGCCGCGATATCACACCAACTTCACAGCTATTACTATATTATGTACCTATATTTATACTTACTACGACTGTGGGTTGCTTTATGGAGATTAAAAGTATCTACATATTTATAAAAATAGAACATTTGTAAATGTATCGCGTAACGTTTATTCCTATTTCCATAATATTAACGAGATGTGAAGTTTTAGAGCGAAGTATCGGCTACCTACTTGAAGTGCAGTGCATGTTCAGTTTATAACGCAATAAGCTTCTATGAAAGGGCGATCTCATATCGTGTGTATCTTTCTACGATATATTCGTTTCATAGAAAATATTTAAAAAGCAAAAATATGAATATCTTGTTATCATCCTACAGTTCTGTGATCATCATTAATTTTAACTATATTCTAAACTCAACAAATTTAAATCCTACAGTAAGCCTAGGATTTGAAAGTAAACTACTAACTACACTTGAGTTAAAAATGATCGCAGAATACTTGTCTATATGTGTTCCGCCTGCTGAATTGTATCATGTGTGTCATTTTAGCTTACATAAATATTAATACAAGATCATTTTATTTTACGTATAGGATACAACATCATCTTCTGACCCTTTATCCCACCCAAGTAGGGTCGGCACAACATGTTTCCCTTTTCCACTTTCCCCTGTCAGATGTCATCTCAGTAATCATACCTTTTACACACATATCATTTTTAACACAATCCATCCATCTCTTTAAGTCTTCCTCAACTCCTATAATCATCCACCATCATACTTAAAACTTTTCTAGTTACATGGTTTTCATCTCTCCTCATGACATGCCTATAGTATGCTAACCTATTACTCCTCAACTTCTCTGTCACTAGTGTTATTTTCAAACTTCCTCTAAGACTCATTCTTAATCTTACCCATTCTAGTTACACCACACATCTACCTTAACATTCGCATCTCTGCCACATGTAATTATCTCTCATCAGTATCTTTCGTAGTCCAGCAATCAGACGCATACCGCATGACTGGTCTTATACACCTCTCCCTTGACTTTCAAGGGTATTCGTAGGTCACCAGCTACCCCAGACACCTTCCTCCATTTCATTCAGCCTTTTTTTTTCGAACTGACTACGCTATTGAACTATCAAGGTCTTAACAGCTTCACCAGAGTTTCATTCAGCCTATCCCTACTTATAGGATACATATTTACAATAATGTCTTTCATCGCTTGCAACATGCACTGTATTTAGATAACTAATTTATGAAGATACTACGCCCTTATATCCTTACTAGCTGTGACCGCGACTTCTTCCGAGTAGAACTTTATGCAAAAACAGTTATTAATTAAGTCACCTGAATGTATTAAGTTCATTAACTTTTCTCTCGTACTTAAGTCGCGTCATCATTAAAATTAAATATAGAAAGATGGTAATGACTTACCATGTTTTTTTAATTCTGGTCTCTTCGTATATTAGGTATTTCAATTTTATTTTCGATGTTATGCCTATGGAAATATAGACAAGATCTGTGTGCTAGAAACAGCCAATTACTTTCTACTTTTATTAAAAGGACTCCTCATAATATAATTGTTCGATTAATTAATAAATAATTAATGTAAAATATTTTTGAGCGCCTCTATTTCTCCCAATTTGTCTGCCTTATTTTATGTAGTTGGTCACTTATTCATTCATTAAATTATTATTATGTAAGTCGACGTGGTAATTACAACTTATAAAATCAATAACGATGAAACGTAGCCTATTATAGCATTCAAGGTAAATGAATGAAAGACCTTTCAGAATTCGACCAATGGTCCGGAGATAATCTTTAACAAACATATTTACAAACTACACTTCCTTATAACATATAAACATGTCTAAAGAAATTTCTAGAGCATTTGTAATACTAGTGGCATGTACATAGACTATATAAAATAACAATTCTTGGAGGTAAATCACACTAGCAACAGATATAGATACAAATTTGCTCACCGATTTACGAACCGGCCAAGTAAAACCAGATCAGTCTATCACGACTGTAGAAAGACATTGAGATTTTACCTGACGCAATTATCAACCTTATTTACAAGCAACAGATAGGAGTAGAGGAAGACCGAAAAAGATGCGAATGGTTGGTGTGAAAAATGGTATTTGTATAAAAGGTGTGAATACTGAGATGACATCTGACAGGGGAGAGTAGAAAAGGAAAACATGTTGAAAACATGCTGATCTTATTTAGTTGGTATAAGGGTAAGAAGATGATTATTTGTAAGCAACAGATAATGATGACGACAAAATTTTTTTTTATATCATAGGAGGCAAACGGACAGATGGGTCACCTGATGTTAAGTGATCACCATCGTCCAAAGACAGTTGCAACACCACGGGAGTCGCAAGTGCGTTGCCAACCTGTCTTGGGGGTGAGGGGGAGTAAGGGAAGGGGAGGTCGGCCTCCGGCGCTTTTACTGACCGAACGAAACGCAATGCGTCGTAACGACACACGATAGAAGTGAAATCTTTGTATTACAGGGAAACATTTTAACTTAAAAAATACAAGAAAATGCCAACGTCACTCGATTGTCCGAGGCGGTCACTCATCCAAGTACTGACCGTGCGCGACGTTGCTTAACTTCGCCGATTGAACAAGAACCGGTGATTTCAACACTCTAACCAACACAGTGTTTACCCCCACCATTTTTCGTCACATAAAAAGGTTACCGACCAGATTTTCAAATCCCTATAAGAAGTGTGACTTCAATAGCTCCAAAAAGATTTAGGAATGAACAATAGAAAACCACCACTATTATTGATTCCGTTAAAAAATATAGTCATATATCAAAAAAGATGATACATAACATGTGGGAGTTTCCTGTGACTTTCCTAGCAAGATAAGAGGAAGGATCAAACATTTAGCTCTAGATTCGGACAATAGATACTCTACCGGTTGCGCTACTGGCCCGATTTACTAATAATATATGTCTTAGATATACAACTAGTAGGGACCATTTCTCTACGCTTTTGCGCCGCGTAAAATGTATTGACCGATAAAAACAACTGATAGTGATATCTTAACAAATCGGTTGCAATCGGTAAACGCATGATACCGATGTTTAGTATAGGAGATAACGTCGCGAATATAGTGCACGCGATGTCAATAAGCGATAATGGACACTGCGGCCCATTGAAGCTCAATTAAAAGTATATTTAATTTATTTTTAAATCTTATAGGTTTTAGCGATTGACCAGAAACTCACCTGGTATTGATAATGACGTGGGTCAAGACGGTATAGATTTACAGGTACTATGTAGAGGTAAAGATAATCAATGATTTATAGATAATTCAAAAGATGACCTATTTTATTAAAGTGGGTACTACTTTAGGTGCGTTGCGCGATATTTTTGGCAGGAGATAAATTTATAATTTCGCGTCATGACATGCTGTTAAGCATGACCAATCGTATTGCAGACCGATAAGACTAGCGACGTGTAGTAGAGGGACCTGTATACATCTAATAAAGATATTTTGTATTGAGATTGTGTAGCCTATTATATATTAACTATAAATATAAAACATATTTTGTAGGTGGTAGAGTCACGCTGAAGTTATTACTGGTTTCAGCATGAATGGGTCGGCTCGCCCGGGGTACTACCACCTCTCACAGAAAACCGACGTGAAGTAACAGTGCTTGCATTGTTGCGTTTCGTTCGGTCAGTGAGAGCACCGGAGACCCACCTCCCCTCCCCTTCCACTTTCCCCTTCCTCATCCCTTCTCCCCCCCCCCACACAGGCGGGCAACGTACTTGCGACTCCCCTGGTGTTGCAAGTGTCTATGGACGGTGGTGATCACTTACATCAGGTGACCTACCTTTTCGTTTGCCTCTTATGATATAAAAAAAATAAAAAATAAATAAACTGTGTAAAAATGTATATAATTATTGTTCGTGATGCGAATAGATGTGAAAACCAGACTAATGTTAATAATTTCAATTTACAAATTAGGAAATTTAAATAATTCAGACTATAATTCATAAAAAAATGCAAAACAGAACAGTTATTCCACTGTACTGAGTTTTTCACTTCTATCAGCAGTCCTTATGACTACCTCAATTTTTTTGTAACTCCCTGTCACATCTCTATGTAAATAGGTATTGTATAAACCCAAACTAGATATATTCTTAATTACAAATATAACACTAACAAATAACAAAAGTGTCCAAAACCGCGGACAGAACTCGTATGCGTATAAATAACACATTTTATACGTGAATTGAAATAACTCAATTTTATATACGACTTCGTGTACTCTGGTTCTCTAATATGTACGCTTACTATTAAAATTATTTCAAATATAAGCTTCATAAGTACATATTACAAGAATATTTTGTAGGTTTATTTATGCTGTTCTTGTCTAGGTTAACAATGTTATCAATTACAAAAACTTCCAATTATCATAAAAGTGTTTAACAAATACTGTAAAAAGCACATTTAATAACAATTAAAGCAGCAATAAAAACTCATCATAACAAAGCCTGTAAGGGACCCACGGCACTGACATAAGCCTCTTCCCGAAAAAAAGTATGGGCATAATCAACACGCCAGCCCACGGTCGATTTCAAACCCAGAGAAATACATATTTCTATATTTTCCAACATACAGCACTACTACAAGAACATTTCTCAGGTTCAGGTTTCCTCACGATGTTTTCCTTCACCGTCAGCCGATAGTGTTATCAATTGAAATTAGGCAGTGTAGGTACATGAATTCCGAAAAAATCGCTTGTATACGTCATGGCTTTGAACCATCGATATTCAAACCGCTCGACCACTATCACTTCTTTAATGATTAAAAAATAAATTAAAATCGGTGAAATAATTGTTAGGTGTTAAGGATTGAAGACCAAATTACATAAACCAAAGAAGAAGACCAAACACCAAACAAACAATAGCGATGAAATTACTAACATAATAAATAATACAAACAAAATCAGGGGAACCAGTTAGTTCAGCTTACTTCCAAATAGTTATGTGAATTAACACACAATCTTCAAAGTGAACGGTAATATAACATCATAAGTTCATGGTAAATCTTAATTTCTACGGATTGTGTCCTCCTATACAGTCTCAGTTCCAGCGATTAGTTACACGTGAAAACAATGAGAGGTTAATGCCCTACAAGATAATCTGAGATTATCCAATGTCTAAGAATATCAAGTACACACATAACATGATTATATCTGTGTATTGTGAAGATAAACGTGGATTTGGATTCTTTTTATTTACGTATCAGATTCGTCAATAGCTTAAACTAAAACTTATATTAATCGAAAACGTTATAATAAAGCACATTGTAAAATAATATGGACACAAGTAACAAATATTTTACTTTGGCTTATGACATCTTTGAAATTAATAATGATGAAATGTTTTTAATAATCATATTTTTAATGTTATAAAGTGACTTTAATTTTTTATTCATAATTTGGCTTTATTTGATCTTATATTTCGTAATATATTTTCGTTATTGCGCAAAATTGAAGTGGATTAGAGATAATAACACAGAAAATGAATTATGACAAATTAATGAAAATAAATTCCAGAGTACTTTCAAGGGGACCGCCATCTTGTTTGAATAATACATTCATCATAAGACAGGACTTTGTAAAACGGCAAAATGATCTGCAATAGTGAGAAACATTTACCAAGTATATTGCGTAGTTAAAAAAATTGTTAACGTTAATGTGACTCTGCACTCCAAAACAGCTATTGGCTAGCTTGTTCATTCTATTAAATAAAATTAAAATTCCCATAATACCGACTATGCTTAGCGTATTTAAATGGACGCGTTTAGCATCGTTTTTTCCTACTTATAAAATAAAACCTAAAAACAAGAGAGGGTCTGAGCTTAAGATCACACGATAAAATTACAAAACTTATTAATAAATACATACACAGTAAAGTTCATAGATATTTATATATAAACTAGCAGGCCCGGCGGACGTTGTCCTACCTTGAATAAAAAAAATCCTAAAAATCAACCGCAGCGCTACCTACCGGTTCCAATTGTGAATCTAAACCATTCTCGGATCCACTCGAACACACACATAAAATTTCATCAAAATCGGTCCAGCCGTTTAGGAGGAGTTCAATGACATACACACGTACAGAAGAAATTTATATAATAGGTCTTTACCTATAAAATTGCCGTTCTGCAGTACTGGCCATTTCAAATCAAAATAATTTTTGTTTGGCTAAGAATTCTAATTTCAAATTAATTTTATTTTAAAAACATGGAATTCTTTTTCCAAAAGTAGTCATTTGTTTATTGATTAGTGTTACATTTTCATCGCATTTCAATCTTTTTTGTCATCATGGATACGTCAAAAATTCGAGTAATTATGGAATATGAGTACCGTCGTGGCAGCAACGCGGCACAAGCGGCACGCAACATCAACGACGTTTACGGAGCTAACACTACAAACCAACGCACCACCTGTTATTGGTTTGCTCGCTTCCGTTCCGGGAATTTCGACCTGAATAAAGTAAATTTTCAAAAAAAAGTATTAACCGACTTCAATATCAATCAAAAACCCATAAGGCACTGAAAAGCGGAAAATAAATAGTTTATCAAATTAACCAAATTAAATAAAACATATGAATATGTGTGCTACCTAGAGATGTATTGGAAGTCGGTGCCAACCGAAATTTCAAATTTGTTCCAGGTAGAAATGTATTACAGAGACGACTTAAACTTTGTACCTATGTAGATGATATGATTTTCGGTTCGCACCGACTTCCAATACATCTCTAGGTAGTACACATATTCATATGTTTTATTTAATTTGGTTAATTTGATAAACTATTTATTTTCCGCTTTTCAGTGCCTTATGGGTTTTTGATTGATATTGAAGTCGGTTAATACTTTTTTTTGAAAATTTACTTTATTTTTCCATTTTTAGTTTACATAAATATATTTTACTAGCAGTGCCCGTGAACTCCGTTCCGCCTTAAGTATATTAAAATATGCGCATTTTTGCGGTATGGTATGCGATATGGTTTCAATTGGTTGTACAATAAGTAACGTTTGGTACGAACGCAACCTTATCAATAATCCGCGATAGTTTCTACCACCAACTCGGCTACCATCGCTTCACACATAATACACCTTAAGTAATTACAATGCTTGCGTCATGTTGCAACACAGCAACGAACATAAGCACAATAGGCTCTTAAGAATTGAAGAGTTTTTTTTATAATATTGGTGGCAAACGAAAATACGGGTCACCTGATGGTAAGTGATCACGGCCGCCCATGGACACCTGCGACACGAGAGGAAACACAGATGCGTTGCCGGCCCTTAAGAAAGGAGTAGGCTCGTTTCTTGAAATTTTCTTACTTTGTCACGGATCCCATAATCAGAACCTAACCAAACTCTCATCAAACTACCCTTGAAGTACGTCCTTTCCAATAAAAAATGAATCATCGAAATCGGTTAGCGTGATATTGAGTTATTCGTCTATTTGTCGTGTACATACCTAATGCCAATTTAAAACTTATACGGTTTTGCACTGGATGCCGTTGTCGGAACTGGACCAAATAAAAATGGGACCACACGGGAAGTACCAGCTTCCAAATAAAAAAAGAATAATCAAAATCGGTTCATCCAGTCCAAAGTTATGAGGTAACAAACATAAAAAAAAAAAAAAAAAAAAAAAAAAACATACAGACGAATTGATAACCTCCTCCTTTTTTTGAAGTCGGTTAAAAATGAACCTCGCGGTCGTCCGAAGACTTTGGTCGACAATGACGAATTAAAAGCGATTGTGGAAGCTGATGATACAGAATCTACGGCTGAATTAGCAGCAGCTTTCGACGTTAGCATCAAAATAATATTGGTCCATTTGCGTCAAATTGGCAAGGTAAAAAAGCTTGACAAATGGGTGCCCCACGAACTCAATGATCGCCAGCGCGAAGTACGCGTCGAGACGTGCCTTGCACTACTCAACAGACACACAAATGAAGGAATTTTGAACCGCATTGTTACCTGCGATGAAAAATGGATTCTGTTTGATAACCGCAATCGCTCAGCAAGTTGATTGGATCCTGGTTCAGCACCTAAACAATGCCCTAAACGAAAACTTACCCCTAGAAAAGTGGTGGTCACTGTTTGGTGGTTTAGCGCCGGTGTGATTCATCACAGCTTCTTACCAAACGGGGTGAGCATTACTGCAGATGTGTACTGTGAAGAACTGAACACAATGATGGAGAAGCTGGCACATTTCCAACCAGCATTGGTCAATCGCTCGTCTCTGCTGCTCCTGCACGACAACGCGCGACCTCATACTGCACAGAAGACGGTCTCCAAGTTGCAAGAACTGGGGTTGGAAGTTCTCCGTCATCCGCCCTACTCACCAGACCTTGCGCCTACAGACTACTACTTTTTCCAGAATTTGTTGCCTCCTGTCCAGCTGATTTCTTTAAGAAGGGGATCAATAAACTGCCACTGCGTTGGCAAAGATGCATTGATTGCATGGGTGATTACTTCGATTAATACAAATAAAAAATATTTGAAAAAAATTCGTTTAATTTTTTTCATACAAAACGGCAGTTTCATAGGTAAAGACCTAATATAAAGAAGATTATATTTTGTATAAGTTTATATGTAAATAAACAGCAGTAATTTTGAAATACGTGCAGTATGATTACCTATACAATCTATACATATAATAAAAATGAAGCGTCTGTATGTAATATAAAAATAACTGGGTATATAGGTAACAAAATAACAAAATAAAATGATTGGGTATGAAAGTATACAGGCTACTGATAACAAAAATGCAATTTTTAAAATTCTTGTCGGTCTGTCTGTCTGTTTGTTCCGGGTAATCTTCGACAGGGCTGGACCGATTTTGACGGGAATTTCACTGGCAGATATCTGAAATTACAGCGGGCTATTAAGCTACTCTAAATTAGGCTAGCTGTTAGCCGCGGCTTCGTCCGTAATACTATCTCCAAAACGGTTGGACTGATTTTCACGGGGCTTTCACCGCCATATAGCGGACATTATAACAAGTAACTTAGCCTATTTTAATTTCGACTACGTGGTAACCATGGCTTCGCCCGTCTCCAAATCGATTCGACCGATTTTCACGGGACTTTCACTGACAGATAGCTGACCTTATTTAGGAAGTCATTTAGGTTATTCTATTTTAGACTATGTGTTACCCGCGACTTCATCCGCATGAAATTTAGCAAAAGTTATGTTGTTCACTGTAAACATGTCCATATAACGTGTCCTGTGTGCTATGTATGTAATTTGGATTATATTGTATTTTTGATCATTTTGGCGGCCCTTTTTGTTTTATTTACCGCGCTTTCGTCTACATAACTCAGTATCCATAGTATTATTTATTATTATACCGAGTTCAGTGAGCACTATTTAAATTGTCGAATAGACCATAAACGTATTACTTATTGACAATATAGGCATATTATATCATTATAATAACATCCTTAACCCATTGTTTCATTACGTCCTAATACAGTGTAAGTGAGCACCGAGGTAAGTTATATGGTGGGTTAAGGTTCCAAATATGTTGCTGACGATAAACCTCATTTGACACACTGTTAGTATTTATATATCTAATGTATACGTTACATGTTACTGTAAGTGGCGTGCGTGTCGTGCTTACAATCGTTTTTAAAGAGTATTTCTATAAGAGTACATGGTCTCACAATTTTATATTTCTTTAATTCAATTTTAAAAAACGCGTGCGGAGCTGAGGTTACAGCTAGTATACAAAATATTACTTTATTATTATAATTCGTAAATACTGAAATGATGCATATCTTCTCAGAGAAAAACGTAGTTGCCGACGGCATGAGCCGAATATACACGATCATGCGTCACCGAACCGAGTGCGCTTAATGTCGAGACGAGCAGAATAAACCCCGATTTACTACAAAAACTTTCATACACAAATATTATGTTAGCAGTGATACTCCACCTTTACCCAGAACGTCATAACGAGTCCCAGAGTTCCGGGAACGCGAAGAAATGCTTTATCATTGTTATTGTAATTTCATGTCAGTTTTATTTATAAAAGTTACCTGCATGTTACTATTATTCAATTATGTTTTTCTATTGATAGTCCTAAGGATTTACCATAATTAATAATACTAGTGGGCGCCCAGTGGTCGACATTCGACCATAGGTTATTGATTTTTTTAAAGTTTGAACTTTACTGGGGTTTTTTTGTCAATAATCTGTAATCGAAGGTTTTCACCATGGCTACTCAGTTATTTGCCACTTTTTTTTTAATTATATAAATATTAAACTAAATGAAAATTTAAATTAATTATAAATTTGAAATAAAAAACAGGCGTTTACATAAGGTGGTAAGGCTCTCAAATTCTAAGTAAATATAACTTTACGAAAATAAAGAATTTTATCGCAATTTACGACACAGTTTTCAATTAATTTTACACGACACCATGGGTGGTTCGGTGGTATTTCTGGATGATATTGAATTAAATGTAATCTGTAGATTATGAGGAATAGTGATATGCCCAGTATCATCGTTTGGAAAAGTAATGGATACACAATAGAATCAAATGATGAGTCCAAAACAAAGATGTTTTAATACTACCATTAACTTTTGAAAATGAATTTATTTTTGTTCAAAATTATATTTTGACAATAATATCTATGCGTGAAATTTATAAACACGTTAATGTAAATGTGTTATTTTTACACCGAAAGTTTTTTTATAAATTGGTTGATATTGTTATCGATTCGTGATGACAATAAAAAAAAATGACAAATGTTTACGATTATTAGGAGGATGAAGAATTAAGGATAAATAAAGGATTATTGCAAAGTTACCTATAGGCTGTACTAAATATAATTGCTACATCAAGTTGAACTGCATCATTGTAACCGCGGAGATCTAAGTCATAAATTACTTTCATAAGCAAACAAATTTTCTTATTTGGATTTTACATAGTATTTTTTTATTGAATCATCATTTGAAGTTAGTTCACCATATAAAAATACTAAACATTAAAATATTGAGATTGACTTTAGCTTTAGACTTTACGCTTTACTCTTATGACAACATGAAGTGAAAGCAGTCCTGTCACCTAAAAATTTTGACATTCAATAAGACCAAAGAGAATAATAATTATTTCAGTGGTTCCATAAATTTACAAAAGATAAATTAATTATCAATTAGTTATTAATGTATATTATGAATTTACATATTATATTATTATAAAATTAACCTACAGTTTGACCAGTTGATTTCAAAGGCCGTGTAAGGCATGCAACGTCAGTCATGTTAAAAATATTGAATAGGTAATTGGAACGTAAAACTAAAATGACGGATGTCAATAAATCTTTCATTTACATGTGTGTGTATGTTGTGTAAAATTGAAGCAGTAGTGTGAGTAATGCATTTTTTAATTAATTTAATGTATTTCTAATTCATTTTATATAAAAAAAAATAGCTTTCTGCACTTCTCCTCCATAAAAATTTTAAATATGCCAAATTGCACGTTCATCCGTTCGCGCAATTCGCTTAAAAAGGGGTACAAAGTTTTGGCTTCACGTATTAATATATACGATATTTTTTATATTGAAACCATCTGGTAATATAAGGTTGCTGTTAACTTGATAGTATTAGAAAGTACTAAGAGCTTGAGTTAGAAAACATGTTACGTCTCACGAGCGGAGTTATAAGGTATCTTCTTGCTAGAACATGTGAGTATACACACTAAGAAATACGCTATTATTTTATGAAATAACGCATTATATATAAAATTACAGTGGTACGACTGATGTACAATGTGTTCGATGCTATAAAATTTCAAATATTCGTACATAATTCGGTTATTCTCGCGGATTTGCTCGCGTTTGATAGATTATAAAAAAAATATGTGATAAAAGTAATAATAATTGCTAAATAAATATGTGTCTAAGACCAAATGAGGTAGTAATAGATTATTTAAAAAAAGTAATAAAAACAATAATTACAAAGTAAATGACTAAGTAGACTATAAGACTAAATGAGGTAGGTATGTTTTGGTGAAGGGTGAAAGATTTCTGTTAAAATGCACTAGTGTTTTAATCAAATCATTACACTGTCTTTAGTATGATAAATAACTAATAATATGTATAAATTACTATGTAGAAATGATCACTAAGGCTTTCAACAAATATTTATTTATTTTAGAATCGTCAACAATATATTAGCAAATACGCTATTTGAAGAGCATTAGTTTGCATTTTACAAAAAAAGAATGTAGTGAGTGATGTTATTCACTCGCCACTATAAACGTACCGCCGCTCGGATACCGGGGGAAGCTCATCATAGAAACCTTCAACATGAAGGGCTTTCACCCGACAAATAAACGGACGCAGAGGCAGAAAACGGTGCATCTTCTATACGATCCTTAAGAGAACGCCCGCGATCTACAATATTGATTCCCTACTCTTGATGCCAATCCAAATCGAAGCCTGGAGAGGTGAACGCTGGCTGGCACAATGTTATAGGTCCAACAATAAAACACGCTGCCCGGTTTTCCGCAAAGAGTTACGAAACCGCCGCGCAGGGACCGTAGCCCGGTCAAGTGATCCCGGGCGTAAAACGGACACCAGGCCCACAATACGATCAAAGAGACCGCGGCGGCCAACCTCATGGCCCCCGCCAACAATCCTGCCTCGGGCATAAGAAAAAGCATGCCAGGAGGTCTAGAAACAAGGCGACGCTCCCAGAACTGGACGAAGACGACCTACAAATGGCCAAGATGCTAGCTAGAATGACGGTTCTCGCCGACGAGCGAGAATCGCTCAACAAGAACGCCTCCTCGGAAGAAGCTCGCAGAGTCGGCGCAGAGTATGAGGAAAAAAATCAAGAAACTACTGAGAGATGCTTCCTGGTACATCAATCAGTCGATCACTCCCGAGACCGACCCGACTGCCACCCAAGAACCATGCCCGACAGCCAAGACGACCATAGGGAAGCGCCCTGCAAAAGGCGCATACCACAAAACCATAAGACACCCCAGTTAAAGACGGGGGGAGAGTGAAGCTACCGCCAGAGGGGCAACCCTGACGCGGTCTCCCCGCGGGCCCCACAAGGGGTGTGCGAGATGAAACTCCTGTAGCGGGGGTCTGTTCGTTTTCAACTATCGGTGCGAGTGGAGCTCTGGTGGAAAGTGGGTTCATTTTTTATTCAACTGTCGGTCCGAGCGGAGCTCTGGTGTAAATAGCAAAGCTAAGTAAATAGTATAATTTAATTTGTTTGTCGTGGTTAACATTTATTTACCATGAATTTGATCACTTGTGGTATTTATTAAGTTATGTATGTCTTATAAAAATATATGTCACGAAAAGACAACCCAGATCGAGTTTCTTGCCGGTTCTTCTCGATGACTGGGTTTTCCCGAACCGGTGGTACCTTTAACTAAATTTCAATAAAGTATATTTGAATTTGATTTTTATTTTTATTTTGAAAGTTAAAATAAAAGTACTTTGAAAGTTGGTAAAATAACTGTTCATTATCTATTTGTCTTTATACATTTTCGTTATAAAATATTTAATTAATAATCACATAAGTTAAAGTTAATATATGAATTTGATCTCATTTATTACTCTATGACGTTTTTAAATTAACAGCAAAATAAATAAATCTAATACGTTCTTGTAGTAGTACTCCTCTTCTGGATTAAATGTACCGTATATTTATTTTCTCACAACTAATATTTAATATTTTACACACTTAGGAAATTAATGTGGCAAATTTTGAAATAATTGTTTATTTATTTTCATTAGAAAGTTATATATACTGAGTGTCAAATAGTGTTGCCCAAATGCAAGACCAAGACGAGACTTGGCTTGGTCTTGGTATTGGTCTAGCGCCGATATATCTGGTCTTGGTCTTGGTATTGCACCCCCAGTCTTGGTCTTGGTCTTGGTCTTGCAGCAAGAATCTTGCAAGTCTTGCAAACCTTGCTATTACTAATGCTCTTTATTAAGCACGTTAGATTAAACCTTAGAACAATTCAACAGATATGTAGACTTTTAGCTTATATTTACATAAACATAGTAAAGTGCAATGAAATTTACTAAATTCATAATGATCAAGTTTTTCAAGAACTATATACTGAAATAAAAATATACAATTCCTTCTCGTGGAAAGATAGTAGATACTTCCTTAAGCGTGAAGTCTTTTTTTTACACTGACACACTTTACAAATGACTATCTGAGTGGCAGAAATTATTTCAAAAAACTCATAAAATTTTTTTAGATCTTGGAGTGTCTGAATCGGATGCTACAACTCCCACTACTCGGATTAGAACTAATTAAATCTTTGTCACTCATGTCAAATTGTAAACTTATTAATCTGAAAACAATTATAATTCTCTGAACTCGAAGCGAGGTATGGAATAAATTAAATCTATATCTATCTATACTTCTAATAAGAATGTTAATCAAACGAATCCGTACTTTTTACATTTTATGTGAAAAAAATTGTCTTGGAATAAGTAATAAAATACATTTTTTTAGAAATGGCTGTCTATCTGTTTGTTTGTTTTAAGACGCATTACTGCTAAAGTACTGCATTTACTATAAAATCTCACTAAGAAATTCATAAAGGATATCCTCGAGTAATATTTAATGTTCCTTCAAATCGGTTCACTTTATCAAAAGTTATTGTAATTGTAATGACGACGCGACGTAAGTACGAGATAAAAGTAGATAAGTAAATTGACTTAATATATTCAGACGATCTTATTAGTCACTGTTTTTTTCTTACATTAGGTTCCAAGCAAACGAAGTCGCGGGCACATCTAGTTGAAATATAAAACTCCTAGTTATATCTACACGCCGAAAGATGAGTAAAAAAAGGTGATGAGCATTCATTGATACCCATAGTGATTCTTTGGAATATTGAAAAACAGAAACGTCACCAGCTATATTGTACCTTCTTACCTAACAATAAAATGTATTTACGTGTTTGCATCCCGTTCCTCTTCTGATGAAATGACTCTATACTAATTATTGAATTAAATTAATCTAAGCTGCTGCTGTATTTATGTATCTACTAGCTACATGGTGTATTTACTATAGGAGTCGATACATAGTAAATGTTTGTATAGTTTAATATAAAGGTAGTGTAATAACGTGTATTATTCGCTTCGCTCGCATCAATCTAGGGATCCCTCAATAATACTATTTTTTCCTTGACGAAAGGTATCTTTTGTCCTTTTCTGTACTCAGTATAACATCTAGGCAAAATTGTATGATGATCGATGAAGTAGTTACGGCGTGAAAGCGTAACAAACAAATAAATAATCACATTTATAATATTAGGGTTTTCACAATAAATCATTATAATATCTACCTACTCTAACGATTACAATATTCTTTGTGAAGACATCACAATGTGTATTCCTATGGTTCATTAACTAGAAACTTATTTTATTTTTTGGAACATCAGCGAACTTTAGCGGCAACGATCAAACAGTATATATTATAGGCAATGCTGTGATACACTTGTCGCACGGTCTATCAATATAGCGGCACGGCGTCTTTGTCAGTAAATTATCAAATAAACAATCATAATCGCCACCCACAAGCTATTGGTGAGAAATCTTTAAAATAAGCCACAACCCGTTCGACGTAACATAAATTGTTATTATAATGGACTGGGTCCCCGTTTGTCTTTCTTTTTGTGGTTTTTGGTGAGTTTTTATAAATATCTATTGTGCTAGTTTTAAACTTTCAAATAAATCATACTCTTTGAGACATAAATACATATGTTTGTTTAAATTTATTAGTTAAAATTGTTTTTGTTTTAGATAGAATAATTCGCAATTTTGATATCGATATTAGAGAACGTGTCAAATGCGACTGCCTGTAACTATTTGTCTAAGAGCAGCAACGGTTTCGAACAAAACTTTTTCCCCATCCTCCTTCTTTTAGATCGCAGATTTACAGGCAACAAATATTGATTTATATAATTTTTAAATGTTTGTCTTTTAACCTTATTGCAAGACTTTTTTATTAAAATCATGTGCCCGATGCTATTTTGTATTGTATAAAAAAATACTCAACACTTAAATAGCTGTAATTTTATATTTTTTTTGCAGGGGTTAGTCTTTGGTATTGGTCTTGCTAAAATTCAGCGGTCTTGATCTTGGTATTGGTCTTGCAAAAACGCAAGAACAAGACCAAGACTGTAAGAGATTTTGGGCAACACTAATGTCAAATCAATAACTGATCATATTTTTGGCACTATACCTCATTGCAAACGCCGCTTAACCTTCTTAGTGGTTAAATTAAAAATAAATCGATTTATAGTGAAACTTTATACGTAAAAAGAAAACTACTGTCCAAATTTCATGTTTCTAACAATAGTAGTTTCGGATGTACGTTAATGAATCACTCTCTATTTATAGATTATTACAAACATGAGTATTATAAAATAGTTTCAGCACAGAACACGGTCTAAGTAAATAAATAATTGCTGAAAATAACTTAAAAACACGCTTTTATATATACCCGAGATAAAAGTAGAGTATAATGTATAAATATCGGGTGTTCATGCCATAGAGATGTAAATTATATTAATTTATAATATCCATGTTTTGTATTTTTTGTTTTCCCCTTTTTATATTCTCTTTTTTTTTTTTTTTTCTCTTCCACCCCTGCTTCTATATCGATAACAAAGTCTACCCCAATCAAAATTTTCAAAAAATATTTAATGTACAGATTTGACCTTGCTACAGTTTTATTATAGTATAGATTAGAAAGAATTACAATAACAATAATTGTTTAAGAATAGTTAAGTAGCAGTTAACATGACAATATTTTTTTTAACTTTTTCCATGCTATTTTTTTTTCGAACTGATTACGTTATTGGCCTAGAAGGCCTTAACAGCTTCACCGAATTACCTAATGTTATAGCATATATACCTAGTTACAGTTATATCGTTATAATCGCAGTCGAAGTCGAAACCGTAGTCACAGCCGCAGTCGCAATTGCAGTCATAGTGAATTTATCAAATACTAGTTGTGCCCACAACTTCGTCCACGTGGAACCTGATATACAAAACAATGACTAATAAAGTCATCTAAACGTATTTAGTCCATTTGTTTATCTACTTTCCACTCATACTTAAGTCGCGGCGCCATTAAAATTACAATAACTTTTGATAGAGTGGACCGATTTTAATGAAACAAATACTAACTTACTCTGACATTTCTGAAAATAATTGAAATGTATTTATTCTATTACTTATTTCTAGACACCTGCAATAATTTTTTTCATGAAAATCGAAAAAGTACACGTTAGATTTACATTCTTATTATATATATAGATTACATTACTAAATCGCTTAAACTCTTACGACGTAGACGGTACTTAATTTAAGGATAATTGAGATAATAAGTTGAAAATTTTGTTCAGTTGTACAGAATGATTGTGCAAAAACGTTCTAAATCACCACGGACACTAAGCATTTTTAAGGAGACTTGCTGATCTGCCCGTGCTGTGCTGTGGCAATGTTATTGAAAAGAAATTCAGAATTAAAACGTGGCGCCATCTATGAAATATCTATAACAAGCGTTCCTAAAATTTTCTGTCAACAAACTGATTTAAAACTGTACGAGACGTCAAATTTAAAAATTTTAATAAAAATAATCAACTTTGACAATCATTTAATTTTTATTAAAAAATATTGAGGCCACTAATCGAAATATAAATTAAGATATGAAGAATTACACTGAGATTAATGCATATGCACTCAGTTATCGCATAATCGATCAAGTTAAAAATTGTGTTTGACAAATACGTCAATTAATTTGTATAGTTCATACCCACGTATTGGCCATTTACTTAATTTCCTCTATATCATTCAAGTTTAGCTTCACGAACATTAACTTTTAAAAAGGATGTAAAAAGACCATACTATAACATTTTGAAATCTTACAAATAAAAGCATAATTAATAAAATTTTGATAAGTATGCCAAACCATTCAGTGTCGTTGCTAAGCGCTTCTAGTAAGCATTTAACAAATTTACTTCCAGTTTATCTTTTTACATCAAGTAACCGTCATGCACAGACTGAACATGAAACGGTAAGTTTATGTATTCTAGATAATATAAAACAACACACTCACATAACTAGCTAAAATGCAAATTTTTTATCGATGTTTATCGTTTAATAACGAGATAAATTTTTTTTCAGATTTATTTTTGGCAGCGATTCGCCTAGCAGATATTGCTGCCGTTATCGAGTAGGTAATGATATCACAAGTTTCTAACGATCATTTCAATATTCTAACAAGATGGTGGCTCTCTTGTTAAAACATTCCAGGATGATTTTGTGGCATCTCAGAATTTGTGCTCCGTAGTTTTATTTCTTATCCATTTGTGCACAATAACCGAACGATATTACGTAAAATGACACCAATATTATAAAATATAAAGTCCAATAACACAAGATTATGAATAAAATATAAAAGCCACCACAAGACAAACTAAGATTCCGCCAAAAACTCCATACGAAACAATTATGTTACTACAGAACATCAACCAAATTAATGCAAGTTTTAGAAAACTTTAAAAATACAGCATCCTTTGACTTATGATCAGCCAAATTCCCACCAAAAATTACATAGTTGTTTTTTTTTTAAATCCTTTAGCAAAGGACAACTGATATATCTTCCAGTGTTACCATAATTACAGAAGTTTGCAATCAAAACTTTTCGTATAATCTAGAATGTTAGCGAAATTATAAAATATTGGGTAATTCTGCCATGACTAACTTCACATTGGTTACATTCGTATTTATAAGACGTCATTATAATAAAGTTGAAGTTGAGCAAGGTATAAGGTATAAATTAAAATTAAGAAAACTCATAACAAACCATTAACTTTCTTTTAAAAAGTTGTTGTAGTATTACATCTTAAAATTGTTATCAAAAAGTTAAAATTAGTTGTTCCCAGAATTAAAATATACCATACTTTACTTCTATTTTCACTAAATTGTTATCTCATAATCGGGACTTTTTTGGGGGTACGCTAATTTTCGAAAATTATTGGTCTATACTTTTTTTTACGAACTCTCTACTACAAAGATAAACTCTGTGTGACTCGGTAACTATTCAAGAAAGATATATTACATTTTGTATATACATAACTTTGACCTATAAAAAAATAAATTGTAAAGGTTACCAAGATTTTTTTCCATTTTTTTACTCCTTCATATTTTCCAGTTTAATAGCTACTTTTCGATATTTCCAAAACTCCATTTAAGGGCATTGCGTGGCCCCGCGTGCCCCTATAAAAATAGTGCATGGAGTCCCTCCGCGCGTAAGATGTGAAACTTCGTAATGTGGAAATGAAAATAGGAAGGGATAGAAATTGACTTTTAGTAAAATCATATTGTTTCTTTAAGACAAATTTTATTAACATTGCTTACAATTCACAATTGATCGTATCTTTTAATTATCATTTTCGAGTGGAGAAGTATCCAAATCTATAACATTTACAATGAGATTATGATAACTAAAGTAAGATACAATATGTTTGATTATTTTTCTCGCTCCGTCTTTTTCTATTCCACCTCCCCAGAAGCGTTGAACGTTTAACGCAACAGTGCTTTCATGCCCCCTTCATGGTAGCGTTAAACGTTTAACACAACCTTGTTCGGAGTTGCATTAGAAGTTTCACTTCAAAAAAGAATCCTTCTTATAATAAATCATATTTTATACAGTAATAAAATGGACGTAAGGAAACTTGCTTTACAAAATTTAATTACAAAAAATGTAGCCGTAAAACACTTATGCGTTAAATTGCTGCTACCACAATTTTTTTTATTGTGGATGTGTATCCTTTTAAAGAATTATGTTCTTTCTGAGTTTTAGCGCATCTTTCAAATATGAGATTTTAATATATCATTTCGTAAATTGTGAGATCTTAATACAAACGACTCGTTTATAGTTTTAGATTTACTTCTCCAGAAATTATGACTAGTCGAATAATTTTAGAATCTCCAATACATTTCGGAATATTTAGATCGTAGTACTGGCAACACAATAAAGTTTTTGTTAGTTTACTGCAAAGTCTGCTGTTAAGTTTATACGATATATTTAAAAATAAAAGGTAACAATATTATGTATAAATACTCTAAATTGTAGGTCATGTTTACAGAAAGCAATAACGTACAATGTGTTACTTTGTGATATGTAATATAAAAAATAATGTTTAAAATTTAACTGTAATTTCTAGGTGTGGCATAAAACTTGCCGGATAAATTCTTCGACTTACATTCCGGATCATAAAGATAGGTGTGTATTGTTATGATCGCTTGAGCTATACGTTAATTATAAAATAATAAGAAGAAATGCCAGTCTTGGAATCATGTTGGTCACCTTGCATATGGTCTTCGAATGTGAAGACTGGATGTCGAGCAATTGCGGTATACACCTCAGCAATGAGTATAGTGTTAATTACGTTCATCGCGTATCAGATGGACGGTGGTGATTCCACACAACTATGGAATCCGCTCTTTGAAGCGGATATAAGACTATGTAAGTATAAATGATGCCACATAATTTCTGTTAGTTTCGTTATAACATGTCTGATACTGATTTATCAATTGATGATTTAAAACATAAGCTTCTAGAGCTATGTACATATTGAAATCATTCATAATTACAGCTGGAAATATTATTTTTACAACTTCTTTATAGAAAGTTTTCGGAGTTTTAAAGTTTTAAAGGAAAGTTTTATTTACAATCTTGTGTTATTTGGCTCCATGTTTTGCAATATTGGTGGTGTTTTACGTAATATAGTTTGGTTATTGTGCACGAGTGAAGTGGATGGCAAATAATACCATGGGGCATGGATTCTAACATGCCACAAAGATTGGCTGCCAAAAAAAAATTAGAAGAATTGAAACATTATAAACTACTTGAATAGTAGTTGTAACACACAAGTCAAGACGTCCACCATTTTTTTTTTTCTTGTTAGTTCATTGAAATGATCACAAGAAACTTAAAGTATCACTGCCTACTCGACAATGGCAGTAATAATCTACTAGAAGATTGGCTGCTAAAAAAAAAGTTAGTTATAGGAACTGTAAATACTATAAACTTACTTGAATAGTAGTTGTTAACTTATCACAAGTCAGTCTTTGCTAAATCTCATATTAAGGGTACTTGACAATAATGACAATACGATAATCCTAGTGACAGCTAGCTCTCAAGTACCCCTATTGACCCATTAATACAGTCTTTAAAACTCGACTGTTTATGGCATTTTAGTCTAAACTAAAGGTATGGAGATGTAATACTGAGCCATTAATTAAATGTTATTGATTTGAATTGAATATTTAAATTGTGTGTTATTTCTTGATTCAATTTTATCTTACACTACCAACTGCTAGCGACTTTCTATTCATGAATAATAAAATAACATTTAATACAATTTTTGTTCTAAGTTGACTACGTGCTGTTGGCCTTAAATACATTTAGGGGATTGAAAAAAATTGCATGCATTTTATGTTTATATTCAAAAACAATCCTCACATTATTGGTTGAGCTCTTGATATATAACTTTATAAACATACAATTAACAGGCACAAAGTAAACTCAGATTCAGTAAAATGATTTGTAAATCACACAAATAATCTTCCTGTGTGAGATTTGAATCCATACAGCGTAAAAGACTAAAGGACCAAGACAATTGCATAAATCACTACTTCATACTTATGGTCTTCATAACAATAAAGTGTATTCTGTATCACTCAACAGAATATAAGTTTCTGTCTATAAAATATTTCAGAATCTAAGATTACTTCCTTCGAACACATAAACTTTATATAAATAGCCAATAATGTTGTTTTCATTATTAAAAATATGATCTCTTTAACTCAGAAATGATTAATATAAAATGAAATATTTTTTATTTAAGGTGCCCAAAGCTAGACACGGTGAATATTTTACTACCATATTTGTGTGAATTTAAAACAAAGTCAATAAAATTTACATAAAACTTCTGTGTTTTCATATATTTTTCTCACTTTTTACCATCTTGCACCTTGTCATCTTCAATTTTATGTGACTCGAGTAATGTAACTACCTATTTGTGATGAAATTTTTGGAATCTGTCTTTGAAGATAGCCTCCTGCAAAGAAATAAAATTTTCCTCTTAATAAACTATACCTATAATAAAATTGTAACAAGGCCAAATCTGTACATTAAATATTTTAAAAAAATTATAATCAGGGTGGACTTTGTTATCCATATAGAAGCCAAAAATAATCCATTCACAATTTTTGTCTTGTCTGTTCCTGTGAACACATATCACTCTGAAAGTACTGAACCAATTTTGGCCAAACTAGACAGTCATAAATAACCTTTTGTCCCATAAAACGCAAGGGGTTGTCTAGGATAATTTGTAGTTTATGAAATTCTTGATGAATTTTGGTAAATTTTCTTTATGTATTGCAGACAAATAAGCCATATTTGACATATTTTTTTCTCCCTATGCTTCTTAAATTCTATTAATGTATCTGTTTGTCTCTCATCATGCATTTTCTTTTCATTGATTTTCAAACCATAATAATTGGAGAAGACATTTATCGCCAATATATGTAGGTTAGTTTTCAACTTAATTGGATCTGGTAGGTGATGCTGCGAACGGGTTCTAGGTTTATTCTAAAATATTTCTCACATACCAACTGAATATATGTTTGAGTGAGTCCCTGGATAGTTTGGATTCATAATTGGAAATGGTAGGTGTTGCTGCAATCAGGTTTTAGGTTTATTAAGATTTTTCGTGTTTAAAAATACAATTGAAATTGGTAATAACCAATTTGGTGCAGAGGAAGTTGCAGAGTTAGCTAGTAATAGTATAAGTAGATTCATTAAAGAATTTTTCTTAATTTCAGCTTTGCAAGTGTGTGGTATAATCTTCATAGTCATATTGACACTTTTAATTGTCTTCTCAGTTTTAATGGTGAGTTATTTTTAATTTAATTATTAATGATAATAACAGTATGTATTTTATAGTTATCTATTTCTCAAAAATATAAATTATATCAATTTTGGAAAACAAAAAATACACCAAGTAAGAAAAAAACAATTTCTTCATTCTGTCACTTTACAATTCAATGCTTTCTAAGATTGATAAAATTCATTTCATTTTTGTAGAAGAATATTATTGATTACTCTACAAGTGCAAGTAAAGTAGTCTTTACATTATTTATCATGAGATATGAGCCTATATTGTACCATGCAGGTTGAAGATAACCATAAAGCAAACTGAGAAAAAGAATTTATATTGGGTCATATCAGATATACATACTTGCGACATGGTCTTACTATGTTCTGTTAAGTCATGTCATGTTAGTCATGTTAAGTCTATGGCGCACCATTGGGCTTCAGTTAGTGAGAAGCCAATATAAACATCTTACTCCCACAATCCGTATCCATAAGGATACATTGAAATATAAATAGGAGAAGCTCAACAAATAATACTTTTGTGACCAGTCAATGTGTATAGGACTACTAATTATTATTTATCATATTATGACATAGAACTTCAATAGATTTTTAGGACTATAAAATTAAATTCTTTTCTTTATTTTTAAGAACAGGCATTTTTCTTATAACGTTTACCCACTGTCTCACCTGATATTAATTAATGGCTTCAAGCTCTTGGGATACACCTATATGGACTTGTGACAGATTTTCAATTTAAGCAAGTGTTTGATAGTCCGCAAATCTGCAGTATTCACATTTATTTTGATTGAAGCAATGTTGGAACATATTACAGCTGAGCCACCATCACTATAAAATTATGACTTAGACTTAATTCAGTTTTAGGTAATGAAGTGACAAATAACTATGTAGTTTACCTGATGTTAAGTCTTCTCCACTGTCTCTTATAACGAACCTGAAAAAGACCGCAGCCCTGTTATCAATGTTAATAAGTTGCTACTCCTGAAGAGTTTTTTATTTATTTATTCAGTTTTTTAATTTAATAAAAATAAAAAGTAAACATAAAAAACTTAATAAACTTGTAGCAAACAAAAATAACAGAATAACTTACGAATCACATGTTTGAACTACAATACAATAGCTTGAGTGCTATGGCCAATAGATTCTTGTACATACTCTTGACTTTTGTTGTTTTTTGCTTTCCAGGTAATCGGAATTAACATATGGATGAGGGGTTTTATATTACCATGGCTTTGTACAATGGGATTAATTATTACATTCCAGCTAATATTTGGCTTGTGGTTACTCGGAGGATACTATATCTATGTGAGTATACTTGAATGTAAGAAATTATAACACTTTTTATTAAATAGAACAAACAAGATTAATAGAATTACATGCTTTGAACTGACTTTTTAGCTATTCACGTACATTCACTTATATAAGTAACACTATGGGTTGATTATAAAAGAAAACATCCTGGGCAAATGCAAATTTTTTCTTGTTGTAGTATCAGTACATTTGGAAAAAATAACTATTAATTGTTCTATAAAAACAACAGGATTACTCTATGTTCATTATGCTTATGAGTCCATGTAACATTTTATAATAAAAAAAATAGAAGGAGATAAAATATTTTTTGCTTTCTATGGACTTTTCTCGATTTTGTTAATATCTCGAAAAAACTAAACAAAATTATATCGTCGGTATTTTTGTCAAGTCTTATGAGACCCATGAAATAGATACATAGGCCATATGTGTCGCCAACTCGGCTCTTATAACACACTGTGCAAGGTGTTATAAGACACCCTTGCACACTTGTTAGAACATTGAAATTATCATAAGACACTCGTAATGGTATCTACCTGTTCGACAATGGCAGTAATAACCTGGATGATTGGTTGCAAAAAAAGGAGATGCCATTTTACTATCTTTCAATATTTTGCTTCATTAGGTTCGGTAAATCAACCTAGATAAATCTATACATTTCTTAAGCATTAATAGAAAACATTTTATTGATATTGTATTACAGTTTTTATGCACATCTAATTGAAGACAAACCAAAATAATTCCATCAAACGACATATGCATATAAATACTAAGCTGTGAAGTTTCAAATCACTCCGCACCATATACAGTAAATGACATTGTACACTCCAGGACAATTTATTGGTGTTTTTATAATTTAACCCTAATTAACCTGTAAAAAAACGAAGGTCTTACATTTGACTGGAGTAAAATTTGTTAGTATCAAAGTTACCTAAAATTTTCTACTATAGTTCATATAAATTAAGGTTAAAATTAGAAAAAGGGGCGTGTATATATAAATGACTATATATATATGACTATATAGTCAGAAGAAACTATTCAAATTATTTTACGTATCTGGTTATCAGCCAATTTCACAAAACAATCAAATTTACAAATTTGAATCAGCACGAGGTTTTCGGAATAACTTTTGACTTTTGCTTTGTTCTACAGCTTACCCTTTAATTTTGTATTGTATTTGTAAATATTAATAACAAAAACAAATGACTAAACATAATTGATGCCAACGAAAAAAATAATCGTAACAGTTTCTTAGCCCTGCTGGCAAAATTTTGTATTTTATTATTGCAATGGAGATAAATATTTATTTAAATTATAACTATATATGTATGTATTATACATATTATATAGGTATATTTATACTGTAAATTAAATAATTAATTGTTATTGAATTACAGTTGGACGCTACATTCGCAGCTCTCGTTGATTTTCTATGGATGGCGTATAATGTAAGTGACTATTCATTTTCCTCTGGTAATTGTTTTAAAATGAATGTATGACAATGAAAAAAAATGTCAAAAATAAAGAATGCTTTTGTCTATCATAGTCTTATATAATAGTCAATGACTGATGGATTGAATTACCTCTGTACGTTCATTAGGTTATCATAACTAATATTATATGTACGAACGTGAGTTCGTTTGTTTGATAACTAATGAACCAATGAAATCTTGCATACACATTTTAATCGGATATATGATATAAGGCACCTTTTATTCAGAAAAAAATATATATTCCCGTTTGATAAGTCACTAAAGATACACACAAAAGATAGTAATTATATAATTTAATTATAATTATCAAGTTTGTAATATTCTAAGGTGTATGTTTATTTATTATAAAAATGTATTATGTATGAAGTAAATGTATGATGGTCTCTGTAGTAAAACTTTGTGGTTACGATTTCACCTGTCAGTGTTTCTGTAACATCGTTCGCCCGATCATATTATTATAGGTACACTAGCGGGATAGGCGGCGTGCACCCCCCTGATAATAAAAAAAAATTAGTGCGTGTAACCGTCACACGCGATTGAAGTAAAACTTCTTTGGGAATTACCTGACAGATAGCATTACAGATAATGAGGCTTTGATTTAATTTGTTCCTTACTTACATTGAAACCAGATGGCAGCACGGTCGCGTGCCCATATATATGTAATTAATTCTATTGTATGATTTTTATTATTATTTAAATTTAATACATTTTATAATTTTTTTCTTTTTCGATTGATTTGTTTATCAACTATTTATTGACAAAATCAAAACTATTTAAAAACCGGATGGTACAGAAACGTGACGCCATATTGCCGTAACGGACTTCCGTTGCATTGTCGTCCAGTTACCTCCTAGTCGCGCCTAAAGAACTTCTACGTCAAAAACCTTGACAAATTACATACCTAAACATTCCTCATAAAACACTTTATCTACTGGTGAAAACCCGTTCAGTAGTTTTTGAGTTTACCGCGAACAGACAAGTAATGATATCAGCGAGTATATTTTATCCAAAACAAGGCATAAATACAATCCACAAAGAACAATTCTTCCATTCCATTTTTGGCAACCAGTCTTCTAGTAGACTATTACTGCCATTGTCAAGTGAGTATCGATATTACAAGTTTCTTGATATAATTTCAATGAACTAACAAGATGGTGGTCATCTTGTTAGAACTTTCCATGGAGTTTTTGTGGCATCTCAGAATTCATGGTCCGTGGTATTATTTTCCATTCACTTCACTTATGCACGATAAACAAACTATATTACATAAGACACCACCAATTTTACACAATATAGAGTCAAGTAACACAAGATTATGAATAAAATATAAAATCCACTACATGACAGACCAAAATCCCGCCATAAACTCCCAAGAATAATTCAATCAATACGTATTATCGTAACGTCATATTTATACTAAGCAAGTAAGTATGGAATAATGTAGTTATTTTATTTTCAGATATACTGCTGGTTATGCGTGTTCTCTCAGTATCAAATAATTTTGGAAATGCAATCACCAAATATCGAAATATTAGTGGAGTATTAACTGTCTAATTTCACTGTCAATTTTTGGTTGTGTTATTATTTGTATATTCGTTTTCATAAATCGAGTATTATTATTTTACCACATTAATACGTCATTGTGTACTTCAACGGTTCCCCTTTCAGATCTGCCATTTGTGTGTAAATTACGTTATTATGTTTTACCAAGAACAAACAGCGGTGGAAACGAAAATTAATAAAAATATGACAATTTTACAATTATTAAAAAGTAAACAATATATAAATTTTCATAATTATTTTTGCGCTGATAAAAGGAAAAATCTGTAAAAGTTTTAATAAATTTATATTTGTATAACGTAATTAATTTACAACCATTATTTACTATGTATAGGTATGATGATTGAAACCTTACTATTGACCAGGCTATAAGCATAGATGTTCTGACGTTTGTACTATTGACGTGCTATTGAGTAACTATTATTAATCTTTTTTGCACTAATATTTAAAAAAGTCGGTAAATTTTAAAGAAATGGGTATCTGCTTATGTGCTGAATTACTGTTCACTCAGATAAATAATATATATAAATAACAAATAATAATATATTTGTTTATCCATTTCAAATAAATAATAATGCAATACAGGTCAATAGTTGATTGGTCATTAGTAATGCTTAGTCAATAGTATGGTCTGAAAAATCATATATGTTTAATGAATTTGTATCAATTTCCAGAAAAAGTTATTATTATTATTATTATTGATAAGGATTAAGGGTAATTCCAACACATACATATGACATTTAGTGCCTGATAGTAATGTAGTTTTTGTAAAACGAGACGTTTTAATTATATCTGATTTATATAGACATAAGGCCATGACTTAAAAATCCGTCCATTTTGTTTTTTATAATTATTTTTTTTAATCAAGCCAAACTTGTACGTGTTTCAAATAGTTTAAGATATGTAAGTTAGTTATAGGGAATAAAATACATTTTTATTTACTTCAGTACAAAGGTGTTGTTTCTTTGTTGCCTGCAACTTTTTTTACAAGATTTGTTGGACACTTAAGCTAGACTAAGGTAAAAAAAAATATATCAACATTTTTTTAACTTGTACTATTTGCCGGAACAAGTATTAAAATACGACTTTTTAATGATTCATATTAAACATAATTGTAAGAGAAAGTCTTGTAGTTTCTAAAAAAAATTTTACACAAATATACTATGAAAAATAAAACCTTCTTTTTTAAAAGCCGATTTGGAATATGAAATTATATTAATACAAGAAAACATACGATGTGTTTGTTACATATTTATTTCCAAATACTTTTCTTAAAGCTTGCATCTTTAATCTATTTATTTTATAATATAAGTGTCCATAAAGTGTATAGGTACTATCTAAGAGAAATATAATAGGTATGTATTTTTGAGTAGGGGAGACCGGGTCTAGTTGACTTCATTTCAGTTAAGTCGCACATATTTTTGCTATTTTAGTATATACTATTGTAAAACTCAATATATCTGATATATACAGTATTAGCGGGCCCGGCAGACGCTGCTCCGCCCTGACTATAAAAAAACCTTGACGAATTATATACTAAAACCTTCCTCATGAATCACTTTATCCACTGGTGAAAACCACATAAAAATCCGTTCAGTAGTTTTTGAGTTTATCGCGAACAGACAGACAGACAGACGCGATAGGGGCCTTGATTTTATACTGTGTAATGATTAAGCTTGGAGAATAGATAAGATAAAATTCGCAATAGATTATAATATAGTGTACAGGGTTGATCTTATAGAAAACCAAAAATGAGTCAACCTACCCCATGCCCGAGGTTGGTTGACTTTTCGATAGGGGTAAGATGACCTAAGAAGTAAATAGTCCATAGATAATCCACACAGAAAAAGGATAACAATCACAAAAAGTAATTGTGCCTGAGCTCTTTCTCAACGCTAAATATTTCTCTATTTTTTATGTAGCCAGCATCCCCAGAGTCGACTGAGATAGAATGAATACCTTTTTGTTAATAATTATTTGTTGGTATGCTCTATCGAAGATATCTTTAGGTGTACTTCCTCGACCAGCTTTTATTATATTCCCACGTAGTTTTCAAATAACAAATTTGAAATAGATTTTGCCAGACCGTTTTTACTTTTTATCACGCTTTTATTAGTACGTATACGTATTTCTTCACCTTAACCGACCCCTTTGAGCTCGATTTTGTCCTACTTTGAACGATCAGATTTAATTCAAACTTTGCACACCTGTCAAAGGTCGATGACAATGCAATAATCCGAAAAAAAATTTAACTAAAAAATGAAAAATAAATAATAGTTTAAAAAAACTAAAAAAACACGCTTCCATAAAATAAAATTTACTAATTTACACTATTCTTAATCCAAATTTATTAAATTTTATTTTCTGTTTTTTAGTTGGATTTTTTATGAAAGCGTGTTTTTTTATTTTTTTTAAACTATTATTTATTTTTAGTAAAATATGTTGATACTATTATGCAGCGGATCGGTTAGATGGTCAACCAACCCCGTTAAAATATAGTCTTTAACCCCGAATTGCTTTGTAATTTTGAACCACATGTTATGTACTTCTATAAACTATACTATGACAAAAATAATTATTAACATGTATTGTTTTTCGATATTATGATACTGGTCCTAGCATGGCCGTAGCTTGGGGGGGGGGGGGGCATTGTGCGGCTATGTCCTACCTTAAAATACCAAAAACTAAGATAAATTGTTTGTTCATAGTTTGAGATAAAAAAAATTATAGCGATAGGTATCTAAACTTTTCCGAACATACCACAGTTTGTGACATTCGAGGGCAGATCAACTATGACATTTTTTTTCTTTTTGCGCCCTACCTGTAACCAATGTTGCCCTACCTCAAATTCGATTCTAGCTACAGCCCTGGATCTCAGGCGACGTGATTATATGATGCCGAAAGTAGTCCGGTGAATCTGTTAAGGCCTTGTTAGGCCAATTTCTTAGTCAGTTCGAGAAAAAAAATTGATGCCGTATTTCGAATGATTGAGTCGAGGAATACAACGGTTTTTCGCACCTAATTGGATAACAGTATACTTATATATACATAACTTTCGAGTATTTCATAATAATAAGTCAACTTACCCTATAGTCAACCATCCCCGGTCTCCCCTACTGTATACCTAATGTATTTTGCTCTAATTTGCGATAGAGATTGCGTTTCTCAAACTAAACAATTGTGAGTTGAATATGTACTAAAAGAATCTAGTTTTTTTCTGAAGACACAAAAAGCGAGTGGCACAAAATATGTGAATATAAGTCACGGGGTGAATGGAAAGAAATCTGAAAAATTTGTCTCTAAGTTTTGATTAATGTGTTTAAACTTTTAAGTCACTATTTTTAAACTGCAGTAGTTTTCCTTGTTTTTAATTTACATAAATCAACTTAAACTTATTAAAACGTTATTTATGTCATATTAGTAAAGATCATTTTGGACATCCAATTTTTTTTTAACAATAAGTTCGGTCTTGTTTCAGTTGTTGTCGACTATTGACTTCTTTGATACGCTAGTGACACGTGGTTGAGTACTGACATTCGATGACTTTGTTCTTTTTCAATTTTTTTACAGTTGTATTATCTCTTAGCCTGCGGTTACACTACATTACTATACATGAGAGAGGGATAAAAAAGATAAAAATCTCCTTAGGGGTTAAAAGAAACGCAGAAATAGGTACGATTAACGAGTTAATACTAATGAGAGAAGGGTTAAACACGAATTCTAGGGTTATCAAAAATCGTTTGTATTTAATAATCGTAAGAAGCCAGTTACATCTTAAACAACTTTATTGTAATCCTGATTAAGTCTTTGGATGTGTAAAAACTACACTGTAATACACGATCAAGCAAAAGGTTTGAAAACAAAGGAATTTTGGCAACATTATTTTTCTATACACCTCTTTCTCGTGTTTTTGTTCCTTGCTTTGCAGGTTTAAGTAGAACTACTTTTTATTAGTAATCTATACCTAATCTGCATTTTTTTCTTAATTTAGGCAATAGGATTATTCAATGAATATTAATTCAACAAGACTCATAATATCAGTATGCTTTCACAATTGCTTTGTCTACCTCATTGCTAGCCGTCTGTCTAATTACGTATTTCTGCAAAAGCAAAATGATAGTAAAATCTGCTCCAAATAACCTTTCTGTAAGACCTACTCCGCGGAAGAATTTGCTGTTAGATATATAGAGGCAGAACTTATAAAGGCTTTAGCTCTAACGAAATGTATAAACATAGGGTATAATATTGCACGATACTGTAAGTGGTACCGTTGGCAACCTTAATTATATAGTAGTATTATTTTTCTGTACTTCGATGAGTGACCGCCTGGGAATACCCCGTGACGTTGGCTTTGTATTGTATTTTTTAAATTTAATTGTTTCTATAATAGAAAAAAATCACTTTTATCGTGTGTTTTTACGACACACCTTGTTTTTTGACAACTACAGATTTTATATGTACATCTATTAATCGCTGTTAATTCGAGTTTGAAGCATAAAATGTTATAATAAATCATTTTGTAAATGTATTTTGATATTAGTATAATTTTAAATAAAACAATTGGACTCGAAAATTCTTAATTATTTATTCGGAGAAACGAAACCTTTTTTTGTTCATGGTATAAAATAAAAAATACAGAGTGATTTTTTAAGTTAAAAAAAAACAACAGATAAACGCGTTACAAGCCTATTCAATTTTTTTTAAATTACAACTTTATTACAATTTTAATGAATAATTATCTTAAATTACACGATACATCAACGAAGCCATACAAAAAGAACAAGTAAATCTTTCCACGCGTATTGCACAGTTTTAAGTAGCATAAATATTACCAATTAATTTGTTACTGTTATAATCTAATTTTAATTTATAAAAATTACTATTTTATAAAAAAATAAAAACTTATTTGGCATGACTGAAATAACTGGAATGTCTTGAGTATTATTTATTGAATATATATATTATTATTTTGTCATGGTGTACTAAATTGTGACGCAACTCTTGGACCTAGGAATACCATCCGTATTTCATAATATTTTAAAAGTTATTTCAGACAGATAATAAAGTAGTTTTATTAAATGGTTTAGATTCTCTCGTAAATCATTAACGTAAAAGGCGAAAAAGTTCATTATAATTTAAGGCAACACAACTCTTCTACTTTCAGCTGAGATCTCACGATACACTTTATTTTGAAAAAAAAAAAAAACATTTTCCTACAACCCAGATTTTGTTCCAGTACAAGATGGCATTCCCTTTTCATTGAATTTCTATAGAAATAGATATATTTTTTGTGCTTATAATCTGTGTGTTAATAATTTTACTGGCATCCCATTTTACAATCAAATTGAGAACATTAAATTGAACTGGCTGAACACTTAAATTTTGTGACTCGACGACGATAAATATTTATAAATAATCGACACACTCCATCCTTTTTTATCGACAACACATGTCGATAAATATGTTTATCAACCTTCCAGAATAACTTACAGACTAACAATCATGTAAATGAGAACTAAGAACTATTTACAATGAAATCTTATTTCGAATAATAACATAATAATATACATCACTAAACTTTACAGCATTAAAAAATTACATTTATCTTCTAAATACAGTCGTCGATAATTACTATTGTACAATAATTTACAAAAAGCTTATCTTAAATGATATGCAATAAGCTATACTATAGCTCAAGTTCAGTAAAGAGTGTTTAATAAAAGTCAAAACATAACCTCAAAATCGATAATTCAAAGTATATAAAAAGTTTTATTTTTATGTATTTCCAACCAGTAATCAATTAATTAATTGTATTATTCTTTTCTACAAATCGTTATTGTACGAAGACAGTAATTTGGCACATTTTATCTAATATGGACGAACTTTAAATGTCAAAACTGATTATCTCGTTCGTTGAGTATTTAAATTCCATTTAAGTCTCATCCGTATACAATTTGCCGTAAGACCCTTGAAAAACCATACTATATATTTACAACAATATAAAATTGAGCACTCTAACGTAATTCTAGTCATGATCGAGTCTCGTTAACGATAACAAAAAAAAAAACTTAACAATTAAACACCGAAACACAATTTCCATTCACGGAAAATATGGCTATGATCCTGTCGAATACCAGTTCGTGTTTGGAGGAGCTGATTTATCTACAGTCTGGTGCGTGTGCGACCCGTGTGCAGAATGCGCCTGAGGGTGATAGAGATGGAACGATGAAGGTGGATGGAAGAACTGAGATTGATCTAATGATGACGCATAGTCTAGAGCTCCTGGAACCGCTGAATAAGCTTGCGGTTTCAAAGGCAGCGGTGGCTCGCCTAAATAAGAATGCCGCAAAGCTTCCGAGTATGCACTATTGTCATATGATAAAGCATATTGCTGCTTATCTCTTGGTGATACAGACCCCGGAGGAGTCATGGCCGAGTGGTAGTCAGCATACCCTCCGTAAGCTAAAGAACTTATATCAGTTCCTTTGTGTCCTAACTGCTCACTATAACCTGAACCCTCACTACCTGGAGGAGTAGGCAAAGGTCCCGTTTGACCATCAGCTGAGTAATATCCGCCAGTTCGTCCATCTCCCAAAAAGTTACTTCGTATAACACTTTCTCTGTTCGCGTACAATTGCCTCAACAATGCTGATGCTGGCGTCGTCGTATGATTACCAGGTATCTGTCGGTTCAAATGATTCAAATGATGGTTTTGCGTTCCGATCCACTGGATCGTTGACTTTTGTTGTTGTTGTTTCAACAGAGCATCAGTTGAAAAGTCGGTAGGTCGATGAGATATATCCTTTCCATCTAACGAGACTGCTGGCAAATGTTTTGACATCGCATTCTCTAAATCTCGTACCGAAGTGGCATCGGTCCCACCTTCTGGTATAGCTAGGTTTGTTTTGGTTAGGTCCCTATCTGCAGGAGATATTGCAGCTCCAGGATTGGAGGCAGATTTCCGTCGGTCTTCTTCCCTTTCTTCCTCTTCACAGTCGGTAGTGTGTTTTCGTTTTTTCAGTCTTCTCGCTGGCATTGGTGATGTTCTCTCTGGGGTTGTGTGTAAGGGTAACGGTTGGGTGTCGTTTAATCTAGTTAAATGTGTTACGTCAGATGTGGGTACTGGCGCGGATGATGCGGTGTCTGTATTCGTTGGCGGTTCAGTCCTCTCTGTAGGGTGTCTCGGAGGTGGGGGAGGCGCGCCAGAATTGTCCGTATCTGGTGGACCGTTTTCGGGATCTCCCGTCGTTTCTTCGCGCTTAACACCTTGCACGCTCTCTTCTAGTTGGCAACAATCCATTACTGTATTTGGATATTCACGTCCACTGAAAGAAAAACGATTATGATAATGTAAGTACAAGATAATCATTACTACCCTAAAACTACTAAACTCCATTAATTTTTGAAACTACATTAATCACACGGAAACCAACATTAGGTACTAGATGATTATATTGCTATGTATCTGTATTTGAACAATGAAGAAAGTTTTTAAAATAGTGTTAGATTTATTCGTACCTGATAACATAATTGACGCAAATAATATTCTGTTCTTCAGCATTTTTAGAGGAGCAGACAACGGTGGCGCAAGTCTGCATCCAGGTGTAGCCGCCCAATTTGTTCATTATTCTATAGTAGTGAGTTAATACTTGTCCTTTATTTATTACTGAAAAGAAAAATAATTTATTTATAATTTATGACATAACAATTACATTATATTTAATTATATAAACATGCCTTTAATAACTGACTCTTGAGTTTTTAATACGTCACGTTAAAGTAACAAGTATTTTTCAAACAAAATAAAAAAGAATATTCCACCCAGTTGTTTAGCTATGATTGGTTGTTGGTTGGTAGCGATATGTTGTACAAAAACAGATGCTAGTATTGTTGCATTTACTCTCCATCATACAGGCAATCAATAATATTTTATAAATCTAGGAGTATGATTGAAAGTTTATATGTATATCTTTCATATAATCACGTATGGATAGCTAGCTAGCACTTCGCGTGGGAGTTTACGTCGTAGAATAGGACGCAAGCAACAATTATGTAAATTGTTTTTTATTTTTTCTACCATTAAACCAGTACTTCTATTATGTAACTTAGTGACATTTGCATTACATAACTAAAGTAGATGAAGATATTTTTAATAAACGCTGATTATTTAGATTTTCAACAGTGCAAACTCACCAATGATAAGGAATAACCACAGGTTGCCGAAAGGTGAAGTCTGTATGAAACGCCTAATTCTAAAGTTGTCTTTATACAGTATGATAACATATCCTTATATTATCGACTACCAGTAACTATGCTGTACATAAGTTTGGTATATTATTATTCACCCTTACTGTTCTAAGATAATAAATCAATGACGGATGCTCTTTTTACAAAAAGTTATTTATTTGCTAGTATATCTTCTTTAAAATATTCTTTAAGTGTTACCGTGTGACCATAATCTCATTTGATGCTAATTGACAATTTGGTCTGTGATGTTAAGACCTAGAGAGAGGCTGGCTTTCAAGTGCAGCTGTCGAAACCCACTAATAGCTATTTGGCGAGAGATTTTCAACTTGACCGTGGTAGTTAGGCATAGGAAAAGCCTTACGAATATGATATGATGACTTCACCGAAAACTCCAATTCAGCCGGAAAGATTGGAATCTAAAACCATCGACGCTATGTCGGAACGCGCTATCAACAAGATATCGCATCATCAGAGCGATTTCTTATACAACTAAATACTGCAGTATAAACTTTGCAATACTTGTTGTAACTTTTATTCTAAGAATACAATGAGAGGCATTGAGCCGCAAGGATGTTGTTTTTATATAAATAATTATTTACAAAACGTAAAAAAATATCGTTTGCGATCTCGAGTAACTGAGACCCTAGTATAGCAATTATTCTAAACATCCATATCTAATGTTCTGTGAATTTCAATTTTCTCGATAATTGTTATAATAAATGAATATTGTTAAAGAAAAAAAAAAAACGATTTATTTAATGATTTATTTTGTGTACGTCGATCGTCACTTCTCGCTTCGTTGAACACGCTTTTATTACGTCCTTGTAAAATCTACTCGGGTTAAATATCGATTTGTGTTAATATCTGTTTTGGTATACACAAAGAATTGAATATATAGTCCAAAAAAAACATACATTTTGTTTTTTTTATTTATTGCTCGCGAAAATAGCTGACTTCTACATCATTTAGATTTAATAAATACGGACTTAACGAAAATTTTTATTCATCAAATGTGCTCATAAATAATATTTATTTTTTCTTGTATACCCCTGCTTAAAAGAGGTGATACTCTAAAATACCTAGAAAGCTCGCATCAGTGTGAAGTTCGTCTACGAGTAAGCGCTCCCTTGAACTATCTCTGGCACAAAGTAGCTGTGTTCGTCCTGCTGTGATCCTATCCTTAAGGTGTAACTGACAATACACACTGGCACACGAAATGTTCCAACTCAGTCCTCATGAGTAGCAAGATACTATAATTGGTCTCAGAAATGGGCATCTTTTTAAATTGGTTGCTCGTAGTTATAGATTGCAGCGACCATTTAAATTAAGTAAATTTAAGTTAAGGTATGTCAGCCTCTCTACCACTTTATAATATTATTACAGTCTACATGGGAACTCGATACAATGAAACAAAACAGTTGGGATGAAATACAATGAGGTTCTAAAAATAGCCCGTCTCAAACTATGTCGAAGTGATCAAGTAATGACGTCATACTTTCCAGAACTTACCACATTTATTAAATGATATATAGAGCGTGCCGTAATGCATCCGAGAACACCTAGTTTATTTCGCGTTGTTGTATACAAGGCAACAGCCTAAGCCGAGGTGTGCCGTAGACCCTCGAGTTAGTTGGTAAATAAAATCGGCTGAGTGGCTTAAGCGCTCGCCTTAGTAGTCCGGTAAAGCTGAAAGGCCTGTCAGGCCCATGGAGTAGTCAGTTCGAATAAAAAATTAAGGGCCGTCAAGCCAACAGCGGTTAGTCTGTTCGAAAGAAAAGTCCGAGTAGAGCTCTATTTTACACATCGGAGCGATCACGAAGAGAAAGAAAATGAAGAAATCTTCAAGCAGACTGCGATTAAAGCTATAATTTTGTAAGTGGTAGAGTAACTGTGTGATAGTGAGTCTATTTGCTTTCTATCTATACGAGTACAAAAGATATTACTTCTAATGCAAACGATGTTTGATTTACCCACACCCCTAACAATATTTAAAAGAAAATCAAAATGTTTCGTTCCACTAATCAACGCTCTTCATAATATTAGTCTTCGCCGATATTTTTTATGTAACTTAGATTACAAGCGGCCTTCATCTTGAACCAAACACAACAGAACAATAGAAGTAGCCACCGATAAACTCCACGATGAAACAATATAGAAGGCGCCTTTATATTGAAGCTGATTGTGAACACAAAAGATGGAGTGATGAACACGTGTATTCTTGTACGTGAATCATTAGAACCGACGCGGTTTTTGGTTTTGTTTATGTATTGTTTATTGGCAGTAATATATTAATTGACTATGCAGTGCTGATTGGATCGAAGCCAGAAAGTGAAACTTATGTCGTAGGGTCTTTTGTTGATCGTGAATATAAAATTGTATAGCATTTGTTAAAACTACGACTTGATTGTGATTCTTAAATACCTCTTTTTGCGTTTCACATTTTACCAACACGGCGACTTTCTCATAGATTTGAAAACTTGGTGATTTTCATTACACATATAGAATTTGGATCTCAGATGCAACTGCCGGAACACACCAACAGGTTTTTGGCGACAGATTTTCAGCAGGAGGGTGGTAGCTAGAGCCAGGTGGATTTACAAAGAACCCTATCACCATGCTATTGTTCCATCGCGAGGTTTTCTGTCAGCGAAAGTTCCGATTCAGTTGTTAGGATTCGAACCTACGTCCATCGACGTGGCCGTCCAAACACGCTCTCAACTAAGCAATCATCGTTCATCATGATGGCAGTAATATGCAGTATAATATTCACTTATTTTATAAAATGATGCACGTTTATTTTAGAAATAATATAGTGCTGTTGCCATTATGGCTTGGCTTCTTCTAAACACACCTATTTCAGGGTTTGGAACAACGGAGATTAATGAGGATTTTTGACGAAGAAAATGTTTGTTAACCTAGTGGAGTTTTGATCACCCTTAAGTGAAACATTAGTAACTGAGTCCCGTTTAAGTTAGTCTATTTTTTATTTCGGCATGTTGCTACTCTTACCCTGAAATCCTACTCTATCTTATAATAAAATAGAGAAACGAATGTTAGACATTTTAAATTTTCTTCAAGAGTAACTTCAGTTGAGAAATACCTACTTATTATGTTGCCAGCCGTAGTTGGTAGTGAAATATTATGGCCACAGTATTGGACGTCATTAAATCAATCATTATCATTATATAGTATAATACAAAGTCCCCTACCGCGTCTGTCTGTCTGTCTGTTCGCGATAAACTCAAAAACTATCGAACGGATTTTCATGCGGTTTTCACCGGTGGATAGAGTGATTAATGAGGAACGTTTTAGTATATAATTTGTCAAGGATTTTTTCATAATCAGGGCGGGACAACGTCTGCCGGGCCCGCAAGTGTTATATAAAATATGAAAAATTTGCCCCATTCATGGTTTAGCGGTTTGACCGGTGGAATACCAATCCGATGTCCACAGATTCGAACCCCGGCATGTACCAACGAAATTTTGGGAATTCGCGTACATTTACTAATTTAAATTGGTAACACTATCGGCTGACGGTGAAAGAAAACATCGTGCGGAAACCTGAACTTGAGAAATGTTCTTATAGTATTGTGTAGTATAAGTTGTTCTTATATGTGGTAAAAATTAGAACCGCGGATTTCTCAGAGTTTGAAATCGCCAATAAGTCGTGGGCTTGCGTGGTGATCATGCTCATACCTTCCTTTGTGAAGAGGTCTATGACCCTGTAGTGGATCCCTGACAGGCTGCTGATGATGATGATTAAAAAATGCCTTCAAAATTTAAAGAACTATTGTTAGTATATACTAAATCTAATAACCAAAATTTTGAATGTTGCAATGCTATATATTTTTCTATACATACATTTGTGTAAAATTTTCTTAATGAAAACGTTGTCCTATTTATGATTCGCCATGAAATTCCACAGCGTAAAACACCGATTGTCGGAAGTCTCCGACATAATCATTGTTTTTTATTATCATATGAGTATATTTGAATATTATACGTGTATTTGTCGTCAACATCTACATCAGGCATACAAATCGCGTACACAGTCGTAACCAAATTACCCGCTTTCTAACAAACACCCGGACTTTTATGGTAATTTAAACAATTGGTATTCAAGTCCCGGTATGTCCACTTTTGACCGGCATCCACATAGATGTACATTTTAAATTCAAATTGATGGTCTCGTAAAGCTATCAAATGTTAAGGTGCTAGAACCGCATGACGTTAACGCCTAACCGTGATTGGCATTCAAAACGGCGGCCATCTTGTTATGTACGTCGCGTGATTGGTCAACTGATTATTACGTCAGGATTATGATGAGTCCTTCCATTCATGTCCACCTTATGTGTTGCTCGCTGGCTAACCTCAAAGTTTTGACTAATCGACGGCTTATTCTGCGGTAGGACAACAATAGTTTATTTGTTGTTTAGTTGACTAACTTGGAAGTTGCTTCGTTCATGATGAAGGTCGTCAATCGTATCTAGTTATCCATTACAGTTGTATTTGAATTTTAAAAATATATCTTGATTATTTTTTTCACATTACAATGTCATGAAAAGCAGTTGGTTTTTTAATTAACCCCAGTAATGGGATGGAAATATTAGTTGATTGTAAATCCCAAAATGTCTGTATTTTAATTTATATTTACAGTAAGTTGTAAAATGTGGATTCTTTGTGTTAAAAACATTATTCTTTGCTTTTTTCTGTAACATAATATCAGGTGATCAGAATTACTACGTAAAAAACTACGTCGATTTTTTTTCCCGGGCACTACATGAATTAAAGAAATATGATAAAAAGGAAAAACGGAATTAAATAATACAATTAAATCGTAGAAAACTTGTTAATTCTTCATTATTTTCCAAATTATACAGACCCAGAACATAACACCTAACGCTAAATTAGGTACTTATTTCAAAGCACTGCGAAGTAAAATATATATAAAAAAAGTAAAAAATACATGGCAAATTTGTATTTATTGACGCACAATTTTTTTTACATTTTATATTTTTACTCGATGTATCTTATAGTATAAAAAACATTTTGATATCCATCTTATATAGGTACGAAATAATTTATATGTCACAAGTATAGTATACTTATATACTTAGTATACGTAAAAAAAGATCATAAACCCGAAGCAATCACAAAGGACATTACAATACGGCATTTCCCACGTATACGGCGCCCAGAGAAAGGAAACAAAAATGCCGGTATAAAAATTATTATTCAAATCACAATTCTCGTAGAGACGGGTCGGCGCAGAGCGCTAGGCCTAAATTGTATTTCACTGACGGATATGTACGAAAAATATATATATAATATTTCATACGAATATCAAATTATTAGAATATTTCATTTTGAATATGCGACAAAATGTCGCAGCGGGTGAGTTTTGGTATAAACTCAAAATAAGCCTCTTCACATGTAAGTTTTTTTAAAAACTGTGATCGGAATTGAGTTCGCGAAACAAAATGACGGTGCGTGAAGCGTTTCGTATATTTTCAAGGGAGGTAGAACATTCTAGCAGGTTGTCCAATATACTGGAACCTTAATTACGCATTTCGTAAAACAAGAATGATAATAGAAATGCCTAACATAAACTTAAAAAATGCGAATTTGTATAGTTTACTTACTCTATATTTGATTATCTAACCCAAAATATGATGTTCATGGATTTTTTTTTATATGTAATGCTTACTAACTCATATCTACGCTTTACTGGGGTAGTTTGGTAAAGCTGTTAAGGCCTTGCTAGGCCAATAGCGTAGTCAGTGCGAGAAAAAAAAGCTATACTTTTTAGAGATATGTAATTAGGGAATCTTCTTCTTCTTACCCTTATCCCACATAAGTAGGGTCGGTACAACATATTTGTCATGTTGTGGTATATGATTTGGCTTAATTTTTACGATCGGCCGCCTGCCTGACATCAACCCTCCTTGGGATTATTTTGTTGTACCACTGTATTTATGGTAATTATTATATAGTTCCCTTATATGTGATTAGGGAATATTTTCCTAATTTTTACTAGGGCCCTCTTGGTTAGAATAGTCTTAGTTCAGTTACTAGAAAGTGTTATCTCCTGTAAAGCTTTCATAATCAAAACTTTCATGTATGAAAGAACTTTTTCTAAGCAGAGTGCCTTAAAGATAATTCTGTACTAGTTTACCTATTGATAATAATATAAATTAGTGCCTTAATTTATTTTAAATCTTCATCACTACATACTATAATATAAAGTCCTCTGCCACGTCTGTCTGTCTGTTTGCGATAAACTCAAAAACCACTGAACGGATTTTTATGCGGTTTTCACCTTTAGATAAAATGATTCGTGAGGAAGGTTTAGGCTTACGATTTGTCAAGGTTTTTTTTATCAAAGCGAGGCAACGTCCATCGGTCCAGCTAATACCTATTCTTATAGTCTTCTATCTTCTAATAGGTGTTTATTTTAATTTTTGTTTAGTAACTATCGACGAGCTTAAGTGTTATCAATAAAACAAAATGGAAACAATTTTTTTCTTTTTCCACTGACGTATCAACCTTTATTTATACCTAACTCTCTATTCGTCATACTTCAAGATCCTTAAGTCTAACTAATACTAATGAACACACTCTTTGGCAAAGAGAAGTCAATAATATTGAAATTAAAAAAAAACGAATTATAATCGAATTTCACTTACTATCACAGTCAACATGAACTATACGCTAGTATTTCTGAATAAAAAATAATTGAAAAATACCAACAAAATACAAGGAAACAAGAAAAAAGACTCATCGAACTCGGTAAACAATCGTAAAAGTAATTCCCACAAAACCAAAACACATTGGGCTCATAAATTTTTCCTCGTAACGTATACGCCTTGAGCTGCCAGTCTACTTGACATGGATTTCTATAGGTAGCACTCTGAATACAAATCGATTCTTACGACAGAAGGATTTCACCACGATATTGGGTCATGGGACAATGAGTATTTTATAGACGAACGATCAATTCTTCAAGGCTAATTAAAAGGACTCATCGATTTAAAAGGTGACACAAATATAGCGGTGACTCTTTAATGAGTCACACTTAATGATCACGACAAGGAAAACGTAATTCGTACATAGAACTAATCGATATCGTATCCTGTAAATGTAAAAGCCATATTTTTACAAATAAAAAACTTTCATTTAAAAGTTAAAGGACGCATCAAATGGCGTCGATGCCTTTCCTAAGAAAAGAATACAGAACTAACGATTTACCAGATACATTCTACACCCCGCTTAAATATATATTTATAGCAAACGTCAACAATCTTGCACTAGTGATAGTCTTTTCTCAAATTTCGACTATCATTCATTAATAATTCAATATTATCATTCCTCAAAAAAATGTAATATGTACTAAACAAAAAAAAAAGATTAAAAAACAAAGGAGGCAGATGTACTGCTTTGTCTCTGCTTATTTATACGTAGACGATCAGAAGCTTCACAGATAAACTTAACTTGTAAATCTTATAGTAATGGAGACAGCTTTCTCATTCTGTGATTAGTATCAGACAAACTTTGCAATCTGTGGAAGTTGCATATCTTCATAAATAAAATCAATTTTGAGTATTCAAGAGTTGTCTGATTTTCTTATAGTTACAAAATTTTAACTCTATATGAAATCATGGATCCTTTACTTCATTATATCATTGAATAATGTTTTCGATAGTTTGATTGTTGTATCCTATATAATAGCTTTCGATTCGGTCCTTTATATTTATATCCTACAAGTCTTCATTTATTGAATTCAGTTACTGAAGTTTTAAGAAACTACTATTTCTATAAATATCGAATTGAAGTATCGAATAAAATTACTGAAAAAATTAAACAATACTCACAATCTACGTGACATTTTCTAAGTTTGTGCGCGTCTTCACCGTGGCATAGCGCGTACAGATTCTTCCCAGTTAGTTCCTCCGCCGTGTATCCCAACAACTCTGATACTCTGCTGAAAATGGAAAATAATTTATACAATTTTTGCATTCAAGATTAAGAGACAAGTGTTTTTAACGCTAATAATGTATCGGCTTTAGAACTACTTAGCTTAATATAATAGATCTTTACCTATGAAATTGCCGTTCTGCAGAGTACTACCAGTAGGCCATTTCAAATCAAAATAATTTTTGTTTGGCTAAGAATTCTAATTTCAAATTAATTTTATTTTAAAAACATGGAATTCTTTTTCCAAAAGTAGTTATTGATTAGTGTTACATTTTCATCGCATTTCAATATTTTTTGTCATCATGGATACGTAAAAATTCGAGTAATTATGGAATATGAGTACCGTCATGGCAGGAACGCGGCACAAGCGGCACGCAACATCAACGACGTTTACGGAGCTAACACTACAAACCAACGCACCACCTGTTATTGGTTTGCTCGCTTCCGTTCTGGGAATTTCGAACTGAAAAATGAACCTCGCGGTCGTCCGAAGACTTTGGTCGACAATGACGAATTAAAGGCGATTATGAAAGCTATATCATCATCATCATCATATACAATCTACGGCTGAATTAGCAGCAGCTTTCGACGTTAGCGTCAAAACTATATTGGTCCATTTGCGTCAAATTGGCAAGGTAAAAAAGCTTGACAAATAGGTGCCCCACGAACTCAATGATCGCCAGCGCGAAGTACGCGTCGAGACGTGCCTTGCACAGCTCAATAGACACACAAATGAAGGAATTTTGAACCGCATTGTTACCTGCGATGAAAAATGGATTCTGTTTGATAACCGCAAGCGCTTAGCAAGTTGGTTGGATCCTGGTTCAGCACCTAAACAATGCCCTAAATGAAAACTTACCCCTAGAAAAGTGATGGTCACTGTTTGGTGGTCTAGCGCCGGTGTGATTCATCACAGCTTCTTACCAAACAGGGTGACCATTACTGCAGATGTGTACTGTGAAGAACTGAACACAATGACGGAGAAGGTGGCACATCTCCAACCAGCATTGGTCAATCGCTCGTCTCCGCTGCTCCTGCACGACAACGCGCGACCTCATACTGCACAGCAGACGGTCTCCAAGTTGCAAGAACTGGGGTTGGAAGTTCTCCGTCATCCGCCCTACTCACCAGACCTTTCGTCTACAGACTACTACTTTTGACTTACAGAATTTGGATAACTCCTTGGCGGGAAAAAAATTCAAAACCCGAGAGGCAGTACAAAATGCCTTTGAAGAATTTGTTGTGTCCCGTCCAGCTGATTTCTTTAAGAAGGGCATCAATAAACTGCCACTGCGTTGGCAAAGATGCATTGATTGCATGGGTGATTACTTCGATTAATACAAATAAAATATACATGAAAAAAATTCGTTTAAATTTTTTCATACAAAACGGCAATTTCATAGGTAAAGACCTAATATTTTACTAGCCTTATATCTAAAACGCTATGAAAAATATAAAGAATTATTTTGTATATTGTTTAGAATTAATCTTTATTTATTGAGGACACCATGGTATTGCTCGCATTTTCTAAATTTTTTTGGAGGATCAAGGTTAAGTTAAAACACATTTAGGACCAGACGCTGTACAATGAGAAAGATGACAACGATTTGCCAAAAACATAAGTTGAAAACAATAACATGATGAAATTGAAAAATATCACAGAAAATAAATTATTGAAAGAACACCAAATCATTAAATTCTAATAAAAACTTACATAACATACAAGAAATTTGACTTCATCATTAGTAACGATTTATAACCAAGAAACTCAAGTATTTGTTTGCTTCTATTATTTGCAATTATTTTTTACATATTTTGCTACCGAATATAAAAATCATACGTGCATAAAATCCCATTTACCTCGGTTCACAGTGTGCTATTCGAAAATCAAAGTTGATCCTTGTGACAAACATATCTGACTCCAGTCTTATCTCGTGAACTGATGGTGGAGGCAGCGCTATTGCGAGGGCGACCATACCCAGTAGTACTGTAGGTGATTTTCGACTATGTGAGAAAGAATACTGCGGTCTGAGGCGGCATAGCATAAGTACTACCTGTAATAAAACAGAAACATGTATTAATATCCCAAGCCAATTTTAATTACGTAGTTATAATTAACATTGACAGTCTAACAAAGAGTTCATGTCAGAGCCAACATTTTGCTTTTAATAAGATCTAATATGATATTCAAATAGAAAATGTCATATTTACATTTGATTAAATCATAAATAAAACATTAGCACGAAATCGTAATAATATTAAAGAAACTTGTAAAATATTTTTCCAACAAACAGTAAATACGAAACGTGTCTGATACAAGAGAAATAACTTTTGAAATAATATAATAGAGACACCGAAAAGCTATTTGTTACGTACAGAACTGTAGAGAAAGCACGTACTCTGCATATAACCAGGTAATCAAAGATCTGATATAAGGAGGATGAACTAATTCACAATTTTACCAACAGGATCGTGGCTTGCGGCGTATTACCCACGTAAAGTGCGGTAATAAACGAACCTTATTAATTGCTTTATTGATACCAGAGAAATTAAACCATTAAGATAAGAGATCGATTTCACAAACATAACTCTAGCAAATAAGTTTATAAAAGGTATGTAGCTGTTGGAGAAAGTATAAATGATTATAGAGTTGACTCCATAAAACAGTAACCCTCAACAAGACGTTTATAAAATAAAAGAATTATAACCCTAAAAAACAATTTACGAACAATTTAACGTCCGTAGTACGGTTATTCTCAAGTCGCTTGAGATATAATCTCATTTTATGGTCTAACACCGAGTTAAAGCAAAAATTATGGGACCATATAACAACGGCTTGCGGCACCCCACCGAGAACAATAATTTCAACCAATAATATTTGTGATCTAAAACGGATAAAATACATTTATTAGACTGAACGCGGAGATAAGTATTTCGGAAGCACTTCCCTGAAAATAAATTATGATTGATTGGAACTAAAATTTTCAATTTAATAAATCACTTAACATCTCTTATTGTAACTATACAATTTCTAATTGACAAGAATGTCATCGTTAGCTGATACCCACCCGCCAGTTACCACTCTCTCCATATCTCGATGGCTCACCCTCCTTGTTTCTTCCGACCTATATTGAAAATGAAAATTCAGCGTCCATTCATTTCTCATTCTAAATATTAGATAACAAGAAAAACGTCCACAAATTTTCATAGTCAGTATCTCTTACTAATGACTTACAAGGCAATAAATTGTCTCGATAAGCTCTTCCTTGAATTATGCTACGTGATTTATCATTTGAACAAATATTAAGTGAAATTTGAGTTTCATGGTTTTTTTACTACTTTAATATATCATCTTTGTATGAAATGAAGATTTAGCATTATTTACATTACAATTACCTAATATCTATAGATGCACAATCTTAAATAGATACTGGAGAGGTAAAATTAGTAGTAAAAGTAGTAAAATCTACAAGAAATATCAATAGTTCGTAGGTAAAATTACCTTTCACCATCAATTCCATCGTTACCTTCGATTTGTGCTAAATCTTCATTCGGCCCATACATATCCAATTTCCTTACCCTGTATCCTGAAGATTTGAAGTGACAGCCTCGTTTCGTTAGCGTGCTCTTCATTCTCACACAGAAAGCTCTATCCATTCCTCTGTACAAGGAGCCACTCGCTGCCAGGGTCATTTGTGATGATACTATCGATGTAAAAAATGAATAAAAGTAGAAAACTTCATTTATAGACAAAAAACTTGCTTTTTTGGAAAAGTTTTTTTTTTTAATAAAATGCAAAGAAGAGATGTTTAGTATATTTTGGTATACATTATAGGTTTCAACTGTTTGATCACAATCCAATCTGGTGTTAAATAATTACGTGTTCTAAGATAGTAAACACGCTTAACCTCTCATGAAGCTGTTGGTATTCCAACAAGGTGTATTACACCTGCAGATACTTGGCGATAGATTTTCAATTTAAGAGCTTGCTAGCCAGACGGACTTAGAGAAAGCCCTACCACCATGCCATGCTTTCATCACGATATTTTCCTTCACCGAAAGTTCCGACTCTGTTGCAAGTATTCAAGCCTACGTCTATCTTTTTTTTTTTATTTCAACCTGTTTTTTTCTCGAACTGACTATGGTATTGACCCGGCAAGGTCTTTACAGCTTCACCGGACTACTAAGGCGAGCGTTTAAGGCACTCAGCCGATTATATATTCTATTCTTTTTTTTTCTATCGACGCAGTGTCCGAACGTCACGCTATCAACTGAGCCTTCATTTACACACATTTACTGCTAAAATTTATTATAAAATTTAAACAATCCTTATTTAATGGCGTAGTTACATGATTTGGGTATTTTCCAAAATTCTAACAAAATGGTGACTGAATCGCTCTTTCAGGGAGATTTAGTAGTAACTAAAAATTTATGTTCCTTATTGTTATTTTAGTTGTTCGCAATAATCAAACTACACATTACATGTCACTCAAAATGTCACCAAAATTACACAATATAGGAATAACAATTTTGAATTAAGATAAAAATCTGCTAGATTCCTCGTCAATATCTTACGTCGTTCCGAATATAGCCGTAAGGTCGAGCTTCCGCGTAATATAATGAAGAGTTTTATACGAAATAAAGTTAAAATATTACTATAGGTAGCTTAAAATTGGTATTTATTTATCTCTAAGTTGGTTCGACATTAGACATATAATATAAAACGTATTTATACTTAAATTTGTGTTCTGTGCAACTATATTCAGAGTGATTAAAAATATTCTACGGTCAATACACATAGTAAAATGATTTTTATTGTTATATAATATGGAAGATCTGAAACAGGAATGTTAAGGTATTTATCGCCTAATAATATATTATATTTAAGTATGTACTCTGATAACTAAATAATCTAGATTTAAATTATCTAAACAAAATAATATATACCTAAGCGAGTCTACTATACTTGGATTTACAGCAAAAACAAATTTGACCCGAAATCAGATTTTATCGACAGTTTAATATATACATAAATTGATTTATAAGGAAACAACTTAATACCGAGAAATCGCTTTTCTTATCCAACACACACACCTGTTCGATACGCTAGGTTTTTATACACCCACCATGCACACATGTACGTCAGTAAACCCCAAAAGATTCAATTTCGACACAATGGACATAATTTTTCGAAGGAACAACGAAGTGAAACGTTCCAATCTTAAGGGTGATGGTTTGATTGATTGAGTGGGTAGATAATTAAAAGATTTATGCAGCTCCGAGCGCTGGGATCGACATCACGGGCTAATTGATTTCACCGAGCTTACTTTTGAAATTCTAAATTTGTCTGCGGTTCTTAAGCTTGCGACTTCCGTTGAAGAATTGTAATCATCTTTTTTTAAATGTAATTTCACTACTTATTTTAGTGTAGTTCGTTCAGTAAACGTAAAAGTGATGTAACTTTTATGATTGTTGAAAATCCGTTTCACTTTTTAGATAAATTAAATAACGTGCGATAAATTGTTAATAAATTCCGTGTTTATTTTTTACGCTCGACAGTCGACAGCCATGATTTTATTTACATGGTGTTGTTATAAAATCGCTTGTAACAAATTGATCTATAAACCAAGCAGTAGACGCCTATTAGTTTCGCAGAATGGCATTCTACGAGACATTACTTTGTTCGATTTTTCTATAGCCACTTTGTCAAACTCTATTGAAGACTTAATATTCTGCCTTTTCTTAATAGAGTTATTTTGACATTCCTATTCATAGGCTGAATCCGAAGTAAAAAATCCTGTTCAAATCACCGCTACGTTACCTAGATATCTCAATTCTTTCGCTATTACAGTAACCGTTTTAATCTTTGGCAATAGCAACACAATGTCCATTATAGTGGACAATGCGCTATGTCAATTTGAATCACGTCTTTGTACCAAATACGTAACAAGATTGACTCAGTACAGAACTATTCAAATAACCTTGGCATATGCGTTTTTATTGTATCAGAAACCAAAGGTGACATTTGAGTATTTTTGAGAAATTTAGTATCTAAAATATCATAATGCACATGAACATATTTTTGACAATATCTCTCAATTAATTTACTGTAAAAAGTATTACATCACACTTTATATCTGTGTTACATTTGAATGCAAACGGCGTAAAACTGCAAGAAACAGAGGTGTTACTTTTAAAAGTTGCTTAATTTTTAAGTTCATGATATATATAATCTTTAATTAGATTTATTTGAACTGGGGATGAGCAGTTAAATCCGCATCGCAGGCTTAAATTGGGCCTGATCTCTAGACAAAGAAGTAACAATATAGTGGTATTTTATTTACTTAGTAGATCTTTCAGCAAAGTATACATGATTATGTTTAACTGATAATCATGACGTTTGTATTTGTAAAATGCGTAGGTTTTTGAGATAAAATTAGTAATGGATTTGAGCCAAATTCTCGTGCATCCTTAATTATAAGAATCATAGCGTATTGTAATGAATATAACACTGAAAATAACATTAATGCCCATTTTTAAGCTGTAAGTTCTGTACACATTAACTTTATGCACAGAAATATGAATGATAAATGTGAAGATTATAAAAAAAATATCTAATCATATATTGTGCTTACTTTTAAATTAAATATTATCAAAGGTTGACGTTATAGTGTACTTATCCATAACTGGTTTTCTAATTCAAGAGAAATTTTTCTTGTGCAAAAATGTTAAACACGCTATTTTTTCCTAATATGTTATTTTTTTACCTTTTTTACTTTGCATACAAACTTTTTTACCAAGCCATTTTATTAATGTGTTCCGATTAGAGAATAAGAAATCCGATTTCCTGCTTTAAATTTAATGTGTTAACATCTCTGACTAAATAGATATGCTTAGCATCAATTATTATTGCGTTTTTTTAATCAATTACACTGTAGTGTTTTTTTTGAAAAAAAATCATGATATGATTTTTAATTGCTATCAAAATTATTAAACTACTCCTATAAAGAGGGATTGTCTAAAAGTTTGGAACCACAGTTTTTTACCAATTTACTGGTTTCGTTTAACACGTGATTTTCGATCTTTAAATCTATGCGTATCATGTGACAATGTGGTCATTTCTCCACGGACCAATGTTCTGTGACTCCATTTTACTACGCCCGTCAACGACATAATAGGCCACTGTCAAAGTACCAGATCCTGATTGATTTTTTTATCACCAGCTTTTTTAGAATCTCAGGAAAGTAGATTGAAATCGTTTGAAACCCTTATCACGTGTTCCAGTAAGTAAATTAGAATCTAATGTTCCTCCGTACGGTTAATAAAAAATTGGGTTACACAATCGAACTAACTATTCAATTATGCATATATTACAAATTAGCTGTGCCCGCGACTTCGTCGGCGTGGTACTTAACGCAAAAAACAGTCTCTAGTTTACTGTATCTTAGATATTATTTATATATTATATAATATCCCGTTTTTGTAAGAAATTGAATTACATTTACTTACCTAAACTTTTCTCGTACTTACCTTGAGTCGTCATTAAAAGTACAATAACTTGATAGACCGAATTTAGTGAAACAAGTGTTACTCGAAGATATGCTTTATTATTACAAACAGACAGACAGACCGATAGACAGACATTTCTAAAATTGATTGACGTGTATTTTATTACTTATCCCTAGACACCTGCAAATTTTTGTTTACAGAAACCTAAAACGTACAGACACGTTAGATTTACATTCTTATTATATGTATAGATTATATATACAGAAGATATGAATGTTTCATATGATTTCAATCGAAAAATGTATGATTATTATTATATTAATTCAGATTAATTTGAATTGAATTCTACCAAAATCGGCTACAAATGCGCATATAGCCGCTTCATCTACGTTCCTAATTCCAGTTCCGTGAAATTCTACACTCAGAATGCCAAATACGTAAAACAATTCACAGAAAATATTCAAATTCAGATTGCGTATATTCAAAGGAACTTTTTTAATGTCTCGACTTAATACCACAACAATAATAAAAAGTCCGAATGCAGTGGACCGGGGCATAACCGTTTGATAGTAGAAATTATTATACGAATGAATTTTTTGCTTATTTCGACGTTTAATTGAAGCCAGCACCCATTTTGAAATTAAAAATGTAGATGATCGAACTGTACATGTTGATTCCTGTGTTGTAAAATGGCTGTTGTTAGGCCCGGAGCAATCTAACTCCAATGACTTTTATGACTATAAACAGTTCCCATAGAATTGAAATGAAATATTAATTTGCCGGACAATGATGCTCTCTGACACCCCATTGACCGTTTCATAAGCTCCCAATACGGCGTGAAGGCTCAGTAATCTAATTTCAATTTGGTCCACAACTTATTATTGACAATACTAGACGATTCGTTACACCGAGTGAAATTTCTGGATCGATAATGTCGCTGTTTGAAATGGGTGCAACGGCCTTTGAAATAAGTGAAGTTTAATTGAATTCTAATCGGATTTCTTTTACATTTTATTCTTTTTTTCTCTCTCTTTGTTATTATCGTTGATAGTGAAGACGATTTTGTAATTCTCGTGGAATATTTTAGTTACTCGCTAAGTGTAACACTCACGGAGAATATAACGGTCTTAGAAAGTGCCGACTCTATTATTTTGTTGTTATGTTTTTGGAGATTTTTTACAGAACAAGGTAAAACGGTATCGTCAATAATAATATAAACTAGAACAGACTGGAAAACGCCAGATCGAAATATCATCTAATTACTTCGTTTTTAATTATTATTTTTATTAAAATGCCAGGTAAAATTATAGATTGGCATATACGTTTCGTATCTGCCAAAACAACTTGGTTACTCTTATCACTTAACTCAGTGAATGTTTAACAATAAAATTATATTAAACTACACTAATAAAGAATCTTCAGATAGTGAAAAGATTGCTAACTATGAACAGCACTGAAATAACTATAGTCCAAAGATTGAATTCAAGGTAACATCATGAAATTAAAAATATGAGCTAAATTTTACTATTTACCGCTAATGTTAAATTGATAAAAATAATAATTAAATGTAATTAATAAATATAGTTTTTTTACATAAATTATCGCCTACGTTTTCTGACAACAAAAAGGCAAAAGTAACCTACCGAGTGTCTTAAGCGATGTAGTGTTTTGCTTGCTAATTAAGAACGTAAACAGTCCCTTGGCCAATACAAAAAGGTATTACTGGAATCTCCTCTGTTAGGAGATCCAATGCTTAGAAGGATTCAATGTTGGTTACAATTTATATTCTCAGATATCACTTACCGTCGGGATTATTGGTGCCGTGCTGACTTCCCTCTTCGCTTCCTGAAGCAGGGCTGTTTAACCCAGCCCCATTCGATCTTCCAGCCAACGATAACCCTAAGTGCTCCGCTATCTCGGCATGGTCAGCCTGATGAACGTAGTCGAATATACTACTGCCAGTCATTTCTACCTGATGAAATAAAGAAACATGATTAAAAGATTTTCTGAAATCGATCAATTTTAATTGTAGCCAAGGTATTACGGTTTTCATTATTCAGAGTTTGTATCTCTAGATAGCTTATCAGAGAAACCTTATTTAATGCTCATGAAGGAAAACAATATTTCTGTAATCCAATCCTACAGTCCCTAATCATTTATGAAAAATTTTCATCGCAACACTACCAAGTTTTTTGTCTTCGAAGATCGCTATTTCAAGCAATCTTCTAATGGTATTTTCTACGTACGTATTTCTTCTTTCGCATAATATCAATAATAAATGCATTAAAATGCATATTTATATGTTTCTTGGTATAAATCCATTGCATAATGGGGAATCAATGAATCTTAAGCTGCTTATTCATAAGATAGATAAAAGCAAAGGAAAGCTACAACAGAACCATGTCCTGTGTTTAGCTTGAATTAAATCATAGGCTGTTCTGTCTTGCTCTGCGTATAATGTGATATTTCAGTCTCAATGTTTAATTAAACCACAAGTAGTTAAACGAAGGAAGAAACTTCTTATGGAAGGATTTGGCATAAGCGAAGAAAAATGATGATTTTTCAATATTTATTGTGTACAAATACTGCATATATATAGCACCATAATATCCATGTCCATTCATATGAATTCTTATGAACTGTCTGCTATATATATGAAAACTGCTACAACGGTATAATAGATAAAAACAAAATTTTCCAAGAACCATGCCACAATAAAACATCTAATGACTTAAAAAAAGCCATTCTCCCAAAAACCACGGACCAAACGTGTGGGTGAATGGTAGGACGTCTGTACGTCACGTACATATGCTGTCATCGTTATGAATGAACGCAGTGTTATCACTCATCGCTTAGCAGGTGGCTTCATAGAAACAAGACCTCCATCTAACGAGAAGGTAGAACTTTAAAGAAATTATGATCATCAGGCATAACATAAAAAGTTTCCGTCCAACCTATATTACTGTAATATGAATTAGATACAAGCAACTATGTGGGTGTCTAGACTGAATCGTACCATGTACGGTGTAATGGTATGTGCAGTCGTCGGCAATATTTTGGTCGCTATGAATATAGCCATAAGTTCGGGTTTAGACATTATACCGCCAAAAGTTTAATAGAAAACAAAATTAAATTATTATTAATTTCACTTAATTGTATTAAAGTACACTTCAAGCTTAATTAAATTCAATATCTCCCATTTCCTAAACGCATTTGATGAAGATGAAATATTGAATGCATTAGAAGCAGCTGAAATTGTTTAGGAAAAAATACAATGAACCAGTTTCTTTTGTATTGAAAGTTAACTTTTCACAGACGATACTTTCAGATATGAAACGCAAACAAAACTTTCACAACGATCCTTTCATGGTATGCAAATGTGTCTTTAAATAAATTTATCAAATATAATTGTGGGACCCTATTACGCATTCAAGAATCGTGTATCCGCAGTGAACTGCTGCATGTGAATATACTATAAAACAATGGTGAAGTTACGGTGGTCGATTCTCGGAAAGATCCTTAGGATTATAACATATATAACGATTCGCCGATTGACGGGTCACAAATTTTCAAGACGGACGAATTCGGAATTTACCATCGAATTACGATGTGGAAATATTTTAAGGTATAAACCGAACGTAGAAACAATTGTGGACAAAAAATTTAGTTGGAAGCTAACTTCTGACGTCAGGAATTTATTACAACGATGTGTATTTTCAAGTAACAGGTACTTCATTAATCCCAACGTCGTCAACATCGCTAAAATCTTCGATGATAATGATATAACGAGGTTCTTTAAATAATAGAAATGTTTTAGCTTCATAAGCATCTGCAATTATTTTCTTCTCAACTTTACCACTATCACAATAAGTACTTCATTGAATATGTCTTATGAAGTCTGTAGATTTAACTCACAATTTATATGTCAAATTAAGCTCACTCATTCATGGTAATTAAATTTAAAGAATATTACTTCGCCTAATAAAGTGTTTTTCTTCCAATTTCTTTAATTAGTGTCATCTCTTTCCTGCAGATCCTTGGTTTGAATTCTTTGAAAAAATTTGTTCATATAATTCTGTCCTTGTTAATTAGTTTGTTTTTCTTTATAAACAGCAAAACCGAGGGCCATCAAATTTCATTAAATTAACGGATCGCTAAATAATTTCTCAACCAGGATTACAAAAGAGAACTATATATATGTAGGAACATATGAGTTCCCTTTAGCGACGTTACTACGAGCCCCGGAAAAACAGAATTTAATACAGCCGAAACATCTAACACGGGGTTTATAAGAAAGTTGTATCCACATTTATTTACCAGGATGTTTATGTGCTATGTCTGCACGAAGATGTACTAAGGATGTGTGAAAGGTGTTTCAACTTTACGATGTAGTAGTGTGAACGTCCCGAGATGTGTGCGTTGTGATGTTGGCAGTAGCATTAGGATGAGGAGCACGCTCACGCTTGCCCAGGACGTGACCGGCATATCGTATCGTCCTTTTCCCCCTATCAGCCATCTCGCTCGCACCACCCCTAAACCTTACAGCCATGTTGGATAGAATTTCCCAGTTTTCGGATCTTTTCTCAGCGCCTTTTAATTTTACGTAGCGTTCTTTAATTTTATTTTGATATATTTTCTTACTTTCAGTCGTCGACTGCTTTAATATGGTCGGCGTATACCTAATGTAGTCAGTTACAGTGATTCCTTTTGCATTTTAATATACTTCTGAAATTTAATTAAATTTTTCATATCTACAGAGGTTTTAAATTTGCAAAGTTTTCTCGTAATTTTCTCTCCGCGTCGCAAGTTGTGTACGCATCACAATTCTTTGTAAACTATGTATATATATATATATAAATGAATTTTAGTAGGTATATATGAGTGCGATAAATTTAGAAGACACAAGTTTCTTTAAGAAAGTTTACCTTAGTGTTTTTAAAGGATTTTTATGCCAATAATTTTACCATAACTTAGTATACTAGGTGTGGTACTACTATATGGTGCTAGGTTATATTTAAAAAAATATTTGGTGCCGTATTAAGAAAAATATTACTTATTAGAATACTGTAAGAGAAACAATTTCTTCAAAATAAAAAAAGATATCAACAAAGCAGAAATGAAAAAATACTTAGACGGTGACTACAATTCACATTCAACGTGCGTATATAATATAAAAAGGGCATAAAAACACAACCCTTCTAGAAAAAAAAATTATGAACTATTCAACACATATCATAAAGACACGCGTGTCTTGTTATCTATCATCAACCGGATGTCTTTCTAGCGCCGACGAAATTTTAGATAAAATCGTTTTCAACTACCTTCTCTGCCTTCATATGCGTGTGAATGGGTTGATGATGCGTATGTTATCGCGTCTTGTGTAAATAGGTTGAGTTAAAGTCTTAAATAAAATCTAACAGTACCTACTTAGCGTATTTACAAAGGCAAACTTGGTTAAATGGAATATTGAAGCATTGATGACTGTGTCGTGATAACGTCATGTTTCGATTCCTAATTACACTAATATTATAAATATGTGAATAGCTGTCTGTCTGTTTGTTACCGTTTTGTAGTAATTTTTTTAAAGCGATTGCAATAATAATTGCCATAAAGGTATTCTGGGACAAGGGAAAGGACAAACGCAGACGAAATTTTGGGCTAAACTAGTGGTTTTATTGTAATAAAAAATAATAGCGGTAGAGCGTTCCTAGTGCATACTTTATTTATCAAACTGAAATTAAAAAAAAATCTATCAGGTACTTGTCACCGTCTTTCAACAATTGATAAAGCCTATCTTCTCTGTAGAATCGGCATGCCAAGTGAGAGAGTGATATAGTATGAACGTATTATAAAAACACACACTAACGACTTATTATACGTTATAGAATTTAGCGTTTGATCTCAGCCCATTTGATATTAACCGATCGTAATAAAATTTAGTATAGGAATAGTCTTAATTAAACATTTTTATTATTGTTATTTTTCATTAGTTGTTGCCCGGGACACAGACGTGGAAGCTAACAAAAACCAAATGTATGGTGTAAATTTGCGCGTGAATCGCGCGTTTCTGAACAATATTTGTTTTGTTTAATATATTTGCGAGGAACCCTATTATTTATCCAAAATAAGATTATAAGTTAATCTTTATAACATCGTCTATCTATCTGCCAGTAAAGTCTGCTATAAGTATTTACATTTTAATATTCATGAAATAAAAACTGTTATTTTAACTTTTGACATAACAAACAGACACTTTAATTTGTATAGATTACGTGTTTTACATAGTTTTATGTACAGAAAGACAGATGATTATACTTACTTGTGATAAGCCTAAGTATATAGAAACAGTTTCAGATATGTAGAGGAATCTTCCATCAGCGGCGACAGACAGCGCGAAACCGTCCAGGGACTGCAAAAGACAAAAAAAACTTTGTTAATGATAGGACAAATATTAAGAAACTCAAAGTAAGTTATTTTTAAGGTGGTAGGGTGTCTGTACCCGACTGGATCGCGACCACCGTACACCAGGTGGAATACCCGCCATAGTGGCACGTTTGGGCGTGTCGCGTTCCGGGATCAGCCGGTGTATATCCAGCAACCGGGAGGTGGGGGGGAGGGGCTGTCCCTGACTGGGTCGCTTTCAGGCCAGCATGACAGCGGCGATCGGCGATGGATAGTATGTCTTTCGGTGGTCGCCATTGTTTTTGGATTGTACTGTGCTTACCATCAGGCACAGTACAGCCACTTTGCCGAGCTACAATAAAAAAAAAATGAAATCACAAAGAAGCTACACCAAAGCTTCTAGATACATTATTAAATGTGAAACAGCGCTGTTCTTTTTAAACATAGCGTATTGTAACCTTTGCATCACTAAATATAAGACCGAATTGTTAATTTTGATTATGTTCTAATAACACCAACTACCTTATTACAAATATATATTTCGCAAACGTAAAGCTAGCCTTAGCAAACCGAAATCTTCTTACAAATAAATCTAGAGAGAATTTGACATAAGGTTAAATACATAAATACATACACATTCTATTTGTGACACTTGACATTGGCGAAATTGCCTACACAGGCAGCGGCCATACCGAAATAAAAAAAAGAGAACACGACATTTTAAGGCAGATAATTAGCCATTTTTGTTAACACTTTGCTATTGTGAAATATGTATTATTAGTCAAAAACAGTTTTCTTCAACGAAAACGCATTCTCATAGTGAATTCCAAACTTGGTAAACGCCGTAAACATGGTCTGGTGAATATTATTTATAATTACGTACCTGCACTTGTCATAATTAATGTTCTCTCAATACTTTTAACACTCATCCCAGATTAGGGATCGCCTTACAGTTCCCAGATACAAAGTAAAACCCTACTCGGAACAATCCTGTGTAGGATTCGGAAACAACATACAGTGGCGAGGCGATCGCTTCATCTTCTGCGCTATCCGTTCAGTTCCATTTTATTAATTTATTTTTTTAGTACTTAATTTATTTTTCCGCTTTTATTTTCATCTGTAACGAACTTTGGTAAGCAATCATATAAGTGTAGGGTCATAACTTCGTGAGTTTGTCCTATATCATATGCTTCATCGGGTACAGTACCGTCGTATTACAGTAAAAAAAATCGAGGCAGTTGCAATTGCCGGCAGAAGTGAAAACTCAAAACAATGAAATAACTGTGTTCTCTTGTGAATTTTTAAATTAATTATAAAAAAAATAATTAATAATACCTATAACATATTTAATTAAACAAACATATGATAGGCTGCACAAAATATTAATGTTACATGTGTACATGCCCCTATACTAAGCGTCGTTAGTCTGACACAAGCTGCGCAAGCGCAATAGATTCCTTCACACTTGCTAGCATGTCATGACGCGAAAAAATGCTGCTGCCAAAAAATACCCCTCAACGCGCCTAAAAAAGTTTTCACTTCAAAAGCCCGGTCACATATATAACTAATAAATATCTATATTATGTTTTATTGCTTAGTAAAAACAGGCTTCAGCCACCGGAAAATTAACACAATAACCCAATATCTCTCTTAAAAATAGTAAACAAAAGAACATCGACCTACGAAAGTTCTGTTACGTTACAAAAAATATTTTCTATCTTAAATGTTTATTATAATTATATCGTAGACCGTATCATAATAGATTAAGAATTAATGACACCACTCAGTGTCCGAGATCAATTTTCTGTTGGCTATTACAAAAACATCTAGCGGGCAACTATAAAGAAAAACGATTAACACGAGCCAAAATGAAATCATTTCTCATATAGATTATGGATAAGACTTGAGCGCAGTTGATATGTCTATTTATTTTATATCATATAATTATATATAATTACTTTGATGTACAGTATGATATAGCTATCAAACCATCTATTTATCATAAATTGTTTTAATTTATTAAGTAACTTTTACACACACGCTCAACATATATTAAACTTAACTAATAATGGATAAATACTATTCCATATCCCATAGCAAGATATGTTTGACTTCTACACAAAATTGTATAAGACACGTCAAATTCTTCCAGTGTGAGTGAAAAATAAATATGCGAACAAATATATTAAATACAATTCATAGTAGTCCGGTGAAGCTGTTAAGACCTTGCTTGGTCAATAGCGTAGTCAGTTCGAAAAAAAAAAAAAAAAAACAATTCATAGACTAGTAACAGTCCGCCGGTTTCGCAGAACGTTAAAAATATCATGTCCTATTCTAAAACATAATCGTCTGTTATGTCAAATTTCAGTAGAAGAATATAACAGGCTATGAATATTAATTGATTTTTGTTAATTAATAGCGGTGTATTTTACATATAACATTTCGAAATGTATAGATATGTTTGTGGTTCTTCATATTTTAAACGACTTGACCGATTTTGACCGACTTGTTCACTTGAATGGTTCTTAATTATAGTTTTATACAAATACTGAGGCGGTGATATGTAGATTTTTGGTTATTCTTCCAAGCAAATATTTTAAATTTTTTTTTTTAAATTTAATTGATCACACAGCTTCTTATACTTCAAAATATATATTTTTTAATTCGTTACCTATCTGTGGCAAGACTATGCCTGCCTGTATATATAAAGGTTGATGTTCGTATCTTTGAGTTCGAGAGATTCATAACACCGTTTGTCCAATTGATTGCAGGCACATCTTTTTTGTGGAAAAGATTTTTAAGCTATTCGTTTTGGCACAATTTAGCCAATAGATAGTGCTAATTTACATGGAATTAGTTTTTAACGCGGAACAACTTGTGAGCACTTTTTAATAGAGTATAAAAAGGGTTATAATATAATAATACAGTACCTACCCATAAATGTTATTTTTTGTAAAAAAATAAAGGACAATAAAGCCCTCCTTTGCAAAAAAAAAACTTTTAATAGTTTCTCATCACTTTAAAGGACCGTTTTTCAAGTGAATATGTCTATATTAATTTATTTCTTAGCACGCTTTGTAGCTTAAACGCCTTTTTAGATTTTAGTCTGTCTAGCGTATTTTATTATACCTTAATTATGCAATTGATTTTATATATAACATTCCATTATAACATGTATGGATAAAAAAGCGGTTTTGCTGTTTACTTTTCTCTTGTATTAATAAGTTGACTTAAATTTAAAAAAATAATTAAATCTAGTAATAGTGAAATGCAGTAACAGAATAACTTTCGAAAACAGCATGATTTTTATGTTCTTTTTTCACTATAAGTAATGTTCAGTGGCAATTCTAGATCCTATATATCTTTGTCTTTTATTTTAATGGAAGGGGCACGGTTGACAAAATATCAATAACGGAGTGAATAAAGTTTTTTACAACGGATCCGCGTTAAAACGGTACTGAGATGAAATAAAAAAGTAAGAGTGGATTATACCTCGGCTATTGGTGCACCGTCCTCATTCGAATACGGTACGTGAATCTAGTTTATCTCTTCACTTGTAATAATAACACGTTTATGTGGATCAAAATGTGCGACACAATATGATAAGTAGTTGTATAGTTTTTTTTTAAAGAAAACTTCTTTACGCCCTTTGAAGAGTGAACAAAAGTGAACTGTCACATTCAGTTCGGTGACGACGAAGCGGGTTTACTCGGTTGTAGCGTCAACAGCCACGATTATTGTATGACAAACAGCGCATCGCTCTAATAATTATGTTTTTATTATATATAATATGATACTTTATATATAAATTTCTTCTGTACGTGTGTGTCACTGAACTCCTACTAAACGGCTGAACCGATTTTGATGAAATTTTGTGTGGGTGTTCCACTGGATCCGAGGATGGTTTAGATTGGACCCGGTAGGTGGCGCTGCGGTTGAATTGTAGATTTTTTTATTATTATCCAGCCAGGACAACGTCCGCCTGGCCCGCTAGTATGATATATAAATGTTTTGTATATACTAGTGCAGTTTTTCACCTATAAATATATTATACTGTACATATTTATATGCCACTATTAATTTTTTTTTTAATGTATTGTTTAGTGGTAGTGCTTTTTGACTGGTGGAATATCAATCTGATGTCCTTAGGTTCGAACCTTGTACGAAGGAATATTTCGGATTTCGCGTATATTTACTAATTTAAATTGAGGTGAATGAAAACGTTGTGAGGAAACCTGAACCTGAGAAATCTTCTTGTAGTACCATCGTATATGGGAAAATATACAATTGTGGATTTCTCGTAGTTTGAAATCGCGAATACATCGTGGGCTGGTGTGATGATGATGCCCATACCTACCTTAGGGAAAAGGCCTATCTATGTAGTAAATCTCTTAGAGGCCGTTGAACTGTAATGTACATGTCTTTATTTATAAATTTCACTTCCATCGTGTGGTCATAAGCACACTTCCATAATAGATGATAGTCGATGTCACAGCGCGCCTGTACAGTATCTAATGAGTGTTAATAAGTTCCTACCATATCTATCACGCTCGCAAGCCTTTCGGACATGGGTGGACATTTTTTATTAATTTTACCATTCGACCATAATCTCGTGTATTGTTAAGTAAATATATGGATTAAGGTAGTAATTCGCTAAGACTAGAGGGAATTGGCTTCCAATTGTAACTGCCGAAACGTTACTTAAAGTGCTTTGTGATATTTAAAACCGGAAAGTATAAGTTAACCAAGCGAGCATTAGAAAAATCCTACCACTGGTCACAATGTTTTCCTTCCAAAGCTTCAGCTCATTCATAAGATTTCGAACGTACGTCAACCAACGTGGTGTTCAAACACGCTACCCACTAAGCTATCATTGCTTCGAAATAGAAAAACGAAGTCAAAATATTTCAAGTGTTTTCAGCAATGTCTCGTAGTCAATCTATGATGACGATACGACAGACAAACACGTCTCAGACAAAGTCTCAGATGAAAGATGATTTTTGGAGTTACACTTCTTTTGACGCGTTAGGGAAAAATGATGAGAGTAAATTTTTATGATGCGCGCGCACACCGTCACGAAAAACCGACACCCTGAAGTTAGCTGTAGTCAACATTTTATTTCTTTGTATTTGGTGTTTGTATTTCTTTGTATTAAAACTTTCAATGTATTAAATACCTTTTTTCTATTGTTAGTGTCGTTTTTTCTACAAACGTAGAATAAGGCAAAAGATAAAATTTTTGAAAAGATTTTTATCTTGTTACGCCAAAGAAGTGTAACTTCTAACGCGTGTACATAAGTACACACACACTTTAAATGTAACGACACATTATATTTAAGTGAAACTTCTTATGGATTACTTTGAGATTTTGATCTGCAAACTTTTCCGTGACGAAAAATGGTGGGGGTAAACACTGTGTCGGGTGGAGTGTGAGTTAGTGTGTCGCTTGCCTTCGGGTATTGGAGCCCAGTGAGGAAAGCGGGGTTGTACAGTTTCACAGCCTGACTGGATCGCAATCTCCATGTATATGGCGAAAAAGCTCGTCATAGTGATTCGCTTCTGCGGGACGCGTTTCGGTATCAACCTGTGCGTATCTAGCTTTGCGCAGGCCGGTATGACAGCGACGACTAGCGATGGATAGTGTGTCACTCAGTGGTCGCCATTGTTTTTAGATTGTACTGTGCTTACATAGTGCTATAATTTTGCCGTGCTACAATAACAAACAATAACATACGCTCTTTTCACTTTGATAGCTTCACTTCTACCGCGTGTTTTATACACATTTTTTTAATGCTTTATATGTTATTAGCGTTTGACCACAATCTCGTTTAATGTTAAATAATATTCTAATGTTAAACGTTTAATGTTAAATATTACTCTAAGATGGTGAACACGCTAAATTCAATGAGGGACTGGTTTCTCGAGAGCAACAACTGGAATACGCATTTAGGTGCCTGACCTATTTTTATGTACACAATAACGTATCAATCAGAAGTTGGTACAATTATTCGAATACAAGTAATCTTATTATTATTTCGCAAGAATGAAAACACTATTATTACACGAATGGCGTTCCATCATGCACGTTCTTATTTTTTATACAAAACGTACAACCGGTCCCGCAAAGGTTGCACCTGAGTATTATTGTAAGAAAAAAAAATACAACAACTAAATCGAACTAAGGAATCACGTACACGGTCATTTTCAATACCAGAATAGAAAACCACAGCGCCCACAAAACTGTAATGACAGTCCGAATTGATTGCAAAACGGATAATTTACAACTTATAATAGATTTTTTTACACAACCCTATCAAAATAAAATTGTCCCAGAAAGTGTGTGGACAATTAATTCGCGTTTGGAAATTTCAGTAGAAACCCGTGAAATATTCAATCGGCCGTTTTGTAATATTCTGATCAACGTGTGTCGTTGTTCTATTGTGCACGGTCCATTGTGTGTTTCGTTCACAAAAAACACAGTTAACTCGGTCGTCGGTTACGCAATGTAAATTCAAGTTCGAGTGTGGTGCCTTTGAGTCTTGAAATCTCTACCATGACGAAAGTAAACAAAACTATTTGATCGATTTTTTTTTCGTAACAATATCGAGTATGATTAATTAATTTAGATTGTAAATGTTTATGACAGAATAACTTGTCACTGTAAAATTAACCATATTTCGTTAGTTATAAGTACCTAGAACGCCACTATAAGTTGGCAATATAGCATGTTTTTGTAAATATATATTAATAAAAGTGAATTACCGGATGTACGTATATCACTTCAGAATGACCGCGTCGTCTATTTGGCTAAGAGCCTGTCCAGATGAAGCGATTTACGCGCGAGTCGACTCGCGCGCTTCAATATATATTGCGTCCAGATGGCGCGTTTCTACCCTAGGAAACGTAGCATACATCGTACGGATAGACGACTGACGACTATGTCGACTCGCCATTGACTCGCTCGAAGTACTGGACGCAGCAATGGGGTCTAAGTATCACGAGGCGCGCGGCGCTCGCGCCTACGACGCGCGAGTCGAGAGTCTCGCTCATTGTACGCGTTTTACGCGCGAGTTAGGAAACGCGCCGCACCATCTGGACGGGATATATGTAGCTCTAGTATCTCGAGTACGCGCGAGTGTCTACGCGCGAGACGACTCGCGCGTAAAACGCCTCATCTGGACAGGCTCTAACTGTTTTTATTTTTGTATTTATAATTGTCAGCACAAGTTTTATATGGAAGACAATTTCTAAAAAAATTGTACGGAAAAGTGTAAAAACTAGGAAAAAAATCTCTATATAAAAAGTGACTAAGTGAGTGAGACAGAAGAAGAATTAACAGCTTGATGTTTAGTTATTCAGTTGCCATTTTATTTCATAACATGGTTGTATTATAGTATAAGGATTAGGTTTCATTTTCCTCGTTAGCAAACTCAGCGAAGCTAAAATAGGCATTTGTTTCTTAAAAAATATTATATCTTAACAAAAAAAATCAAATATTTCTAATTACCTGAAGAATATGGGTGCCTTGGTGCTGCTCAAAGAGTTCCATCGCTAAGCCTGCGGACGTCCGCCTGTTTTGAGCGCCTGAAACAATAAAAAAGCATTATATAAAAATTTTACTTGTAAAAAAATAAACATCTAACAGATAGTATATATATGTTATCTTTAAAGCCTTGCAGGCAAATTACGTAAATAATCTGCAATTTAACTGATTTGCTCCTTTAACCCTTCGAATCTAGCGTTACCGTACTTACGTATATTTTTTCCAACCTTTTTTTTTTTTTTTTTTTTTTTTTTTTTTCCAACCTAGCCTAACCTAGCACGTCGTTATCGGGTAACGATACAAATTATAGGATTTAACAATTACCGGGCTACGTCCATACCGTTTATTTATTTATTTATTTTTATTTATTTAGAAACACCAACAAGATTTACACTACAATAGTACATAACATGCATTTTTAAAGACTTTATATTAGTGCGATCTTAATTATAGGTGTTTACGACGTATTTATTATATTCTACAGCAAATAACTTAAGTAAAAGAGACAGCTAAGACACATACAACAAAAAAGAAGAGAAAACACTAACCATACATTATAATTTTCAGTTTAAGTTACTTAAATAAATTTGTTTATACTGACTGAGACTATTTGTGAATATATCTAGATTAGAGTTTTTAGATTCAGAATTATAAAGTGATATCATTCTATTTTTCGTAACGAATATATTAAAATGTTTACATTAGATAATAATGATTTTCGGCACCATTACCCAGATAATCTGTACTGTGTGCCCTGATTAGTGCACTTTAGTAAGAACATACAATTAATGTATTGAAAAGAAGGCATGACCGTTAACACACTGAAAGTACTATAAACTATTTTTATACACTATAGGTGTTAACGTTACGGCAACAATCTTACTTGATGTTAGGTAGTAAACCCAGAGGCGGATTGGCTCTCAAGTGCAGGCAGCTACTCGTACACGTTTGTTTTTTTTTTTTTCGAACTGACTACGCTATTGACCTAGCAAGGTCTTAACAGCTTCACCGGACTACCGTACACTTTTGTGTTTGGCGATGAATGCTAAATTTGTGAGGCAGGCTTACAAGAAACTTTGTCACAATACTATAGTTTCACCATGACATTTCCGTTCACCAAAAGTTTTATTCTAGAATGCGTTATCAAGTTTTGTTGTAGGGCTCCAATTCACGTTGCTTGTCTGCGTGTCGTCCAATCTCACAATGAGATTATTAGATTTTATGTCCGTGAGATATCTTTTATATATATCAAGAGGTTGAGATACGTTGTTTATAAAGTCGGTACATCTTACACCGCTGTGTACTCTATGTCGGTGTGAATATCACGATGAATCCACCATTGGATGTAATAACTCAAACGCATCCGCTACCGTCCGCCATGCTGGCTACGTCACGCGCGATGGTATCGCCCGGGCGCGACACGGTGTCGGGTTGCGTGCGCTTACGACTGCTTTACGACGCTACACTACCCTTTGTTTCATTATATTATCTTCTACCTCTTTGCGGTTTATAACAAACATACACAACTATTATTACCTACTAGCTTGTGTATGTAGCCTCGCTCATGTTAATGTTTATCTACATTCGACTTATCCCTCAGGAATGGTAGATATTTTCTATATGAAAAATACCCAATGTACTTTCTCTTCCCCTGAGAATGTGTACTAAAAACTAACTAACACTCGCATTTATAATATTATTAGATTTTTCTAATTGACATGAACTGTAAGTTTACAAATGATTTCATTGTTTCCATGTGATTGTAATCGTCAGTGGCTCTGGCTTTTGCTGGCTATCCATATTTGAATATTGTGTCTTTAATTCTTGTGTATTTGTAGCAATAGGTATATTATAGTAAGAAACGATCAGAACCATATGATTTGATTGATTAATACGATTTCCCAATTGTATTAAATAATTCTTGTTATAGTAATTATCACTTTTGCAAAACATAAGACTGAATATATTTGTAAGTAATTTACTTTATATTTATTCACAACCGACTATTATAAAAGAAATTTTATATCCAGGAAATATATTTTATTTCAAAAATGTTCGACTGTATTACTGGTAACTAATATTGTAATTGCGAATGTGAGTTTGTTTGTCACATTTTCACACGTTAACTAATGAACCGATCATCACGTAATTTTACATATAAATATTCAGGGGTCATCAAAGATACAGAAAAGGAGAGGTACAGATAGGATACCTTTCACCAAGAAAATAATTACTGCTACATTAACAAGTAAAAGCTAGTCGAGTTAGCTCAGTGATGAACCAACAAACAGCATCCGCGTTACATAGAAGTTGTATATTCCAAAGTCTTAAAATAAAGAAACAACAATTAAATAGACGAATAGGAACAGTAAAACATCTCAAGAATGTTGCATCGTGACGAGAAAGTCCATTTAAGTGAGACTGATTAAGTCTAGACTTCGTTGCATAATGAATCATGGCAACGAAATGACTGTTCATAAAGTTCTAAAGACAACAACTATCGTATGAACGAACGGAATTTTAATAAGGTGATAATGTCGTTTCACTCATGAATAACAACAATTTTAAAAATACCTTTGTGTTTATTGCAAGACTTCATTATCAGAGTTCAAGAAATACTTGTTACATCATACCTTTTACAATACAGTACACTACCCTCTTTTTTCGAACCGACTACGCTATTGGCCCAGCAAGACCTTGACAGCTTCACCGCGGACTACTAAGGCGAGCGTTTAAGGCACTCAGCAGGGCTGATCGATATTAGAAAAACTTCGATGTTGACATCCATGTTAACATCGATCAAAAGTATCGATGTACAATAAACATCGATAGCAAAATATCGATGTCTAAAAACATCGATGTTTTGATAGCAAATGAAACTGTCTATTCTATTTATTAAATGTTTGTTATTATCGAAAGTAAAATATAAGAAAAAAATTAACAATCCCAGTATTTATTGGGTACACTCTGTAAAAAAATAAACTTGGTCAGGTTTTTTCCATTTTGTCTGTTCCGTTGCTGGTACAGTAGTTCACCAACTTTAGAAAAAAGCCTATCTGAAGCTGTCCCTTTCCCCTTTTCCTTTAGGAAATGCAAAGAAATAACTATTTGTACGCCTTATTTCGATGACGTTGATCAGTATCGTCTAGTGTGAAATAGCTAAACTTGATAGTTATCTAGTCCCTAGCTAGTACACCAACGCTAAATGACCCTAAATAATCTATTGACATTTCGATATTTTATTCCCATGACAACGATATGTCGATGACATCGAAATCAAAACATCGATATTTTCCAACTAATAATCGATGTTTATTCAGCATCGGTGAATATCGATCATCCCTATGCAAGACTTCAGTAACCGTCGTTGTCATGTTAACCTACAAGTTTCTCGACATATCCTGAAATAAGACCAACAAAAGAAAGCCTCTACGGCCTCTAGCGTTACAAGTCAGAACTAATACCCGCAAGCTATAGACGTCTATGTACACATGTACATACATATCTATCTATGTATGTACTACTTTAGGTTGTATAGAAGATTTTAAGAATTTATGTTTATTATAGAAATAAACTAACATTTACTTAAAAAGACAGAGGAATATAAAAACAATACTATTTAACTTTTAGAATAAGATATATTTCTTTTAATGAAATAATACCAGAGTACACCTCTAGTTACTGAAATGTTGTTAGTCGATAAGGGATAACAAAGGACTCAAAATTCCATAATAGCGTCATATAGATATATATACCATAACAAAAAAATAATTTTACCCGAGATATATATTAAAGAAGTAATAACAGCACAGTGGCGGCGACACTGTTACGCGTACTCCTATTGCAGGTATAATATGGTAGTCTCGATCCATTGAGACGCAGTTACCTTGTCCTACGTGTTTCATTGGAAGTTCCTATTTATCTAAATTAGTTTTAGACTTTTATTTTCATTCTTGCATTTTTATCATTTACTAGCTTATGCTCGCGGCTTCGCTCGCGTTAATATAACAATTGGAATGGCAATTCGATACCTGCAGGTTCGAACCCCAGCATATTTACCAAGAATTTTTTCGAAATTCACGTTTAGCAATTTGTATTGGTACAGGCTGACGGTTATGAAAGACATTGTGAGAAATGTTCTTGTAATAAATACCATCATCATCTGTGAGAAAATATAGATTGTGTGGGTTTCTCGGATTTTGAAATCGCTAATACGTCGTGGGCTAGTGTGGTATTACACCCATACCTTCCTTTGGGAAGACAATTACGACCCTGCAGAGGGTCTCTTGAAGGTTGATGTGCTGATGACATCACAGATAACAATTATAAAAAGATTACCTGCCCGCATATTAATTTACAATCCGTGTGATTTCTAAAACCGATTCCATAATGCTACAAACGAAAGTGATAAAAAATACATGTTTTTATAAACATTGACAGAGCAAGGACACGCGTGCGAGAAATCGTGACGGGAGGTCGTGACGTCATGCGCGTCGGCGCGAACATACAGACAGACACGACGATACGTTACGTAGCGATCCCTCACGAACCGTCTGCGTAACACGTACAACTGTGATGTGAATTTGCAACCGTTTTTCTAACAACAAACGTTTTGCCATTCACGTTTTTGATGTGTTTTTATTGTGGAGGTAATAGTGCAAATATATGTGTCGTGTTTTTTTCTGGTTACACTATTGACCTAGCAAGGTCTTAACAGCTTCACCGGACTACAATGTGTCGTGTTAATAATGAGCTAAATCCAATTTTAGCCGATGAGTAACTGACTTTGTATAAAATTACAATTCCTAATGTCGGTTATATATAGCTGTGTTAAGCACTTAACATGGTGAACAATATACGCGTTAACTGCTTCCATTATTTAAATAAACAATAATAAATAAATGATTAAACCTGTGTAGATCAAAATTTTAAAAATTGCCCAACAAAATTAAATTAATATATTTTTAGTATAATAATATTTACATAAACGAAAGTTCCAATCCAGTATTTAATCTTTCTATGTCATTAACGTGGTGTGTTATTCTAAACGATCGCTTAAACAGACGAATTTAGAGTGTAGTTTTCCCTATCAAACTTACAATTTTCGTCTACATCGCCTCTTAACATTAGGTGATTGTAATCAAAACCATAGAAATAAGTAACGTTTCTCGGTGGAAGCTACCAGATAAACTAAATGTACACTAATTGAAGGTAAGTCTTTACCTTAACTATTGTAGTCGCTAACCTGTTGGACAGTTGAAACGTTTTTGTTGTCTAAAGGTTTGATAGGTCTCAGTCTCGACCGATGTCAGGTAATAATGAACCCAAGATGGAGGTAATAGGGCAAAGCTTAGAGCGGACAGAATCCCAAGTGCAACCGTTGAAATATTCGTATAAGTGCTTGCCGATAGATATTCAACTTGAGGGCAGTTTAAAAAACCGGGTTTTAAAAAACTCTATGACCCTATACTATAGTTTCCCCATACAATTTTCCTTCACTGACAGCCCAGGCTTATTATAGAATACGACCCTACGACCATCGACATGGTGTCGAAACACAATACCACAGAACCAACATTACCTCATTTTTTTTAACATAGCTTTTATCACAATACATTTAAACGTTTTTAGATAAAAAAATTCGTTGTTTTTGATTCGAAAAACGCATACACCAAAACAAAACTAAATAAAAATATCGTCCATGTATCTTGGTATTATCCTATGTTTATTTCTGAAATAGAGCAAAACAACGTTTTGTACAATGACTTTATCTGAGACTACGACCTCCACGTTTTATGAAGTTTACGGACATTGTTAGATGAGATATTATATATACTGTAATATATTATGGTACGAATTCATAAACAAATGTGCACTTCAACTGGCATGAAATAAACATTGCAGCTTACTGTTCTCACTAAGTAATCCAAAAAAGGAACGCACTTCTGAACCCAGTCAATAATACAAAATTGATGTACTTCCTTCCACCTTAATGAAATTTACATCTTTTTAACCGAATTCAACGGATAGTGGCTTAAATCATCGGTGAACAGATACTTTCCTTAATACTCGATCCTTTGGCGCTTCGTAACCATCACCATTCACTTTACATCCTATACAAAAACTACCGCGGAGAGCGTTCCGAAGAGCTGTTTGGATTGATACCTGCTGTCGAGTTCAAATACGAACGATTCATCACAGATTGAAATTATATCCATTTAATTTAGATAGTGGTAGGTTGTCTACAGGACGGTTTTCGCGAACGGAACTCTCAGCGACAACCACGTAGCACCATTATAGCAGTAGAAGTTGTTTGTTATGTTACGTAGTAAATAAATTACGTCAGTTATATTTTTTGTATTATTATATGTATTCAATTATATTGCAAATGTAAAAAAGTAGTTTTACAAATAAGTGGCGGCTTGTAGATCAAAATTCAAATGCTATAGCACCGTGCAAGAACGAATCAGCTAAGTCTTTTGTGAAACAATACGTAAATATAAAAAGCAGTTAATTCTTATTTAGACAATTTTACGAATGAACAAAAATGAAATACCCATCCCATTTCTTTTAAAATAAATTTCGTTTCCTGTTTGCGTGCATAAAGCGTTGTCGCCCCAATGCTAGTACGTCGGCGTATCAAAGGTACGGTCGCGGTTGTTGAATTAAATCGTAATAAAGAATGCCAGCGTATATCTCTGAATCTCCACGGTTAAATATGGTCTCCGTTCTAAATCGTCATGCGAACTTATTGTTCTATATTTATTGTAAATGTCTTCGCTGGTATTTCTTTAATCTCGCTTATTGTTGACTAACTTGGTACCGGTTTATATAGTCAAATTTGTGGAAAAAATTATGTAAATATTGTTAGAGAGAAAAAATATGATTGTCTATACTTTTTATCATTTATATTCTGATCTTAAATACAAGTGCTGTTTTGAAGGAATACCTCTAATTTACATTAAGCACCAAGCAAAAGTAGTCAATATATGATAACTTCTTGAGAGTTTTTTTAAACAATCTATACTAATATTATAAAGAGGTAAAGTTTGTGAGTTTGTGACGTCGTAGGGAGTAATCTCAGGAACTACTGGTCCGATTAAAAAAAATATTTGAGTGTTATATAGCTCATTTATCAAGGAAGGTTATAAGGTTAAGCTGTATATCATCACGCTAAGACCAATAGGAGCGGAGCACCAATGAAGAATGTTTCAAAATCGGGGTTTTTTTCCTCTTGAGAGTTTCCGCTGCGTGTTAGCGTTAGCCCAAAGTAACTATTCCACGCGAACGAAGTCGCGGGTAGGGGCTAGTTAGGTTATATTGCTAGATGAAACCCATGAACAGTTTTTAATACAAAAATGTGGTATATATTTTTATAATATCACATAACCATGTATGTTAAAGTAATATTATAGGAAAAGGTTTTCAGCTAAAGAAAAAAGGATAATTTACCGGATCCAATGTATTTGTTTACGGTAGATTTGCGCAGTACTGAATTGAAGTCTTAGTTACCTACATTTTGATCGATAAATTACTCACTATATACAAAGTTTATTTGTGTGTAAATGTATATTTAAATAAAACGTATTATATCACAAAAACAAATTACAACCGACAATGATAATAATATGAGACTTCAAACATAGAACTAAGAGAACAGATGGTTCACTGTATTTAAGTTCGCAGTTACAGTACGTGAGGGATTTGTGCCAGCGATTGAATTCTAATAAAATGTTTTTGATTATTTTATGAATAATGCGTATATTATCTTTATTAACTGTAAACTGTCTGTTAATTTCTGTGAATTGTTTTAAGTGTATTTTTTTAAGGAAGGACTTTGAAATTCTGATTGGTAACCTTTATGTGTGTCGAAAAATAGTGGGGGTATACACTGTGTCGGGTAGAGTTTTGAAAACATCGGTTCTCGTCCGATCACCGACGTTAAGCAAAGTCGGCAGCAGTCAGTACTTGGATGGGTGAGCCTGGGAACATCACGTGACTTTGGATTTTAGTTTTATTTTATAAATGAAAGTTTCCAGTGCAGGTGCCTCTAGGTTTATTATGTTTACCATCATGTCATACCGTACATACCGACATATGACCATATCGTCATTTAGCATCAGGTGAGATTGTTGTCAAGGACTGAAACTTATAAAGTGTCTAAAAAACCTAGAGAAAACAAAAAAAATACAGATGCGCTCGTGTTTCGTTGGACAGCAGAATATAGAAGAATTAAAACTGAAGTGATGCATCTGGACTACATGAGCTTGTACTATGGGGTATAGTGTAGGTAATGCCACAGCGACGCGACCTAACGAGAAAATTATACGACGTCTTACGGGCCTTAATAAAAATTTGTTCATATTAGGGTTGATGAAGTAATATAAATGGTTTCATTTATATCGGCTTTAGGATGATTTTGTATCGATTTTAGAAAAAAAATGGTAAATCGCAGTTTAAGAAATTGCTACATAACCGAATTTAATACAAATACGCTTAGGCTGAAAAATTGTAATACTTTTTGGCTGATCACCCCGAAAGTTACCTATGTGAATCACGGAGATGGTTGTTTGCTACGCGTTTCCACATATTTCGCCACTATATAGCGCTAAGCAAACTATATTTTTATTAATTAACTAGCGGGCCCGGCAGACCTTGTCCCACCCTGATTGTGAAAAAATCCTTGACAAATTATATACTAAAACGTTCCTCATCAATCACTCTATCCACCGGTGAAAACCGCATGACAATCCGTTCGGTAGATTTTGAGTTTATCGCGAACAGACAGACAGACGCGGTAGGGGACTTTGTGTTACACTATGTAATGACTAGCCGCTGTTTTCGCTTCGTTTGTATGCTGCAAAAAACTTACAAAAAAACAAACAGAATCTTTTCTTTATATTAATTAAGCAGAGTGGCAAGTGAACGTCAACTGTCAATATTTTCGAAAATACCTCTGCTGTCTTATGTCTCAGTCACTCACTCACTTTTTTATGTGGAGATTTTTTAAGCCAATTTCATCTGTTATTTGTTGTACAACATTAGTACACTCGTAGATTACTACATTTCACTCGTACTTACCTCGCGCCGTCATTCAAATTACAATAACTGATAGAGTGGACCGATCTTAGTGAATCAAAGACTAAGTTACTCTCGAGGATATGATTTATTACTTCATTGGTGAGGTTTTATTGTAAACCCAGTACTTTAGCAGTGATGCGTGTTCATACAAACAGACAGACAGACAGACATTTCTAAAAATGATTGAAATGTATTCTATTACTTATTCCTAGACACCTGCAACAATTTTTTTCACTATATTCCAAAAAGTACAGACTCGTTAAATTTACATTCTTATTATATGTATAGAAGATAGATATATAGAATATATTATTAGCAATCAATATATATGTGTATATAATGTTTATTTGTCCCAAATGCAAACTTTGATAGATCAATACTACAACTGTATTTCTACATTAGATCGTCGAAATGCAAGGTCCACTTTTGGGCAAATTTAATAAGCCACCCCACTATCGGCGTTCACTAAATACGACTAACAACCAGTATATCGATTTGACACTAGAATGACGAATCGGCCGTCTCTCACACCGTAGTGTAATGATATTGCTTGAAATAATTGCATTTTTCTAGTCCGATAAACTATACCTCTATGGTAAAAGTTACACAAATAAGCAATTTTTGATGTTATATTTCTAAATTTTGAAATTGGTCGATAATTATTGTAACCCATCGTTTTTTTCTTTCTATTAATGCTGCTTGTTTATGATATTGTTGGAGAAAAATTTTTGTATCCTTTTTAAAGAACGCGTACAGAAGTGTTTCAAATTAGGCATAAATAAAGTTTATATAGAAAAAAGGATTACAGAAAGATAAAATATATAATATACACTGCATATAATATATTAGAATAAATTAGATAAAATATTTATTATTTATATTCATACTGAATCTTAAAAATATAAAAGTCAAGCACGTATTATAAACCTGTGTTCAAACCATTGTTCTGGGTGGAGATAATCATTAAAGAAATTATATATCAATAAATCGAAAATTAATGGATAAGAAAGTATGCATATAATTCGTGACACGTACATAACTGACTTAAAGGAACAAAATTAAAATAAATTTATACGTATACTAGCAGGCCCGGCAGACGTTGTCCCGCCCTGATTATAAAAAAATCCTTGACATATTATATATCAAAACGTTCCTCATGAACCACTTTATCCACTGGCGAAAACCGCTTGAAAATCCGTTCAGTAGTTTTTGAGTTTATCGCGAACAGACAGACAGACAGACGCGGTAGGGGACTTTGTTTTATACTATGTAATGATATGTATACAATGGTAAAGGGATTACAAATCTTTGAAAAAAGAACGTTAATAACGTTGAAAATTTTAAAATAAGGGGTTATGGTCAAACTTCAATTATAGAATTACCACTAGTTCCACCTATTTGATATGGAAATGTTAAGGGCAATAAATTACACTACGGTGTAACAGTCAGTTACATTATATTGGAAGGCGAATATCTTCGTATATTTAGTGTTGGGGAAGTAATAATTTGGCGTTATTTGTCCATTTCGACATGCGCCGGCCAATGCTAACATTTACCGGAGTCCCATGTTTTCACAACGGCCAAATTAAATAAAACTCACGCCTAATATCCGAACTGCGAACAAGCCACATTTTAAGAAAAAAAAACTGGCTTTATTATTGGAAATAAGTGCATTTATCTTTTTTTCTGTTATTTTAATGTATGTTAATGATCGATATTATAAAACAAAGTCCTCTGCGACGTCTGTTTGTCTGTCTGTTCCCGATAAACTTAAAAACTAATAAATGGTTTCATCCGGTTTTCACCAGTAGATAAAGTGATTCATGAGGAAGGTTTAGGTATATAATTAGCCAAGGTTTTTTTAATTATCGGGGCGGAATAACGTCCGCCGTGCCTGCTAGTTTATATCTATAAATATTTGTATTACGGAGTTGCGAACAAATTTTCAGTCCACCTGATTTTAAGTGGTCACTGTAGCCTATAGCTAATTATAATCAACCTTAATCATCCTAGGTGAAATTATAAATGCTAAGGTGAGTCTGTTTGTTTGTTGTGCTTTCACGTCTTAACAACTCAACCAATCACCATGACACTTTGCATACACCTTGTCGGATACATAAAGGACACATTGGTACCTTTCATCCAGAAAATAATACTTTTAATATAAATAAGCAGTGGAGAAACGGTTAAGAACATCTCCCTCCTCTGTTTCTCAGTCGATTTCATTCATTCCTTTCTGAAATGAAAACTTTTTAGGCGCGTTCAGCCGTATTTTTGGCCGGATTTTTACGCGGCTTGCGACAGACTAGCTACGCGTAGTATAGGGGCCTTGTACATGTAATATTGATATTTCGCAGCTCATCATACGTTTGACTGATTAATAGACTTTATAAAAATGTATATAATTATTGCTTCGAGCGCCAATAGATATGAAAACCACACTAATGTTAATAATTTCAATAAACAAATTCTGAAATTTAAATATTGTCATTCACACTATAATTAATATGGAAATTCAAAAGAGAACACATGTCATTGTTTTCAGTTTTCACTTCTATCGGCAATCCTTATGACTGCCTCGATTTTTTTTTATTTTGCAGCTTTTGACGAACTTTGGTGTTATCAATCAAAAAAATTTTTTTTCACGAAGTTCGACCACTGAACGAGCGAGCACTTGTACTTTTAATTCTACATTAACGCTAGCGACGTTGCAGGCTTAGTTAGACAATATGACAATTCTAGATTTCGACAGAAAGTAAGAAACCAGATAAGGTTCTTCGAAGATCAAACCGATGTAATAAAGCCTAAGACTGTACAAACTTTCCCTCGTCCCTTAAAAATAATAGAAGTAAGGAGCGTTGATTGCGAACCCCCAGGGGGCGCCTCTTGACCGGAACCGTTCGTCCCTAATGAAGAATTACCGCCCTTTGTGGCGAAACTCTTCACTTGAGGGTTATAATACATTATTGGGCACTTTTTCACTGTTGTACGAGACTTAAATTTAACTTTAACTTGTAATAAATAACTGTGAAATTACCATCCTCAATTAATTTACTGTTTTAGTACAATCGTGAGAAAATAAACACTTACACAAATCTATATTACAATACGAAACAAAAATCAGAAATCCAATGCAAGTCTGACACAATACAGTCAATTATTATTATAAGCAAAATAATAACTAATTAAGAAAATATGCATATTCGTTGTGTAAATGTGCTATTCTGTATATGCATCTTTTTTTTTTTCAATTTTATAACAGATATCTATAACAATGGAGATTTATCGAGAATATAATTTTACAAAAAAATGTTCTGTGTGTCTTTTTATATCGAGACTATCTGTTCTCGCGACTTCATCCGCGTGGAATAGTTATTTTGGGCTAACGCTAATATGCAGGGAAGCTCTCTAAAGGAAAAAAAAAATTAGAGCATATACCCGAATTTATGGTCACTTTTTTTATAAACAAAAATTTAAAAATTGCTTAAACTCCTCTTACAGGCTTTTGTACATGGGTGTTATGTGTCAACCCTTAATTGATAGACTACAAGAGTTACCAATAAGAGATTGAACGTTATTAAAAGATTAATTGAAAATATATTTTTATTTGCAACTGATTGTTATAGAATTTTGATGAAAGTATTAAGCCATTTCCTTATTAAAGCCTATAAAATTTAATTATTGATAATATCTTTAAAATCATAAAAAAATGTTTTTAATGGAATTTCTATTATCAAAAACTCCTTTTGTTCGCGGTTTCGTCCGCGTTGTGTAGATTGAGATATCTCTAGATTAGTACAAAGTCACATGCTCAATTATAATATTAATTACTATGTAAACTTATACTATACTTATACTAAAATATTATATAAACCCCAATAGGGTTAAATATGAGCAATAATAACATAACTAGACAAAAATAATATAATTCTATGAACCTAAGGGTCATAACAAGTAACATTATTCTCACGTCTGCATAGAAATCAATAATCACATATCAAAGGTCAAAAGAAAAAAGGCTATTAAAGAAAAGTAGCTGAAAAAAAAAATCCCGCACAAGAATCCAAGAATAATGAATTGTAACTGGCCAATTACACGGCCGGACAACCCTTCAACCGGCGTCGGGGGTCGAACTGACCCGGGTGGGTCGATACCGAATAAAAATAACTGCGAAATCCCGGAAAACCGGACAGTATTCGGGACACGTAGTGTCAATATAGAATGGCGATGATTGTGATGCACCGGCTGGAGGGTGGAAGAAGATGCCCTTACTGTGACTATTGATTGATAATAAAAGCTGATACATTTTTTTTCGGGACGAAATTTCTTCTGGTCGGTTGTTTCGTTCGTAGTTCGGTGCAACTGTCATGAGCTGGTTATATCTTACAAATTACTAATTGGGAAAACAAATTTTGGCATAACTATATCTAACTAATCGTAGTTTGTAGTTTCATTCGTTAGTTCGTAGTTCAGTGCAACTGTCATAAGCTGGTTATATCTTACAAATTACTAATTGGGAAAACAAATTTTGGCATAACTATATCTAACTAATCGTAGTTTGTAGTTTCATTCGTTAGTTCGTAGTTCAGTGCAACTGTCATGAGCTGGTTATATCTTAGAAATTACCAATTGAAAAGACAAATTCGGGTGTAACTATATCTAACTAATCGTGGTTCGTAGTTTCATTCGTTAGTTCGTAGTTCAGTGCAACTGTCATGAGCTGGTTATATCTTACAAATTACCAATTGGGAAGACAAATTTTGGTGTAACTATATTCGTATATATCTAACTAATCGTGGTTTGTAGCTTCATTTGTTAGTTCGTAGTTCGGTGCAACTGTTATGAGCTGGTTATATCTTACAAATTACCAATTGGGAAGACAAATTTTGGTGTAACTAGATATATCTAACTAATCGTAGTTTGTAGTTTCATTCGTTAGTTCGTAGTTCAGTGCAACTGTCATGAGCTGAGTATATCTTACAAATAACCAATTGAAAAGACAAATGTGGATGTAACTATATCTAGCTAATTGTAGTATGTAGTTTCATTTCTTAATTCAGTACAACTGTCATGGGTTGGTTATATCTTACAAATTACCATTTGGGAAGAAAATTTTGGTTGTAACTATATATATCTAACTAATCGTAGTTTGTAGTTTCATTCGTTAGTTCGTAGTTTGGTGCAACTGTCATGAGCTGGTTATATCTTACAAATTACCAATTGGGAAGACAAATTCTGATCTAGCCTCATGTAGGAGGTAATCGTAGTTTGTGTCTAAAATACATAGTGTAATGGTGTACAGAGTCGAGTAAATATTAAAGACTAAAATCCCATGTTTAGCAAAGAATCGATTGCGAAAACTGAAGCGATGACCGCTCAGTGGTTAGTGTGCTTGTTGAAGGAAATCGTCGTAATGAAACCATAACAAGGTGGTAGGGTTTTATCTAAGCCCGCCTGGCTAACTACCACCCTCGAATAAAAAATCTGTCGCCAAGCATCTATATGTGTGTTCTGGTAGCAGCAATTGAGAGCCAGCCGTATCTAGGTTTAGCGTGTTTACCATCTTGGACCACATCGTTATTTAATATCAAATGATATTATAGGCAAACGTTGAAACCATCAAAGTATTTAAAAAAGATCATAGGTTTTTTGTGAGGTAAGATTGTCTTCTAGTTATGGTTTAGCAAATTTGTCTGCATTATATTTGGGAAATTGTATTTACTTTGTCATATATATATATTTAGCAGATTTCTTAGTTTCATGAAGTGAAAGTTAATATCGAAGAATAAGAGATATAGTAATAAACACTGTCCAATTTTTCACAGTTTACTACTAGCGGAAGACCACAAAGAATTAAACTGTACCAGATCTTCAACACGCTTCTAGTTTAAACCGTGCGGAGATCATCGTTACTCTACTTTATCGTTATTCTTCCGACTTATTTTAATGAAATGAAATATCAAAAAAAAAAACAACAAAAACGTTATGTCGATTATTTTATTAATAATAATAGTAGCAGATTTTTGTTGTTGAAGCTGTTCAATTTACCAAATTAATATAGTAATAATAGTTTTTAAAAAATATAACAAGTTTTACTTAAATTTACATAATTGTCCGATTGAACCATAGTACCTACTACCTACCTACTTACTGCGTCTATGAAAAGGTACTTTTAATCATCAGTCAACTACCAAATTTCATGTAAAATTCGTTATATATTAATCAAAAATCTAAACTTTTTTTTTATGACGGTATCCCTTATTTTCTAAGCAATTTCTTTACACAAAATAAAATTATATCTTTGTGTGTAAATTTCTAGAAATTAATTAACATGGTCTCACCGCTATAATCTACATTAACATAGAAATAGGAAGAAGTGAGTAAAGAGATCACTAAGGACTTACAATTCCCCTTGCTAGTTCATTATAAGTCAACCCTTTCTAATCTCAGCTATTAGAAAGGGTCGACTTATTGTGGCGAAAGGAAAGAATCCCGGCGACGTTTACAGATATCACTCTCTTAGCGTGGCTTTTAATGAAACATATACATAGTTAAAGGTATTATTACATCGCTTAGTTTACTTCATTTCATGTATTTTTGACTTATTTGCCTTTTGATATGGAATCAGAGCCTTTGTTATTGTCATAAATGGAGTGGGTATGTATTCTTCGAGTTGTTCCTTAATATACGATTATAGAGTGCGTATTACGTTTGTGCAGTTGTTATACTTTGTAGAAATAGTATATGTTAACAGTTGTTATGTTAAAACTGTGAGGCTAGGGAATAAATTATCAAGATTATTCTCTTTCTATATTTTTAATTGTACCTTCTTTTATTTTTGTCTCCTCTATTTTTTTTTTACCGTACTCTATTTATAATCTTCTTATTAATAGTTTTTTTTTTAATTATATGTATATTATGTACGTTTCATTCCTATTAAGTATTTTTCGAGCAACTGTATTTTAAGCATATTTATATTTATTACTTACTTATCATTTTATGCTTTTAGCTTTATTTCTTCAAAATTTTCAGATCTTTACACATTTTTTTTAATTATGTCTTTATAACTAATTCCTACATACATAGTCTTTACTCAGTGTAATATCTGTCACTAGATGATATGAAGTAAAATGAAATTAATATGAAATACAATCTAGGAAATATCTAATAGTAGGTTTAAAGTTATTGATTTATACATAATGAGTGCTGCCACATAAACTAGGCGATCTTACGCCCAGACCTTCCACTTGTTCCAGTATAGATTATGTCACAATTAATGGAAACATATTTAGTTGAATTACTTTATACTAAACCAGAACCACCTTACCAGAATTCAATATATTCTTAAATTTAAAAGGTGTACTAGTTAAAATACTCTATAATTGAATTTTGGTAAGAATTTTCTCATTCTAAGAAAATTAAACGTTTAAAGTTATTAGACTTAATTATACTCTTGTATGAAATTGTATATAACCATATATAAAATAGCTATTGTGTTTAAAGATAAATAAATTAGAATAACATGACAGAACGTGCGTATGTTCTCCGCTAAGTTCGTAAAACAAAAATTTAACAAAGCAATGTTTACGGTACAAATGTCCAATATTTCCCGTAGTATCCGGGGTCGCGCAGTGCCGTCTACTGTTTTCCCTTTATTTATTGTTATTTTTCTATTTCGCCGGCAGATGTGCGCCGGTATGATTTACCGACACCCCGGTATTAAGGAACATGAATTATCACCGTCTCGTACTGGTCAGAACGACCGTGTTTCTTACTTTACACTTGTATTCTCTTTAAGTAACATATTAACTGCTTACCTAATATGTGTATATCTATATATATATCAAATTCTATTGAGTTTTTGGTGGGATCTTAGACTGTCATGTAGTGGATTTTATATTATACTATCGGGCCCGGCGTACGTTTTCCCGGCCTAATAATATAAAAAAACCTTGACAAATTAAATACATAAAGCTTCTCCTTGAATCACTTTATCTTCTGGTCAAATCCGTTCTACTTTTGAGTTCATCGTGAACAGACAGACAGACGTGGCAGAGGACTTTGCTTTATAATATATAGTAATTCATAATCTTGTGTTATTTGACTCTATATTTTGTTATATTGGTGGTGTTTCTCGTTATATAGTTCGGTTATTGTGTACAAATGAAGTGGATGGGAAATAATATCACGGACCATGAATTCTGAGATGACACAAAAATTTCATGGAAAGTTCTAACAAGGGCATTATCTTGTTAAAACAATAAAATTATCAGAAGGTACTTATAATATTATTATCTAGTCGACAGTGGTAGTAAAATAATCTAGAAGGTTTGTTACCAAAAATCAAATTAAAAAATCGATTACAAAAGTGAAAAAGTTGTACGAAATATAAAAAATTGGGTGAGACATACGATAATAGGGAGACCTTCAATATTTTTGGTACAATTAATATATATTGAAGTTACCCTTTTATTCCATAACATGATCGTATCGCTTTTTTTTTCTCGAACTGACTACGCTATTGACCTAGCAAGGTCTTAACAGCTTCACCGGTCTACTAAGGCGAGCGCTTAAGGCACTCAGCCTCGGAAAGAAGAGATATGGTCTTATTTTCTTCGTTAGTAAATTCGTTTGATATAAATATGACCGATTCAAAAAGCTACTTTAGATAGCCATAACCTTGGACAGATTTTTCTGTATATTTTTTTTATATTCATCATTTCTGATCTATACATATAAACAAATTTTCAATGTCTTTATGTCCAGGTTAATCTTCGAAACAGCAGAATCCGTTTTTGTTAGTCTTTTTGGAGTACGACTAACAGTAACGGTTATATTCAAAAAATATTACTTAAAATCGTTAGAATGGTTATATGGATTCAGTATCAACAAAAAAACGACAATTAATTTAGATAAAACACATTTCCGATGAAACAACAAAAACATTTTCTCTAGCAATATACGAACATATCACAAAATAAATTACTTTTGAAAATATGCAAGTAGAAATTTCATAAACGAAGCAAAATGAATATTTAATTTTATTAAAATGAATATATCACCGATCTGTAAAATAATATTTTTCTCAAGCTTGCTCACAATATTTCAATAAAAGTTTTATCATAAAAGCAATCAAGATATTCTTTATTACTTTAAAAAATAATAAATCTCAGGATAAGGAAAATGGTAATTCTTTGTTTTGAACGACATGACTCATATTCGGTTGTTGAGACAGCTGAGTTATAGTAACAGTTAAATAAGCTTCTTAATTCATGTTACCTTGGAGAGTAAATATAATTTACTATAAACAAAAGATATCGTATTATATCGATGGGCAAATGTAACAATTTTGAAATCACACGTCCTATTGCCGCGAGACGCTACGCCCTTCTGTCATAAATCAACCGTGCTGCCACCAAGCGACAATATGGGGTACGAAACATGTGTTTACCCAGAAGTTAATTTGCCGAATTTATCTGCCGTGTCTTTTGTATTGAGAAATATTGCTTTGTTTGAGTTATGTCGTATGTGTTTGTTACTCTTTATTTTAGAGACAAGGATATTCTTTGTATAAATCTATCTTTATATTAATATTTGTGATATTATTAGTATTCGTTCAAATCTTTGCATAGAATGATGGCTCCACGGATGGTACAGCGGTTTAGGCGTATACCTCACTACTGTCGATTTTTTATATCAAATCTTTACATGTATTATGATAAATGTTATACTAAAAAGTCATAAGTTTTTGAAGCAATGTTGGATCAGTGGTAGTGTGTTTGGACTGAATGAAAAAATTGAATTGAAACCACAGCATATTTCATTCATATCTATTTATCACCCTCGGGTTAAAAATCTGGTGCCAAGAATCTATATGTGTATTACAGCAGCTGCAGTATATCAGGTAGGAGTGTGGTTACATACTAAAACCGATAAACTATAACAAAAGAAAAATCTTTATGTGTGCCCGTGAATTATACGTCTGTAAATTCCTCAGAGACACAGTCTGCTAGTGCATGAGCAGTACTATAATAAAATAAAATGGATATATCTAGTAAGAAGTTATGGCAGGTATATATTTTGAAAACAAACAAACGATCTCACTGAAAAATCTGACTAGTAACTAATCCACAGATGGGATTGAACATAACTCAATATCGTTAAAACGGTAGACAAATATCTTTCTAAAAGTATAAGATTAACAAAACTCAACAAACTCTAAGAATACGGCTAATAATTAAGTTCGAACTAAATGTAAGCAACCGCGAGATGCACAGTGGTAACATCAATTAAACGAGCAAGACAGAACCGCCAAACGAACCCCAATGAATTTGAATAAACCAAGTCACGTTCGCCAAATAAGCAGCACTAACAAGCGGTATATCGCTTGCACTGATTGTTAATTGATTAGATTAAAAATTTTGTCCCAATTCGCGGCGTATTGTTACACAGAGGGATCTGGCCCTAACGAATTAATTGAATATTTTTAATAGCGCCGGTGTGTTTTACAATTTGTGTGTTGAGAGATGTATTGTCGAGATAACTGATTATCTTTAAACTTTTTTTATTCATATTAAGGGTGAATGAGTTGTTACATTACTTTTTTAACACATTTTAATATAGCGTTGACAAAAATATTAAACACAACAACTTGATATATCTTTTATATATCATAGGTTTTAGCGTATGAGCATGATTTCATCTTATATTAAAAGACTAGCTTCTGCCCGCGACTTCCTCTGCGTGGAATAGTTACTTTAGGCTAACTAACACGCAGCGGAAGCTCTCAAAAAGAAAAAACAAACCCCGATTTTGAAATTAGTCTTCGCGGGATGATATATACCCTATAGTCTTTCTCGATAAATAAGCTATCTAACACTGAAAGAATTTTTCAAATCGGACCTGTAATTCTTTGGATTAGTGCATTCAACCAAACAAATAAACGAATAAGTCTTATGATATTACTATAGTCGTAGATTACTACTTTTCTCTCGTAGTTACCTCGAGCCGTCATTCAAATTACAATAACTTTTGACATAGTGGACCGATTTTAATGAAACAAAGACTAAGTTACTCCTGATGTTTTATGATTTTCTTGCTGGTGTTTTATTGTGAACTCAGTACTTTAGCACTGATGCGTGTTTCTACAAACAGACTGATAGACAGACAGACATTTCTAAAAATGATTGAAATGTATTCTATTACTTATTCCTAGACACCTGCAACAATTTTTGTCATGAAAATCGAAAATGTACAGACACGTAAGATTTACATTCTTATTATATGTATAGAAGAAGATAAACTGGCCTAAAATGATCGTCACGCAATAAACATAAAAGGGAACTGACTCGCAACTGTAGCTGCCGGACCACACCTATAGGTGCTGCGGAAGATTTTCATCTTGAGACTGGTAATTAGTCAAGAGGGCTTAGAAAAACCATACAATCACGCTATGATTTCATTCCGATGTTTCTTTTTACCAGACGCTATAGCTCATTTGCAAGGATTAGAACCTACGTTGATTGACGCAGTGTATAAGCTAACCACTGGTAAGCCTAAGATTAAAATACGCTAAACCTAAAGTTGCTTAGACCTAGAATGCTTAATGACAAATTTTCAACTTGATGGCTGTAACTACTCAAAAGCAAGTTACAAAAATACATCCCCTATCTCAATGCTATTTTATCTATTAAACATTTAACGATTTGTTTTCTGTCAAATATTCTAAGTTACTTACTTTATATGTTAGAATTCTTTAAACTTGTAATTATAAAAGAAGTTATTCATAAAATACATCAGAATATGTCATAAGCACATATTTACAAATATACGAGACATAAAAAAAAAACAATTATATAAAAATATTAAGCAACATAAAATGATGTATGCCAAAAACGCAATAAATATGGTTTTTATTATAAACCAAAGTAGACTTTCAAAATACTCCTCTTTACTTTTATTACCCACACGAGTGTATTCTAAACTAAAAAAAATCCCCCAAAAAGCCTTCCATAAGACAATTTTGACACCCCTAAACGCTCATGTTTTATTGTCTCGAATATTTTTATTTGAATACTTCTATAGGTAAGGAAAGCCCCGTTTGAAAATTGAGTTAAAATGACAGTGGCATACGTAGTGATTCGCCCCGTGGTCGTATTAAGCGCATTAGGGGCCAAAATTGGATTTAGCGTAGGGCGTTTTATTGGTACACTTGTTACAAATTTAAGACCACTGTGTTTTTTATACTTATTTGGTACGAGACAGAAAGTCGGAAAACTATATGTATATAATTTAATTTTATTACAGTAAATGTACAATTGATTAATTATTATTGTTAATTTGTTTGTTCAAACGACGTAAATCTTATATCAAGTCAAGCCAGGAATTGAACCCAAGGATCTTTACGGATGAAGCAAATTAATTACCTATTAAATTGAAAAATTGATATAGATGTTATTATTATGTGATAATTAGGTTTTTCTCACGGCTTCACTCGCGTTAGTGTACGTTTCATCTAATCGATTAAGTAGTTAAGACGTGAAAGCGTAACAAACAATTCGTATTCGCGATTATAATATTTGTTTGGATTCATGGCACTAAAAATTATATATCTTTTATAATTGTGTTTTTTTTTAGTAGAATTATTAATAAAATTTCCTAAACCTAAATCAAAATAAAATAACAATAAAAATGTAAATACATCAGAAATATTACATCTCTGAAAGAAAGAAGCGCTTTTAAAGTAGTATACGAGACTTTCATGTTTTATTTTTTTCCCCCTAAAATACATGTAACGAGTCAAATACCTATTTTTATAATTTTTTATTTATATAAAAATACGCTACATATCATACCTTATGTTATATACCCTACACTAAATACTTAAATATTTGTAGCATTTCCAAAGAGTATACGGTATTGAGTTTTATTGAAAAAATCACATTTTAAAGTTTTGCAAGTTATAAAACCCAACCTTCAATCATTCACATGTGCGTTGTTGACTCAGTAAAGCATTTGTATTTTACTCAAATACGAATAGGTAATATTTGTTTGACATATTGCGGTGAATCAGTGTCCCCGAGGCGCGTTTATTTGTGTGCACGCCTCGCTTGCCAATATTTGTGATTTACCCCCCGGTTTTTGTCGGTAAAAAATGCGGTTTTGAAGCACTGTGCGTCATAGTTAATAATAAAGAATTTTGGAGTTTTTGCCAAAGTATTCTGTTGTTTACAAGAACTTGGCACGGATTAAGTTTTCGCTTGAAATTTACTTTGTTGTAATACTCATCGTTATGGAGGTATCATAGAAATTTATGATAGCGGATAAACCACTGAAAATCTTTACAATTCAACAGGTAAAATGAGTATTTTTAAGCCTTAGTATTCATTTGGCGGGTAGACAAATGCATATATAAATTAAAGTTTCTATAATATAAACCCCTATTTTTTATAACATATTTGAGACCCAGTCACAACACGTACCACTAATATCGACATATACTAATATTATAAAGAGATAAAGTTTGTAAGTTTGTGACGTTGTGACGTTGTAGGGGGTAATCTCAGGAAGTATTAAACTGATTTTGAAAATTCTTTTACCAATAGAAAGCCACGTTATCTGTGAATGTCATAGGGTATATATCATGACGTTAAGACCCTGTTTTTTTTCCTTTTGAGAGCTTCCGCTGCGTGTTAGCCCAAAATAACTATTCCACGCGACGAGTTCGTGGGCAGAAGTTATTAATTAATCATATTATTATTATAATATTATAAAGAGGTAAAGTTTGTGAGGTTGTAGGGAGTAATATCTGGGGAGTCGGAGAGAAAAAATGGTCGAACGAAAACGTTTCTTACGAACGCTGCCTTAACGATGAGAGATATATGATTGAGTTCTGTAGTCCGGTGAAGCTGTTAAGACCTTGCTTGGTCAATAGCGTAGTCAGTTCGAAAAAAAAAATATGATTGAGTTCTAGAAAAAAGTTGTAATTTGATAATGCCTATTAGCACCCAACGAAGTGGGCACGGGTCAGCTAGTTATTCATAAAAATCTAGTACTCTACTAATTTGAACCGATTTTAGTGAGAGACTTTTATCGAAACTACATTTTCCGATTAAACATACTTTGTATTTGTCCAAATACTTTGATGTGCTATTGAGCATAGTGACCGATCGAGTGAACTTCGCTCGTTAGCTTATACTATTTTGTAAAATTGTGTTAATATTTTTAGATACAAATCACATACTGATAAAATACATTAATATTATTCAATCAATTATATTCAATACAACGCCATCTTCCAGAATTTTGAGGTACAAGTAGAATATCATCCATTAGCATACAAGTGTCACAAAATTTACGAGATGGCGCTATACGCCATATCATTTTTTTAATCTTAATAAAAAGTGAAAACAGTATCTAAATACAAAATTTAGTATACAGGTACAAAATTAATCCACTTCTTTTTCATATTATACACGTACATACGGAGGTTTAATTATTTCACTACTGAGAATATTTAAATCATACTATCTATTTCTATTTATAACTATGACTATTGATTTTATAGCATAGCTACTTACGTATACTATACTATACTAATATAACCTAAAAAAGCCTATACAATTTATTACACGTCGGGAGCAGTATTCATTATTCGTTACTCCAACGACCATTCTGTAATAGATATTGTCCATTAGTTTGTTATTGTTTTTATCTATATATGTACCTATCCACTAGTTTAGCGTTTAATTGGCGATGTGGCCTCAGTTGGTAAGTCTAGAAACTGGCTCTAAAATACACCGATATATAAACAACAACGAATTTGAAATGAACGTGGCTGGTACTACAGTACCATGCATATACTAGAATTGATTTGAAAGAGTAAATAATATATATTGAATAGTTGTAAAATTGTTTTGATGTCTGTACAAGGGGCGCGGTAACGCGGTTAGCACCGACAATGACTTGACGAAGGCAAATCTGATTTGTCAACCCTCCTCCGTTATTTTAGACGCACTCACTCATTTTGCATAGTTTTACTCTAACTCGATGGGGTGTCGACTCAAACGAAAACTTATATCTCCTAGACAAGCTTTGACAATAAATTTTATACGAGCTACGTTGGTTGTACGCAAAATGCATTTTTATCAAACAAATTGGGATTTCAAAAACTTTTACACGTGTATACGGATTTTAATAACATCTCAGACGCATAAAGCAGATGTAAACGGCGAAACGCGACTGCAATACATATAGTGAAAATGTAGTTTATATTGTGTGTTTACAATCCTATGTAAACCATAAAGTATTGATAACAGAAATCGTTAAATAACGACTTCAAAAACCAAAATGTATATATCACTCATATCCTAACATTAGCAAAATAGCAATAGCTCTAATACCCATTTTAGTTTACATTATGGCTGATACATAATATTAGGGTAATTTGAAAATAACATTATAGACATTTCTGTTATCACTTTCCCATTGTGAAATACGATGTTAGAAAGCCAGTCATTTATTATAACATATCTACAAATCATTACGTGTAGCATACGTGATAATTTGTTAAAACTTTGTTACTTGTGTGTTACCTATGGCAACGTTTTAATACGGAACACGGATATATATTTCACAAATCACTGTTATTTTTCATGTGATTTCAAGCAACTGTGATATGAATATGATTTCATGAAGTAGATACAACTACATCGTAATTTTCAGAGTCCATATACCAGCTATATATTGCACGAGCATGTAATTACTATACTTAATTCCATCATTTGTATAATAACACGAGAAAGGTGATGATAGTGAGCTCTAATTGCTATTGAACCAAGAGATTGAGATATCGATTCTTTCACATGCTATGAGCTAAGAGTATCAGCTATCTAGTTAATAAAACGTAACCAATAGTTTTGGAATTCAATGGCCATATGTGAAATTATCTTCATATAAGGTTGTACGTATGCACGAGGCTTTAGAGATTAAATGTGACACCCAAATACGGCCACCTACTTGACGATCTGAAAGCCACGTAACGAGCGCTAACAACGACGATACCCAAAGATGGTTACCTACCTAACCACCTGAAAGGTAAGTAGCGAGCACAAACAAACGCAGCCACGGTGTCAATAATCATCACACGTTAAAAATAACGTAACACAGCTGTGATAAAAGATATCATTTCACTGTGTCATCATTATATTAAAATAGCATATAATTCAAACGGTTGAATAGAAAGTGTGTTTTGTGACAGTAGGTATCGCATTTATTATTATATAGTTGAAGACTTGATTACTTCCTAAACCAAATTTTTTCGTGTATATGAAAGCTTTTGTAATTTTTATAAGAATTGCTCTGGAGTTCTTGGCGGGAACTTGGAACGTCATGTAGTGAATGGTCTTTATATTTTAATCATAGTCTTGTATTATTTGACTCTATATTGTGTAATGTTGTAGGTGTTTTACGTGAAAACTCCCGGGAAAGTTTTAACAAGACGGCCACCATCTTGTTAGTTCATTGAAATGATCGCAAGAAACTTGTGATACCATCCCGCATTCGACAATGGTAGTAATAATGTACTATATGATTTTATGCCAAAAACAAAGAAATGCTCTACAGGTTAGTAGTCAACGTTTACATACCTTTTAATCCTTTGCTAGACGGTGGCGGATCTCTACTCCAGGGCGGGTCGCCATGACCAGAGAAGTCTCTCAGTTTTAGATAGCTTATCGTCAGCCTTATGATGGATGCTTTGTCAAGCTGACTGGTTATCGCGGCAGGCAACGGCAGCATCTTAGCTAGTTCATAAAACTCGTAATTCTCTTTTCCTCTCCTTGAACGCGCTGCGTCTCTGCTTTTCTCTTTCCGCAATTCCAGGATACTGTAAGAGAAAGGCTTCGTTAGTTAATTTGCTTTATTCGTGTACAAGTGGACTGGAGATATCACAATAAGTTGTATCACTTCACATGGAAAGATGCCTCTGGCTAATAACTGAAATCGTTATTTACAAACGAAAGCTTTTCCACGGCAATTTGTTTATAATGATAATTATGATAGAGTTAATAGCGTCTGAGACACAGGCTCGGTGTAGTTCAGGCGCCAGGTTACATTGGTGTCTAGCAATACTGTATATGTCATACGATAAACCTTTTATATCATAACTAGCTGACCCGTGCCCACTTCGTTGAGCGCTAATAGGCATTATCAAGCTATAACTTTTTTCTAGAACTCAATCATATATCTCTCATCGTTAAAGCAGCGTTCGTAAGAAACATTTTCGTTCGACCATTTTTCCTCCTCTCCAAATATTACCCCCTACAACCTCACAAACTTTATCTCTTTATAATATAATTAATTAATAGCTTCTGCCCACGACTTCGTACGCGTGGAATAGTTATTCTGGGCTAACACGCATCGGAAGCTCTCAAAAGGAAAAAAACCCCGATTTTCAAACATTTTGCATTCTTGCTCCGCTCCTATTGATCTTAGCGTGATGATATATAGCCTATGACATTCACAAATAATGTGGCTTTCTATTGGTAAAGAATTTTCAAAATCGGTTTAGTGCTTCCTGAGATTACCCCCTACAACGTCACAAACTTTACCTCTTTATAATATTAGTATAGATACATTTAAAATACACTCTTTGCAAAGCTCAAGTGTGATAGAAATACTTCTATCTACTCCTATATATTTTATTGCCCACACTGAATGTTGAACTGAATATTTTATACAACTTATAAGTATTCTACCTAGCCTTTCCAACTCACTCCTCATTTATTTCATACCTATTTATGACTCTATATGTGCATAACTTTGAATATATTTTGTTTTAGAGAATTAAAGATAGGCAAAATATTTAACATAGCCAAGTAAATTACGAGTTTCAATACTTTTCGATTACAATTTAAGCCTTAAGTTGTTTTAGACATTTACTAGTATGTAATTCGCTATTTAAGGTGTATTGAAACTCATATTAGAACCCTTTCACGATTTTCTATAAAACTGGAAAATATTTATATCCATATCTACAATTAACATTACTAATAACAAACATGCATTTAAATACACAACATAAAAATAAAATACACATTTTCTACTTGTGTTTTTGTGCCAATATTTGTACAAATGTTTGTACGAATATGTTCGCCGTATACCGATATAAATGTTCAGAATGACTTCGAAAATTCTGTTAGTTCCTTTTTATTACTTTATTTAGATTTAAAGAAATTGAGATATCTGTTTAGAAATCTCTAGATAATACGATTATTAACGTTTTATTTGGTACTGCTTTTTCGTATTTGAACACAGCGGTCTATGATCAATAAAAGTCCCAAAGTCACACTCAAACACCTCATGTATCCACATTAAGAACTCCGCCGTTCACTGCTTATTTAAATAATAAAAAAAAACCCAACGTAATCTCATCAAAGCGTGTCTCCATAAAAGTTATTTTTATGAGACGAGTAAAACAGAAAAAAAATACATAAAAACGTATAGGTCGGCCACGTGGGTGTATTCCACTGGGCCACTCCCACGACACTCCCAAAGGCGGAGTTGCTAATGAGACTGACTTACGGTTTTATTTTAAACGTATTCGAAGGTATTCGTAGATATAAGTACAAACACATCGGTATAATTTCCCAAGTCTTTTTGTACTTTGACCTTGCGTTTTCTTGAACTATACCGCGCTAAGGATGAAGATGTTATTTATTGAAATATTTCAAAACATAAAAGCTAGTAGTACTTTTAAGAGTACATTATTTTGGAAATGTTATCATAAACATAAAAAATAAGTCTTTGAAATCAATGATCATAACCTTTATTTAATTTTATCACTTTATAAAAACCAGTAAGTAGTAGTCCAAGACTCTAAATTCGGCCATTTTTTTTAAGTATCAATATTACCGTTGTTGTTTCTCAAAACGTGTAAAATCATTGCATTTTTTTAATTTGTTCTATTACGTCAGCATGTCAGCATATAAAAATAGGTACGTCATAATGTATTACTTTGAGATTTATTGGATTTCATACAATGTAATCGATGATATGCAATGTTCATATTTCTATTGGTAACATGAAAACTGGTCAATGTGTACTAAACAAAAAAAAAACAGACGCAGTCATAAGGACTGCCGACAGAAGTGAAATCTCAAAACAATGGAATAACTGTGTTCAATTTTTAGATTTTTAGATTACCTGAGTAATTATAGTCCGAATTATGGAAATTTCATAATTTGTATTTTATATACAATTCAATTACTTATATATATTAAACTAGCTGTTCCCGTGACTTCGTCCGTGTGGAATAGTTACTTGGACTAACGCTAACAGTTAGCGAAAGTTCTCAAAGTTACAATATACCCAATTTTGCTCCAATTGACCTAAGCATGATAATATATAGCCTATAAACTTCCCCGACAAACAAGCTACCTAACACTGAAAGAATGTTTCAAATCCGACTAGTAGTTCCTGAGATTAGCGCGTTCAACCAAACAAACAAACCCTCCAGTTTTATAATATCAGTATAAATCACTTTTAGACTAGCTTTTGCTCGCAATTTAGCTAGCGTTAGTGAACATGTCGTTAATCCCTCGAAAACAATGCATTTTTTTATCACGCTTTTATTAGCTTCACCTGTATGTATGTATGTAACCGACCCCTTTGAGCTCCATTTTGTCCTTCTTTGAAAGATCAGATTTAGTTCAAACTTTGCACACCTGTCAAAGGTCGATGACAATGCAATAATCCGAAAAAAAAGTTAAAAATATTTAACTAAAAAATGAAAAATAAATAATAGTTTAAAAAAACAAGCTTTCATAAAAAATCCAACTAAAAAACAGAAAATAAAATTTAATAAATTTGGATTAAGAATAGTGTCAAATTAGAAATAAATGTATATTTTTGTAAAAAGTGACAAAAAAGTGATATCTGGAGGTGCTGATATTAACATGCGATGCGTCACTGTTAATATCAGCACCTCCAGATATCAGTATTTTTATCATTTTTTTGTCACTTTTTAGTTTTTTTAAACTATTATTTATTCTGGATAAAATATACCCTACGTTCTTTTCTGTACTTGACAATATGCAAAATTTCAGCACAGTAGGTGCAGGAGTTAAGACATGAAACCGTAATATACAAGCAAACTCATTTTAACACAAATCTATCACTACATATTATAACACAAAATCCTCTGCCATGTCCGTCTGTATGTTCACGATAAACTCAAAAACTACTGAACGGATTTACATGCGGTTTTCACCAGTAAATATAGTGATTCATGAGAATGGTTTTGGTATATGATTTGTCAATGTGTTTTTATTATCAGGGCGGGTAACGTCCGTTGAGCTTTTTAGTATATAATATAGTATCTCTAATATTTATAGAATACTAGCGGACCGGGCGGACGTTGTCCTGCCTTGAAAACAAAAAAAATCCTAAAAGTCGATCGCAGCGCCACCTACCGGTTCCAATTGTGAATCTAAACCATTCTCGGATCCACTCGAACACGCACAAAAAAATTCATCAAAATCGGTCCAGTCGTTTAGGAGGAGTTCAGTCACATACACACGCACACAAGAAATATATATATTAAGATTGCTGGGACTACCGCGACACTAGCACTCCTAAGACGTTTGCAGTGTATACCAGTGTTGATATTTTTTATGCGATTATCCGTAAGAGAATAATATCCGTATTAGGTAGACTTCGCGATAGTCCCAATTAGATTATGAGAATATTTAGAGACATGTACGATAGTTCTTTCTTAAAGCACTGGATATAGGGTGTTATATAAATATGTGATGTTCATCTCTATACAACTTTGTATTAAAACACTGATTAATATACTTAATTTTCATTTTATTTTTAAATTTAGTACCTAGTAATGTATTAGTATATATTTTTTTTATGGACCCTTGTTGTTTGATATATAAATCTATACATATAATAAGAATGTATATCAAACGTGTCTGTACTTTTTCGATTTTTGTAAAAAAAATGTTGCAGGTGTTTTGGAATATGTAATAAAATACGTTTCAATCATTTTTACAAATGTCTGTCTAACTGTTTGTTTGTTTGAGGTTATAAAGCATATCTTCCAGTAACATTTAGTCTATTTCATTAAAATCGGTTTGATGTACCAAAAGTTATTGTAATTTTATTGGCGGCGCTACATATGTACGAGAGAAAAGTAGATAGTAATAATTAGACTTAATTTATTTTTTTTATATCGTAGGAGGCAAACGGACAGGTTGGTCACCTGATGTGTAGTGATCACCACCGTCCATAGACACTTGCAACACCAGAGGAGTCGCAAGTGCGTTGCCAACCTGTCTTGGGGGAGAGGGGGAGTAAGGGAAGGGGAAGGGGAGGGGAGGTGGCCATCCGGCGCTCTCACTGATCGAACGAAACGCAACAATGCAAGCACTGTTACTTCACGTCGGTTTTCTGTGAGAGGGTGATACTACCACGGGCGAGCCGACCCATTCATGCTGAAACCATTTAATAGATTCAGCTTAACTCTACCACCTACCATGCAAGCACTGTTACTTCACGTCGGTTTTCTGTGAGAGGGTGGTAAAACAGTCAGTCAGTCGGTTAATGCAGTCAGATGACTTTATTAGTCACTGTTTTGTACATCAAGTTCCACGCCGATAAAGTCGCGGGCACAGCAACTAAATAACAATAATTCCAAGAGTTTTATCCCTCTCTGTATTTGAAACCTAGAATAACAAAGTTTTAATCAAGGGTAATGACAGTTAAATCTGAAAACACGTAACATACATTCACAGTATGAGGTGTTAAACCGTGGATGTGCATTGTAAGCGAACCGACTCGTCCACTTTACGATCGGAAGCGAATCACAAGGCCTCGATAGTCCCGCGACTCATCCACTTTACTATCGTCTGAGTAAGGACATTTCGGATTGTACGACTCTTTTTTATAGCTTTTTTAAGGTACGTGTAGACTTGTCATCTCTAGCAGCATTTGGAAGTTAATCTTCCTTCTTATCCCATCTTTTGGTAAGTATAATATAGTCGTATTCAAGTAAATTGGCTATGTTACGTTAATTTGTATGGCTTTTTAACTACTCATAATACTACAATATAACTTTATTAGGTTCGCTAGCTTCATTCACGAGGTTGTAATATCTGTATTGATGTGAAATATATTCCAGTTTTATTGTTTATTCTCTCAAGGTAGTGAATATAACTTCGTTTCTAAGTTGTTCTGGAAGGAATTTTCTTGGATTTCACAAGAAAGTTTGCAGTTTTTTGATGATACAGTGGTGATATTAATACCATCAGGTAAGTGAAAGTACCTAGTGCAAATAAAAAAAATCTATTTGTATAAATAAAAATGCACGTGTATATGTGAGATCAGTCAGTTTTTAAACTAAAATTTTTATACTATTCATTTCATTATAAACTCACCGCTAGATGGTGCTATGCTATATTTATAGTTGTGAAGGCTTTCACTGTAATCTAACTCGGATGAAGTTGTCGGCTTGTCTATATATAAAACTGAACTAACACTGAAGTATGAAAATATGGTACTTACTATGATACTTAATACTATTAATAGATTATTTTAAAGTATTAAGTACTAAGGATATTGTAGTGATTTCCTCATAATCATCTCATCAGTCTGTAAAAGGCCAACTACAAGGCCATAGACCTTTTCCAAAGGAAGGTATGGGTACCATCATCACGACAGCTCACGACGTATTGACGATTACAAACTCTGAGTAATCCACAGTTCTATATTTTCCCATATACGATGGTACTATAGGAACATTCCTCAAATTCAAGTTTCCTTACGCTGTTTTCTTTTACTGTCAGCTGATAGAGTTACTCATTCCAATTAATCAGTACGCGAATTCCCAAAAATTCTTTAGTGCATTTTCAGGTCTCGAACCTGCGGACATTGAATTGAGATTCCACCGGTCAAACAACTCAACAACACGAGTTTACTATAGTTCTTTATCCAACCCTTACTTTAAACTGAAACGCTTAAAACACATTGAAATGGAAACGGTATAGGTTATCCCGACAAAACGACAGTCCTGGGACCAATAACATTTAAAAAAAATAAAGAAATTCTTAAACTGCCCTTTGTAAATAGGATTTCATTCGTCGATAAACATCATTGAACGGGTATGGAGCAACGGTTAAGCCTGATTTAATATCAAGGGTCAGCGGTCAGTTCTATAATGGGGAGTGGATTGTTTAAAGTTTATTAAATGGACCAAAGGTCGTGCGTTCCTTAAAAGTTACCGTGTTATATTAAAATATATCGTAATTACTCACTGAGGAAATATATCACAAGGAATGAAGATGAATATTGTTGGCTTCATTAAAACAAAGTCGAATTAAGATCTGTTTATGGTTTATAGGTGTTGATGTGAAGTGACGAGGTGGTCTAGAATGTTAACACGCTAAGCTAGAGCCAATTAATTGGCTGCAAAACTTAAGGGCGATATGATATCTATAAGCATAAGAATATCGTATCGTATCGTGTATAAAGTGTATAAGCGTCTCATTTTCTCAAGATGTTTGGAAGCTCGGGCTCGTGTGAGATTCGAACCTACATCGATCGATTTTTACAAAATCACTTTTTTTCTTAAAACTAGCTGACCGTCCCGACTTCGGTTGAGTGTAATAATGAAAAAATTGATACTAAATTTCTACCAAACACTGGTTCGGCAAAATAACTGCACAGTATTCGATGGAAAATACGGTAACTGTCGGTGGCATGCCAACGGCATTCGTCGCTAGCTTGGCGACTTGCAAAAGTGCCTCTTCGAACCTCATTTGAAGGACCCGATATCGTAATCTAACATTAAAAGTACTGAATAATTAATAGTTATATTTTCAAAGTTCTACTGACTCCTGTCTCACTTACTCATTTTTATATGGAGATTTTTAACCCAACGTTTTTCATTCTTCGTACGTTTTTTCAAACATTTATACATACGAACCTTGTCTTGACAATTGCAAACACGACAAAAAAAAATTATTATTTAAATAGGTGCACCTATTCTGAAGTTATGTGCTTACATACATTCCGCAATTGATTTTTATTTATAAACTAGCTGCGCCCGCGTCTTCGTCCACGTGGAACCTGATGTACAAAACAATGACTAATAAAGTTATCGAACGTATTTAGTCCATTTGCTTACCTACTTTTCTCTCATACTTAAGTCGCGGCGCCATTAAAATTACAATAACTTTTGATAGAGTGGACCGATTTTAATGAAACAAAGACTAAGTTACTCCTGAGGATATGCTTGATTTTCTTATATGAGATTTTATTGTGGACCCAGTACTTTAGCAGTGATGCCTGTTCATACAAACAGACAGACAGACATTTCTAAAAATGATTGAAATATATTCTATTACTTATTATATTTATAGAAGACTAGCGGTGCCCGGCAGATGTTATCCCGCCCTGATAATAATAAAAACCTTGATAAATTATGTACTTTAATACTATAATTATAAAACCGCATGAAAATCCGTTCAGTCGTTTTTGAGTTTATCGTGAACAGACGGGCAGACAGACATGACAAACAACTTCGTTTTATAATATGTAGTGATAAATACGAGTATATGAAAGATCAAAATATAGATGAATTTATTAGGAATATACAATTATCATATTTATTATGAGGTCATTTTATTTACTAAGTAGCTATCACCCGCGGCTCCGCACGCGTTTTTTTAATGTATTAAAGAAATGTAAAATTGTAAGTAGGTGTGTACATTACAGAAATACTTTTTCAAATACATTTGTAACTACGACACGCACGCCAACTGTAACATGTAACGTGTACATTAGATATGTGAATACAAATAGTATATCGAATGGGGTGGGATTTATCATCAACAACATACCTGGAACTTTAACTTACTATATACCACCTTCAGTACTCACTAACACTATATAAGAAAGTAATGAAAATTTTAAACTATACATTATCGAACAATGTGTTAAATTTTTTATTATATAGGTATAACATACCCACATTATCGATATAATTGTGTTATTCTTATACGTTGCTATAATCACTGAGTTATGTATAGTAGTTCAGTGAAGCTGTAAATGCCGCAAGGCTAATAGCATAGTCAGTTCGAGAAAAAAAACTGATTTATGTAGGTGCAAACGCGGTAAATAAAATAAAATGGCCGCCAAATTGACCAAAATGATAATATAATTCAAATTACATACATTTATTCTTGGAGTTCAGTACAGCGCTCTTCTCACGCGCTTGGTTACAGTAAACAAATTATTTTTGATCAATTTCACACGAACGAATGCACAGATAACAGTTCGTCACTACATAGTGTAAAACAAAGTCCTCTGATCTATCTGTTTATCTGTTCGCGATAAAGTCAAAAATTACAGAACGGACTTTCATGCCGTTTTCACCAGTAGGTAGAACGGGTCATGGGGAAGGTTTAGGTATAATTTGTCAAGGTTTTCTTTTTATTATCAGGGCGGCATAACGTCTGCTGAGCCCGCTAGCTTAAAATAAAATAGCTCATTAGTTAGTTATCTGCCAGTGAAAGTCTCGTGAAAATTAATTCAAGCATATCGGATATTCCACTGCGGCCAAATAAAACCTAAATTACTTTTTATGAGGTCTGCACTCTACCAGTGAATATCCCGTGAAAATCGGTCCAGTCGTTTTGGAGATTACCCGGAACAAACAAACAGACAGACAAAATATAATAATATAAAACTATCGACCGAATATAAAAACATTTTTTTTTTTTGATATTTGTAGCTATATCCATTCACCAAAAAGTTATTATTTATTTTTACAAACACACTTTATTTTTATAATACGTAATAGATTGCAAATAAAAAATTGGAAACAAAACTTACGTAGAATAAACTTTTTGTATAGGAACACAAAATAATCTTTGAAAATGTTTGCGATAGAAGCTTACCACGTTACCATGGCAACGTATATAATACTAACGCTAATACGCAGCGAAAGCAATCAAAAACAAAATATAATAATATAAAAATATTGACCGAATATAAAAAACATTTTTTTTTTGTTATTTGTAGTTATATCCACTCACCAAAATGTTATTATTTATTTTTACAACCACACACTTTATTTTTATAATACGTAATAGATTGCAAACAAAAATATTGGAAACAAAATTTACGTAGAATAAACTTTTTGTATAGGAACACAAAATAATCTTTGAAAATGTTTGCGATAGAAAAGAATAAGGAGTAGTTACATTATTTAAATAGTGTAATAACATAATTATAATTAGCAAAATTAAAGACAATCCATAATCAATATGGGTAAAACACGTATTCCATGGAATAATAAGACTATCTTCAGGAGAAGAGCTGAGTTCACCAACTAGTGAATAAATAATATTAAAGTGTTAGAAGTAGTTATTATATTCACAATACGTTTCCATTTCACTACCAAATTGAGTAAGAGATCCATTTAAAGAATGAATAATAACTGAATAGACTTTGTATTGCTGAAATTATTAGATTATTTCAATTGTAATATTGGTTAATTTAGTTTGTCACGAATACTTTTCTATGGCATATTTATTCAGAAATAAGGTGATTACGACCATTTTTATTATAATTCATGCCATTCACTTGTATCCTACAGTCTCTACCTACTCAGGTATCAAAGACGAAAAAAGTCACGTATTAAATATAAATAGAATTGAAGACGACTCGAATGCATTTCTGTTCCGTTCAAATTTTTATGACGAACTCCCTTTATCTCCGAAGTGGCCGTCTTTAAGTGTCCGCGTACGTGCCCTCACGCCCCGTACACCTGGGAATCGAACCCACAATACGCTCCTAACGCGCTGACCCCTATCCAAAACATTCGCATCGACAAACAAAACTATACCTTACTTCTTAATAGCAAGGTCCAATATTCATACGCGCAACCACTAGAACCGGTCAGCGTTGATTCGTAGCTTCAAAATAAAATGCCATAGAACAAAACCTTCTCAAATGAGACTCAACTTTACCACAATGGAACAAGAACCAAAACCCTATATCAAGGAATTCACAAAAATGATTCCTTCGCAAATTGAAATAGGAGAAACTTCAAGGAAAGAAGTCGGAATCGAACCTGCTATGGGTAATAAAAAGCCGTCTAGTACGTAACCGTGTCGCCGTACTTACCGTTAATGTGTCGGGGACAAATTGAGTTGTGCCCGATCGGGAAAATTACCTTTCCCTCGGGATCCCAACCAACATATATGTCTATATATTCAATATCATTTATTACTTTAAATATATATTTAGATTTTCCATTGACACAATCAGAAATATTAACGAAGATACCTTAATGCAGAGAAACCATTGAATACATATTAAATTTTAAACATATAACAAAAAAATACTATTTTGTACTGAACCATATCAAAATTTTGTCGCATATATATGTCTGATTAAATCCTTATTACAATATCCAGTGTTATAACTGTGTCCATTATACACAGTTCTAATAAAAAAACGTTCACAGACTAGTTTTTATCAACAATTTTATTACCAATTCATGTTTTCCAAGAAATAATTCGTCTGTAATATAATGTAGGTATATATAAACAGAATCTGCATCTTTTCCTTTTCCGATCACGAATATTATCCTAACTGACAGTATAAATGCGAATCTTGAGTTTGTATGTTTGTTTGTTACATTTTCACGCCTAAACCACTCAACAGGTCATCATAATATTTTACATACATACGTATACAAAGGCCTTTTTTGTCACTTTTTTGGAGCACGCTAACTTTCGCAAATTTTAAGTCCATAACTTTTTGTATCTCTAAAAGTGAAAAAATGTACACATTGTTGTTTTGGGTTCTTGTGGCATATAATGTTAAGATACTGTTCTAAAATTTTCAGAACAAAAACCAACAAAAATCACGAGATATTCATATTTTTGAAGGTGGTATGCTCGCCCAGGGTAGTACCACCCTCTCACAGAACACCGACGTGAAGTAACAGTGCGTTATTGTTGCGTTTCGTTCGGTCAGTGAGAGCACCGGAGGCCCACCTCCTTTCCCTACCCCTGCCCCACACACAGGCTGGTAACGCACTTGTGACTCCCCTGGTGTTGCTAGTGTCTATGGACGGTGGTGATCACTTAACATCAGGTGACACACCTGTTCGTTTGCCTACTTTTGATATAAAAAAAGAGTTTTAGGTTAATTCTCATACATTGAAAACAGTTTTATTCTATTTACGGTTAAAGTATAAGTCCAATCTGAAAAAGTGGACTTATGTATTTCTATTACTTTTCATTAGAGAAATCGAATAGCGTTTATTTTTTTGTAAAATTATTTCTTGAATATTTTTAGTGCCCTACATCTGACCTCTAATACAGAGACAAACCACCGTACGACGTGGTAACTGTTCGGAAAGATAAATTACATTTTGAATTTAGATAATTTTGAGCTATTAAAAAAATCCAAATTTTTTTGTAATGGTTACCGAGATTGATTTTTTTTCATATTTTTCAGTTTTTATGGCAATTTTTCGATACATTCGAAATCCCTGCGTGCCCCCACAAAAAAAAAACAGCCCTGTGTATACATATTTAGACAGCATGCCTGTGTTTTCTAATTCAAATAATTACATTAAAAATAATCATATAAATTGAGATGCTGTTAACAACCCCAAATTAATGACACATCTGTCAATATCGCGTTAATCCGTCGCAGGTAGTTAACAATATAGTTATAGTTAAATTGTTAGCTGTCACTTACTAACTTGTGCATACAAAGGTCGCGACACCTAAGCTATTAACCCTCCACAACGCATTTAATACTGGAGCTTCTTTGTGGTCCGCTCGCACCATGGGAAATTTCGAGTATTTTCTCCTTGAATGGATACAAGTATAAATAAATTTATTGTTGCGGTCTCAATTATTGGTGATAAACGTAACGGTTTGTTTGTCGATAAGGGTCGATCCGGTAGCGGTTTGGGGTTGTGATTATAGATTTTTATTTGGAATTAATCTCTAGCTTGCACTGCTGGGTTTACCTGTGTGCAATTTTAATTTTTGCTTCTATATCGTTTCCCATTTCAAAGCGTTGTTTTTCTCTAACTCATAAAAAATAGTTCTAAAATTAGAATATTTTGTGTCTTAAACTTAATAATTCGTATCTATAATTTCGCTTTTTAATTTTCATCTCCTTAAAAGTTAAGTTCCAAGAAGAATCATATTATAATTTTATATTTGAAAGAACAATGGCTTTGTTTCATAATTCAGTAATTTATTATTTTTTCTATGTAAAAACTATACAACTATACAAAAGAGTGTTACATCTGAGATGAATAAGCACTAACCGATTACCGTGAAAGTTAGAACAATCAAATGTTTTTTCATAAAGAACGTTCTTATCGATTTAAATATAATTCGTTACAACGTAGAGCTAAAGTATGTTGTTCTCTTATTAAGTTTGAAATAGAAATTTAACGTGGAAGAACTCCTGAGCAGTTGCTAGTGTAATATGTAAATAGAATATAACTTTATTTACGTGTATAGCTCCTCATAGAAGTAAATAGAAGAGTTTGAACAATCTTTACATAGACATAATAAAAATAATCATGATAGTTTTCAAATAACCCAACAAGGAAATGCTGTAAGAAGACCTCTATCAGAACTCATATTAATGTCATTTTCCTGACAATCTTATGGACAACGGATGTATGAATTTTATTTTAGAAAAAACATAAAATGATTAGACAAAACTGAACTTTAAGATAGATTGTTTTACAAAATACTTACCAATTCCAATATCCTCACTGATACCACGAAGGTATAAAATGTAATTTATGATTACATACGACAAGTAACATTGTCACCTCAAGTGTTCTCGCGGGTTCATAAGAACTCACTTCATATTGCTATGGGGTTTGACAAAGCGATATGCTATTATTGAGAATTATTGTCATATTTAGGGCCTTGAGTACGTATTATTACTATTTACAATAACAGGATTTTCTATCTCGTACAATACTTAAAGGATTGGGGAGACCTTTCTTACTTCTTCCTGTAATATTAGCCGATTAAATTGGTTACACCGAATCATTGCTTGGGAATCTACGAAGCCGGCGTTGTAAAATAACCGGGATCGCGTAATTTTTATGTAATATTTAGTTTTAATATAGTATGAATATTTGAAACTAGCTTGTGATCGCGACTTCGCTCGTGTTAATGTAGGTTTGATTTACTCCTCGGGAAGATACATTTTTCAGGTTTAATTTCGGGCTATGCCCTTTTCTACTTTTTTTTTATACCATAGGATTCAAACGAACAGGTGGGGCAACTAATGTTAAGTGATCACCACCGTTCATAGACACTTGCAACACTAGAAGAGTCGCAAGTGCGTTGCCATCCTGTGTTTAGGGGAGGGGGAGTGGGGATGGGGCAGGGGGAATGGAGAAGGGGGGGAGTGGAGAACGGGGAGGGGGAGGGGAGGTGGGTCTATCCGGCGCTGTCACTGACCGAACGAAACGCAACAATGCAAGCACAGTTACTTCACGTCAGTTTTCTGCGAGAGGGTGCTACTACCCCAGGCGAGCCGACCCATTTATGCTGAAACCAGTAATAGCTTCAGTGTGGCTTTACCACCTCTTTCCATAGTCCCGACAAAGTCTATGCAAAATTCCACGATGCTTGATTGAATAGTTAAGGTGTAACAAACAAACAAACCCACTTTCCCATTTATAATATTATTTAGGACTAGCTGTGCCCGCGACTTCGTCCATATGAAACTTTATGTAAAAAAAACAGCGATTAATAAAGTCACATGAATGTATTCAGATTATTTGAAAGTCCATTTACCTATCTACTTTTCTCTCATACTTAAGTCGCGTCGTCATTAAAAGTAGGTACAAAACCTTCGATAAACCTAACTAATTTTAATAAAACAAACACTAAATGTTACTTGAAGATATAATTTATGATTTTCTTGAAGAAGTTTTATCATGAACGTAATATTTTAGCAATGATGCGTGTTCATACATATAGACAGACATTTCAAAAATTGATTGATTTTTTTTTTATAACTTATTCCTAGATACCTTCCTAGATACTAGATACCTGCAATAATTTGATACTGCAACTTGCAACTGAATAATCTTATGTCTATCATTAAAACTCTTATTAAAATTGGTTCACTCGTTTCGGAGATTAGCACAAATAAACAACAGACACATCTTGTTGATATGTATAGATTGATCTAAAGTCACGGACGATTATTATTTAATCGATAAATAAGTAAAACAACTTATAAGGAACGTAACAGTAAAGTAACATTATTCAACTTTATCCAGACAGTTCTCGGTGTAACGAACGGTGAGGCACTTTGTAAAGAAAATTCACACCCCGTACGTAAAGGGTCGGATACGTTTCTTTAAAAGTGCGGATATCTGAACCCTTAGAGTTAAGTCAACCGTCCAGTCCCCGGGGTCTGTAAGGGCCCACGGTCACTCAAAAGAAATTTAGATAAATCGACATGGTCTCAAATAGTTTTGCATGACATTTGTGAGCTTATAAACTGACAAATTTAAATACACATTATCACATGACTAATAATCAATAAAAAAGAAGCCTGCATGATTGTCAAATGAACTAAATTCTATAAGATCCATATATGTCAATGATTTTGCTAGAATTATGTCTGTAATCTTACTTACTTAAATTACATTTAAATAAAATTCGCAATTCGAATTGTAGCATTTAAATAAAATTGAATTAACTTCGAGACTGCTGAACCGACTTTGACAAGACTTTCACTGGACAATGGAGAACTTTGCTGTGGCTTATATATCCAATTACACATAGCATTAAGAATTTAAATTCACAAAGGTATAAAATAATTGTAACCACTTACTATTATAACCTCAATATATTATCTATAATTCTAAAATTTAAACACGAAAGAAAATAATCTCTATATCGAGTTTAACTGGCAATGGAAGCAATATAATGACACTGGCAAATGAATCTCCGACGATATATAGGTATAAAAAGAAATTCGATAACCTGTTGCTGAGTTTCAAACCATTTGTTCTGTGATCTCATTTTAGGACTTCACAGAAATTACCATTAACATTGTATAAACACTATGATCAAAACGTTTTTGTAAAAAAAAACACTATTTTTTTAAACTTCTCTTCATTCGTAAATCACTTTGATGGCTTGATATATTTAAAAAATGACGATATTTTAAAAAACAATACATTCAAGTCCGCTTACCTTCATAAGAAATAGCGTGATAATATCAAAGAGATATAATCCATTCGATATAACGTCTAAACGTACTAATGACACCAACACTTATTTATACGGGGGGTGATATTATGAATACAAGGGGCGACATTCGCCATATTTGATTTAGGAAATGAAAATGTCATCGCCTTATTACCGCCGTAGATTATTAATATTGTATCTTTGCAGAGTCCAACTTATTCGTTATGTTGCATGTGTATTTTGTTAATGGCATCTCGGATTAAGATGGATATCGTTAGATTAAATAGATTATTTTTTACTTTCAATATTTTAATAGGTATAAGTAAAATAATATTGATAGAAATAACCAACACGTTATACAACATTAAGCATTGTTTCCTTTACCAGGCTAGGCTCCCCTCGGCAGCGGCTCAAGCCTAGGTCCGTTCCCTCAGCGTGTAACCCTTGAGTACGCTGCTCGCGCGATAGAGTGACACAAAATCTTACATCACTGCGACAACATTACACATATCACCTCCACACACGTGCACGCATACACGCTTACACATGCAAGTGGAAGGGTTTTATTTTTTTTCCTTATCAAACTGAAATAGTTTAGAAAAAAAATATTAGACACAAAATACTTATAAGAGTTGTTGAGATATGTATGCTTGGTACACATATATGTTATGAATATGTAGCTTAGCTTAGCTTACGAATTGCATTAGTCAGGCAATAGCTCAAGCCGAGGTGTGCCGTGCACCCTTGAACCAGTTTTCAAATAAAGTCGGCTGAGTGCCTTAAGCGCTCGCCTTAGTAGTCCGGTGAAGCTGTTAAGACCTTGCTAGGTCAATAGCGTAATCAGTTCGAGGAAAAAAAAGCATTGTTTCCGATATAATAACCAAGCTATATATACCTATGCAGTATGCATATATCAGACTATATGTTTAATAAAATTTTATTCAACACAGGAGTGGAAATTGCGAGCTCTATATAATTTTCGGTCGGAAAATATTTACTTTTGTATTTGTTTGCCAACGCTGATCACAAAGTCTAATTTATTATGATTATTGTTCATTGTAGGTACAGATATTTCAAGTACATTAAAATAATATGAGCATTTAACTAGAGAAATGTTATACATACAAAGGACTATGCCGTAAGCTAAGTATCTTATTGTGGCATATTGCAAGACATCCAATACTTAGTATTTGTATTATTTTGCAGTTTAAAAGTAAACAAGCATTTTAGAAACAACAAACGTAATTAAAATCATATATTTTATTCAATTTAGACCCCAAGAAGGTACTTATGAATGTCTAAATTAATCTAGGTTCGGAAAACAACCCAGTCATCAAAAAGAAGTTCTCAGAGAGTTATATTTTATAAATGTTTTGTTTTTTACTCATCAGAATACGATACTGTTTATATTTGTTGACGAATCTTTCTAACCATAATAACTTATAATTATTATAAAATGTTTAATAACCCAATAATTGATATGGCCACATTATGAATAGTAGAATGAAACTAGTAGTGACATTTAGAAATATATCACTCCTTAGTGATATTGTTAGAGTACTATTAATAGGTACCTTTCTGAGGAAACTATAGAATGTTGTACCACATACATCATTACATAGTATAAAACAAAATCCCCTACCGCGTCTGTCTGTCTGTTCGAGATAAACTCAAAAACTAATAAGTGGATTTTCAAGCGGTTTTCACAATTGGATAAAATGATTAATAGGGAAGACTTTGGTATACAATTTGTCAAGGTTTTTTTTATAATCAGGGCGGGACATCTTCTGACGGGCCCGCTAGTGTATTATAAATATGTTATAGAGTAGGACGGGTTCTCAACTCCAGATGCTACGATGTACACCTGTATATTTTCGGTAACTGATTTTCAACATGATTGTGCTAGCTAAGTCAGACTGTGGGGCTTTTTTTAAACTTGGCTGATTAGCTTAGGGAGAGGCCCTTAATGTGAAAATTTGCCGCTAAACACCTACAGATGATATCTAGTAACTGCATTTGATAAGAGTATCACTAACACTAATATGTTTACTTTCTCAAACCACTTCGTCATTTAACACCAAGTGATATAGTGGACGAAAGCTAAATACTACATAGTTTAAAAAAAAGTGAATGATAAGGGAATAATTGAGAAAATGAACAGCATATGAAAGAAGAAAGCAAAAGTCTTTATTGTTGGAAATAATAATTACAAACAACAAGATAAATAAATGAAATATGTACATCTTTATCCAGCAATGGCACCCACAATCAGCTACGTGCTGCATATACTCGTATGCATATATATATATATGCTTATTTCATTAATATTGGGAAGAAAAGATTTATTATCTAGACTTGATGAACTCGATTTCGTATCTTACGTTTTATTTTGTGCTTTTTATTTCTCAATACGATGGGATATGATTATATAAATCGTAACTGCACCTTAATTTGACCACGGCAAAGGTAAAGTCGACAAACGATGTATATTTGAAGCAAGTAATATTTTTTACTTTGATTTTTTTTACAGGAATTTAGGAAATAGTGATAAAATTCGAAAACGAGCATGTCTGATCAAAGGTCACGTCGGCTGCTTCATTGTCACCGGGTGTCGTTTAACCGAAGGTGCGTAAATTGTAATATTTTAGTAGGATTTATATTATTGATACTTTTCGTTTATTTTCCTTATAATTTTACGAACTGTGTGTATTGTGTTGTAATTACTATTCGTTGTAATCATTACATAGTATGAAACAAAGTTCCCTACCGCGTCTGTCTGTCTGTCTGTTCGCAATAAATTCAAAAACTACCGAACGTATTTTCATGCGGTTTTCACCAATGGATAGAGTGATTCATGAGGAACGTTTTAGTATATAATTTGTCAAGGATTTTTTAATAATCAGGGTGGGACAACGTCTGCCGGGCCCGCTAGTATAATATATACATGAGTTATGGCAGAATTGATGCTGTATAAATATTCTCCGTTTTCAAATACCTACAATTCGGTACCCATTTTGAACGATAAAGTAGTGCTGTAGTGCTACCTAGGGGCGAATAATATAGTATGACAGATGACATAAAAAGAATTTCGTTGTGACCTATTGAACTGGTATTGGAATTTATAAATCTCAGATAGTAGATGCGTACAGCAACATCTATTTCTATTTATGTATATATATAAATATTATCCCAAATATTGTAAATGTATAGATAATACGATAAGTAAATTACAGAGTATTATGAATATATCTTTTGAGCATCTAATTTTGTTTGTTTTGCTTCGGCGTTACTTAACAGTTGCTATTTTATTATAGCCTAGAAATTTGCCGCAATGTTAGCCTTCAGTAAATGAAGACGTGATTGAAAATCATATTGCGAACTATTCATTATTACTTATTGAAAATTTATATATACAAAGAAAATTTAAATGTACGTTGTTTGTCAGGGTTAATCTCCGAAACAGTTCAACTCATTTTAATGAGAATATAAAACGTAAAGAAAAATATAAAATCATGTTTAAAAAATGTGTAGCTATTGCAAGAATAACATTTTTTAATACACAATATGTACGTTTTGATATTATTTAATGTACAGTAATACAGCTATAAAAATACAACAAGTATCAAGATATTTCGATCCACGATATCAGTTCGGAAATAATCACAAGGGCACTGTCTCACGGGACGAACATTTTAGTGCCCCCGAGATGAGCTTAATATGACTCGGCAAATTTCCAAACGGTGCCCGTTCAACTCCCGGCTCGGGTCACGACGTGGGGCGACAGTGTGCTCAAGTTAAACGCTATTACTTTAGATGATCGGTACTTTTTAAAGTAAATCGTTTTAATAAAAAAATATAGTAGCGATAAAAATAACAAATCTTTAAGTACCACTTACAGAAACCACGATAATTTTTTTGAAGTAAAAACTTATATAAGCGCGTTGAGCGGTATTTTTTTGGTAAGAGATAAATTTATGATTTCGCGTCATGACATGCTTAGCACGCCTTGCTTCAGACTAGCGTTGCGTAGTATAGCAGCTTGTGTACATCTAATACTGACATTTTGTATTGAGATTGTACCGGCCATCATTTGTTTAATTAATTAACTTTATAAAAATGTATATAACTATTGTTCGGAGTGCCAATTGACTAAACTAGACTAATGATAATAATTTCAGCATGCAAGTTACGAAATTAATATAATTCAGACTAAAACTAATTTAAAAGAGAACACAGTTATTCCATTGTTTTAGATTTTACTTCTGTCGACTGTCCTTATGACTGCCTCGATTTTTTCAAAGTTTGTGTCATTCTATACTCTGTATAAATTAATAATCACAATTTTAAACCAATTTGTACTATGTTAAAATTACATAGATTCAAAAAAAAATAAATAGGTAAAGCCAAATCGACGCAGTCCAGCCCCACGGGCCCAGTGGGACAAACGATTTGTACGCTGGCCAAATTGCCGCTCTTTATGCGGACTTTAATAATCACGTCATATCCAATTTTCGTTTCAAACGTGTAACGAATATAAATGTGATTGTCCGAAAACGTTGATTGAAAACTACATTTGTTTCTTTTGATTGAATTAATGAACTACTTTTTACTATTTATTTCCTCTATGGTAAGTTTTTGAAGCGATGCTGGCTTATTCGACCTAGTCCGAGCTTGCGGTGAAGGGAAACATCATGACAAAACCGTAGCATGGTGGTAGAGTTTTTTTCTAAGTCAGCCAGGCCCAGCTATCACCCTCAAATTGAAAAGCTGTTGACAAAAATCTGTTGCTGTGTTTTGGCAGCTGCATCTAACACCCTCTAGGCTTAACGTGTTTACTGTCTTAGAACATATCATCATTTAAGATCGGATGAGAATGTGGCCAAACACTGAAACCACCTGTAAATATTTTTTTTTAATGATTTTGTTTAACTGTTTAAAGTTCATAACGAGACAATCAATTAGACGACGCTCTTGATTATTCTTATGTTTAATTAAAACTTATAAAGAAATGGTAGGTAAATAGGTTTATTTACTTCAAATGTTTAAATAGTTAGTCAATACATAATTTTAAAATAGTTGCTATCTAAATTAAATAAGATGTACTTTTAAAAAAAATATAAGTATTTAACTAATACCTTATCATAAAATAATGTGAAAATAATATAACAAAAGTTATATATACACACCCCAGTGGACAATGATTCCATTTTTTACGGACAAAAAATGACCAATCTAGCTAGACGCGTCGATACGAGTATGACTAATGGTATCGGGCCGCTTAGCAAATCGCCTGCCAAAATCGCAACGAAACTGGAAAATTGTTTCATTCATAAATGCAATAGCCGGGATTTAGGAAATATGGCTTCCGTGATGAATAAAATAGTGAGGATTTGCCGGCCCCATGTGATATCGTTTCGTGTGTGTCAGATGGACAAATTTTTGTATTTATTACAGCGTAACGAAATTGCTTTCGAGATTTATTTTTTACCTTTTTCTCCTTATAAAAGAATAAATAAAACGACTGCTAAGAGTCTGCATTTAAGTAAATAAAACTAGCCGTTCCGAAATTAGCAATACAAAGAAAAAGGTCGGGGCCGCATTCGCTGCCAATTGAAAGGAGAAGGAAATAATAGTTATTTGCAATAATCGACTGAAGGGACGGCTGATTGCGCCCGGGGCGCGCCAGAATTTTTCCGTATATTTTGTCCAAAATTTGCAGTTTTAGCTTATTATGCTTTTGGAAATGTTTTATTTTTAATAAAATTAATCAAAATAATAAAATAATTGTGATGTTAGTGTATAAATGCTTCTGTTACTCCACGAGTGAACCACGCATTCCTATATTTTATCCTTTAACTAATAATCGCCTGCGGCTTCGTTTGTGTTTGTATCTTTATAAATAATGCCACTATATGTATATTATCTTTGTGTAACCCTAATATTTCGTACAATACAACAATGCATTCAGGGTGGTGATGGGGTTGCCGCGTTCTGCAGTGCTTCGACCATATTTACGGAGGCGAGAATTGATGGTTTTCACGCCATCATGCGCAAACAGGTGGGACTATCCCATACTGGGGGATTGGGTACACTACATATCACTGTGGCGTTACAAATATATATATATATATATATATATATATATTTATGTCGTAGGAGGCAAACGAACAGATGGGTCACCTGATGTTAAGTGATCACGACAGTCCATAGACACTAACAACACCAGGGGAGTCGCAAGTGCGTTACTATCCTGTGTTTGGGGGAAGAGGGGGTAAGGGAGGAATGCCTCCGGCGCTCTCACTGACCTAACGAAACGCAACAATGCAATCACTGTTACTTCACGTCGGTTTTCTGTGAGAGGGTGGTATTACCCCATGCGAACCGAACCTTTCATGTTGAAACCAGTAATAGCTTCAGCATGGCTCTACCACCTATAAGAAGAATTAGATGCTATTAGATGGAAGTGCTAACCCTAGTATCTAACTTGTGTGTATACTAACCAAACGGGGTTTTGTCTGCAGTAAAAAAAATTGATATGATTTTAAAATACACCGAGATAACAGACAGATGACAAAATTTCTTTCGACTTACTTGACACATGTCGTTGTTTTTTGGCCAACTCAGTAATTTTTAAATGATAGCTTATCTGTTATACTAATGTATGAACTATAATGTGAAGTTTCAGCAAAATCTGTTCAGTCATTTCTGTGTGAATGAGTAGTAACAAACATTTATAAAGTATCAAGATTGTGATGTTGTTTTGCTTAGCATTCATAAAACATTTAAGTTATCTTTGTTAAATTCTATCATTGCTCGTATGGAAACATGTAATTATTTTATTGCCTAGATAATACTAATGAATATTTTTCAATTATGTCAGTAAAAATTTTTCCACGATCGGTGCAGCTATTTTTAAAATTAACGTGAATAAACAACAGAAAGTATCATTTTACTTATATGTATAGATTTATCGTGTGGTAAATCTTACTCTGTGTGAGAATGCACAATTGTACCATGTAACATAGATCAATCTTCAAGTATTGACCTTACAATAATTCCAAAACTACAATCATATTGGTTCAATAATATTCAAATGACGCACATTCTAACAAACAGACACGAAAAAACTTACTGCTTTATAATTAAATTGTAGAATAGATAGTATATACCGATAGATTATCAAATACTGTAATAATTGTGAGTTATGTATTAGTATAAATACGTTCATATGATCACGTTTGTGACTTACATTTAAACTAGTTTCTTTAATAATAAAATCGTAAAATCCTCACTCGATTTCTTTACCCTATTCCTGTCTACTCAACCCTACAAAGAAGGAATTAAAACAACAAGGGCGAATACAAAAGTGTATTGATGAAGTAAAGGGGATATTATAGATCATTTTCGGGACACTTGTCCTGTAGTTAGTTAATCCGGGTTGACCGACCAGTGATCGATGGTGTACGGGCTATTTCTTATTGGAATGCCTGTTAAAGTTGGAATATTGTGTAGGGTTGTTTTTACGCTTTGAGAATTTACCCTTGAAACAAAAAAAAAGCAATAAGTAGAAACAAGAGTAATATAAATTTGATAAATATATATTTAACTAGCTTTTGTCTACGGCTTCGATCGCTTTATAGTAGATTCCCTATCCCTAGAGAAAAGCACTTTTTTATGTAAAATTTCATTATGATCGGTTAAGTAATTGAGTTTTTAAAGCTTAACGAATAAACAAACCCACATTCGTATTTATAATATGAGTTAGTATAATATTAATGATATCAGCCTGTAAGAATCCCACTGCTGGGCGACAGACCTCTTCCCGAATATAAATATGGGCGTAAACAGCACATCACGACGTATTGGCTATTTTAAACCGCAATAAATCCGCAGTTCTATATTTTTCCTACAAATGAATAAGAACTATTCACAGGGTCATGTTTCCTCAAGATACTTTCCTTCATCGTCAGCCGATAGTGTTATCAACTTAAATTAGTAAATGTAAGGAAATTCCAAAAAATTCCTTGGTACTGAATTTCCTTTACGTTCAGAATAAAATATTATCAATGTAGATTAATAAATATGAGTGAATTACGAAAATTTTTGAATTACTAAAAAAAAATGCACGATATGGCGTTTTACATTTTTTTCCTAACGTATTCAAATATCAACCTGTTCTACAATAATAATCATTATGCGTAGCCGTTGGTAATAAGGTACTTAATCATGAGTCACACGAGACTCATTCAACACCTACACTGTATCTTTCAATTCTACTACGAATGTACCCCCTATCTTCTTATATTACAGCTTATCAAGATTTAGTACTTCAAACTATGATATTCTCTTGTTATTTTCAAACTAGCAGTCGTCCACGAATTCGTCTATATTTTTATAGTGGATCGATTTGTGCGGAATAATATGTTTTCGAAAATAAAAGTAACCTAAGGTTCTCTTTATAACATCAGTTATGTACGAGTGAATGTAACATTAAAATCGGTTCAACCATTTTAGAGATTAGTCGGAACAAATAAACAGACATATTGAAAAAGATATTTTTTGTTGTAAAGACTGTATATACTTTCACATATATGGGTCGTTACATTTCAAAATGAGCTAAATTCTATATTTATCGTTCCTAATATTTAACGCAATTTTAGAAATTTTAAATTCTCATTTTTATTTTAATGTTAAATATGAAGATCATAAAAAAAAACATAAAAAGCTCACAGGCGCCTAATTTGAACTTTATTCTGAGGGTATAAAAACTGGAAATCTTAAGAAAAAAATGTTATATAAACGAACGATAAAAATTGGATTTAGCTCATTTTGAAATGTAACAACATATCTATATGTAACGATATATCTATATGTAACGACATATCTATATGTAACGTCATATCTATATGTAACGACATATCTATATATATTAGTACGTGAAATGATAAACTGATTTACGTGACATGAAATTTGGCATAGCTCAAGTTTATATGGAGAAAAAGTGCATAAAGCTATTTTTTTATATCAAATGCATTAGAAAAACATTAAATTAATTAAAATATACATCACACACACTGCTGCTTGAATGATACACAACATATACACGCATGTAAATGAAAAAGACGTTTCGCCATCGTTCATTGTACTTTTACGTTCCAATTACCGTTTTTCATCCTACATTCAATATTTTTAACATGACTTACGTTCCATACCTTACATGCCCTTTGAAATCAACTGGTCAAATTGTAGGTTAATTTTATAATAATATAATATTTAATCATTTACCTTTATTAAAATTATGAAACCACTGAAATAATTATTATTCTCTTTGGTTTTATTGAATGTAAAAATGAATTATGGACGATTTTCGACCACTAGGCGACCACTAGTTACTAAAACGCTGTATGAGTTTTTGGCGGGATCTTGGAATGCCATGCAGTGGTCTTTATATTTTATCCATAATCTTGTGTTATTTGGCTCTATATTGTGTAATGTTGGTGGTGCTTTATGTAATATAGTTTGGTTATTGTGGACAAGTGAAGTGGATCGCAAATAACACCACGGAGCATGGATTCTGACTTGCCACAAAAACTCCGAGGAAAGTTCTAACAATATGGCCACCATCTCGTTAGTTCATTGAAATTATATCAAGAAACTTGTAATATCGATACTCACTTGACAATGGCAGTAATAGTATATAAGAGGACTGGTTGCCAATAATAAAATAGAAGAAAACGCTGTATGACATTACAAACAATTATACTTAATTGTATAAATAGTTCTTATACTCGGAATTCATTTGTTTTACAACATTGTTAAAATATGATAATCTATTCTTCTATACATATAATAAAAAATGAAGTGTCTGTATGTAATATAAAAATAACACTTTTTTACTGATTGGGTGTGAAAGTATACAGGCAACTGATAACAAAAATGCATTTTTTTAAATTGTTGTCTGTCTGTCTGTCTGTTTGTTCCGGCTAATCTCCGAAATGGCTGGACCGATTTTGACGGGAATTTCACTGACAGATAGAAAAAATTGCAACGGGTTACTTAGGGTACTTTAATTTATACTAGCTGTTAACCGTGGCTTCGCCTGCAACGTTGTCTCCAAAATGGTTAGACTGATCTTCACAAAACTTTCACTGGCAGATAGCTGATCTTATAAAAAGTAATTTAGGTAATTTTAATTTATACTAGCTGTTAACCGTGGCTTCGCCCGCAGTACTAATTCCAAAATGGTTCAACCGTTTTTTACGGGACTTTCACCGGCAGATAGCGGACATTATTAAAAGTCATTTAGTCTATTTTAATTGAGACTAGCTGTTAACCGTGGCTTCGCCCGCAGTGCTATGTACAAAACGGTTTGACCAATTCTTTCACGGGACTTTCACTGGAAGATATCTGACCTTATAGGAAGTAATTTAAGTTATTCTATTTTAGACTATCTATTACCCGCGACTTCGTCCGCATGAAATTTAGCAAACATATGTTGTTTACTGTAAGCATGTGAATAAGTAGTGCATTGTACTGGACTCCAAGAATAAATATAATTGAAATTCATATATCTGTATCTATGTATGTAATTTGAATTATATTGTCTTTTTAGTCATTTTGGCGTCCATTTTGTTTTATTTACCGCGCTTTCGTCTACTTAACTCAGTAACCATAGTAACACATAAGAATATTGTATCTAGTTCAATGAGCAATATTTGAATTGTCGAATATTAAAAACTGCTTAGACAGATATAAAGTTTTATACCTTGATTTATATTTATGCGAGATTCCAAGACGTCAGCTCATTCATTGTATACAATTCAACATTGTAATTATTAATAGGAAATTTTAAGATAGAAGGGGTCTTTCTAAAACGATAAGATAAAAAGACCATAAACGTATTATTTATTGACAATATGGGCATATTATATCATCATAATAACATATTTAAGGCATTGTTTCATTAGTTCCTTATACAGTGTAAGTGAGCACTGAGGTAGTTACATGGTGGGTTAAGGTTCCAAATATTTTTTTTTTTTTTTTTTTTTTTTTTTTTTTTTTTTTTTAAACTGGTTCAGCAAAATGACTGCACTGTACCTGATGGAAAGTACAGTACAGTCTATAAACAGCGGCGACTGTCAATGTTAAATAGCAATGGCAGTCATCGCTATCATGCCGACCTGCAAAAGTGCTTCTTCACGCCTCGTTTGAAGGACCCCATGTCATAAGAGGAAGGGAACACACTGGCTGGGAGACGATTCCACATCTTCACAGTACGACAAAAATAGGAGCTTTCGAACTTCTTCGTTCTTGCCGGGATGGTTGCTACTGTGAAACTGTGGAGACGCGTACCCGCCCGTGTAGTTCTATAGTGGAAAGGAGAAGATGGAATGAGGTCAAACAGCTCTTCAGAACATTCACCATGATACAGACGATAAAAGACGCTCAGTGAGGCTATGTCTCTTCGCAACTGAAGCGGTTCAAGGTTGTTAGTAACGTCTGCATCATTCACAATACGGACAGCCCGTCGCTGCAACCTGTCTAGTGCATCAAGGAGGTATTGAGCAGAACCATCCCAGAGATGCGAACAGTATTCCATGCACGGCCTAACCTGTGCCTTATAGAGGAGGTATAGCTGGCCGGGCGTGAAAAACCGTCGCACTTTATTAAGGATGCCCAATCTCTTAGATGTATTAGAGATAACACTCCCTATGTGGTCCCTGAGGTTAAGATCGCAGCGGATATTGATACCTAGGATGCTTACGTTGTCACGTTTTGCAAGAAAGTCGTTCTGAAGAGTGAGAATAGGAGAAAAAGGGGATTTTTTACAGGAAAACACGCAAACCTGTGTTTTCTTGGCATTAAACTCAACCAAGTTACTTGTTCCCCATAGAGATACGAGTTCCAAGGACTGGTTGAGCTCAGTGACAAGATCAGCCCGCATTCTGTCAGTTTCACCACGACTAGCCGTGGGTCTACTGCAAAATCCACCATGAACCGTGCTGTCGTCTGCATAACAATGAATGCAACCAGAGGCTAACATATCATTAATATGCATTAGAAACAGGGTTGGGGAAAGTACAGAGCCCTGAGGAACTCCTGCATTAACTAACATGAACTGCGAGCTGTGTCCATCAACGAGGACACGTATTCTGCGTTCATGTAGAAAGCTGGAGATCCATCTACACAAGTTGTCGTGGAGACCGTATGCCTCAAGTTTGGATAGAAGACCTCGGTGCCAAACCCTATCAAACGCCTTTGCTAATATAAAAATATGCTGCTGATGATAAACCACATTTGATACAGTTAGCATTTATATATCTAATGTATACGTTACATGTCACTGTAGGTGGCGTGCGTGTCGTACTTACAGTTGTTTTTAAAGAGCATTTCTGTAATTGTACGTGGTCTCACAATTTTATATTTCTTTCATACAATTTAAAAAAAACGCGTGCGGAGCTGCGGGTACCGCTAGTACAAGTAATATTATGAACATACAAATTAAATTAAAACTCTAAACGGTTTGAATAAATCACTTAAGAACTAGCTTACAATCAAGATATATTAAATTGCGGAAACTTATTCTCACGAGACGTTTAACAATATTCTCATAAACAACTTCCCTATACCAACATAATAAGAACATTATATAGCACTGGGCAGTACACGCGACTTCTGCGAAAATGTATTTTATTTTTCACGCGAACTACGGCTTTGTTCCACATTTATATTTTTAATATACTTAATTTTAGGATTTCACCACAATCCGATGTTAAATGACGGCGTGGATAAGAATGGTATACACACTAAGCCTAGAGGCGGACTGGTTCTCAGGTGCATCTGTCGGAACACACCAAAAAGTGCTTGGTTACAAATTTTTAACCTGTTCGTGGTAGATAGCCAGGCGGACATAGAAAGAGCCCTACCATGCCATGGTTTCCTCACAAAGTTTACCTTCATCGAAAGCTCCAACTCAGTTGCGAAGATTCGAACCTACGTCCATGGAGCGGTGTCCGAACACGCTATCAACTAAGACATCATCGCATGAAAATTCCATTTATGGAATGTAATTTTCAATAATAATTTTAGCATTAAAACTTAACCTCCTTGTCGATTTTAAGTTACCTCTGTTATGTTTTACGATTAATGCTTATTCTCTCTGGAAAAATTAGATGATAGTTTTTTTTTATCTCAAAAGGAGGCAAACGAACAGGTGGGTCACCTGATGTTAAGTGTTCACCACCGTCCATAGACACTAGCAACACCAGGGGAGTCGCAAGTGCGTTGCCAGCTTATGTATGGGGGAGGGGAAGTGGTTGGGAAAGGGAGGTGGGCCTCCGGCGCTCTCACTGACCGAACGAAACGCAACAATGCAAGCATTGTTACTTCACGTCGGTTTTCTGTGAGAGGGTGGTACTACCGCGGGCGAGCCGACCTATTCATGCTGAAACTAGTAACTACAGTGTAGCTCTACCACCTACAGCTACTTTAAATAGTCATTTATCTGCATGTGAATTTCACGTCAAAACAGGCGACACGACAGACAACTCTATCTTACCTATATATACATGTGTCGTTATATTTCAAAATAAACTAAATCCAATTTTAATCGTTCACATAACATGTATAACATTTTACGATTTCCAGTTTTTATACACTGAGATCGAAATTCAAATATTACCGTTCATAAGGATATTTTTCGTGTAATTTGAATATCTTGAAAAATAATGTAAAATAATATTAGGAGCGTTTAAAATTGGATTTAACTTATTTTGGAATGTAACTATATAGCACACTAACTTCTGCCAGCGACTTTGTCCGCGTGGAATACTTACTTTGAGCTAATGCTAACACGCAGCAGAAGCTCTCAAAAGGAAAAATCACCCCGATTTTAAAACATTCGTCATTGGTGCTCCGCTCCTATTAGTCTTAGCGTGATGATATGTAGCCTATAACTTTCCTCGATAAATGACTTATCTAAGACTGAAAGAATTTTTCAAATCGGACTAGTAGTTCCAGAGATTTCTCCTGACAACCTCACAAACTTTACCTCTTTATAATATTAGTATAGATATATAGATGTCTAGACATTGTAAAACAGAATTATTACAATGCAACTTAAAATACAGATAAAAAAAAAACATAACTGAAACAAAAAATGTGGATTCGTAACCGCATAGATCAAACGATCGGTGCTTTTTTTTTCAAATCGATTCTTTTACGATTGATTCGATTCTCTAATGACATATAATAAGTTCACGGTAATCGATATCGAATATTTCCGATGACGTTTTTCGTCTCTATCTATTTTTATTGCACCCAATGAAAGTGTCTCAAATTATCGTTCCGTTTGTTGTGATATCTTGTGAAATTAGTTTTATCGAGTTGTTCGTATTTTTACGAAAATCATTGTTATCCTTTTTTTTTTTAATTTATTTAATAGTTCTAAATCACATCAATATTTTTTGTCTGTGATGAAATTTCGAATGTTTTTATCAACTTTCTAGTCAGATCTTTCTATTCTAGATTCGGAATGAATATTTTATTTAAAAAAAAGTCGAGGCAATTATAAAGAATGCCGACAGAAGTGAAAAATCAAAACAATGAAATAACTGTGTTGTCTTTTGAATTAGTCTGGTTTTCACATCTATTGGCACTCCTAACAATAATTATATACATTTTTATAAAGTTAATTGACTAATCAAACATATGATGAACTGCACAACCTCAATACGAACTATTAGACGTAATCAGACCGCTATACGGTCACGCTATACTAGCACGTCATGACGCGAAATCATAACCTTATCTCCTGCCGAAAATACAGCTGAACGCGCCTAAACATGTTTTCACTTCAAAAGACGAATTCTATTTACTTCAATAATAGTGTCAGTAGAACAATCTTTTAAACAAAATTGGTATTCGGTAAACTTCAACACCGTTCGACCGATTATATTAACCACAAGCCTTTGTTCGCGGCTTCGCTTGCGTTCATGTAGATTTGAAATATCCCCGGAAACAGTATTTATGGATGAGAGGTAGATACTCTATGCCCTTTAATGAACTCTTGAAATTGTGGAGGCAAATCATGATGATCGTTTGGATAGTTAAGGGATGAAAGCATAACAAACAAACTTACTTACGCATTTATAATATTAGTTAGGATTCTAGTAATCACATGACGTGATATTAGGTTGTGTTTTTCTTTTATTAACTTTTATATCATAATTTAACCGCGGATGAAGCCACTGGTATTAGCTATCTAGTTAGCAGTGTAAAAAATGTGTAGGTAACTTTTAGGCTAGTATAAATTTATTAATTTAAGATTATTATCTATACTAATATTATAAAGTTGGAAGGTTTGTTTGTTTCTTTGGTTGAACGCGCGTATCTCAGGAACTACCGGTCCAATTTGAAAACTTTTTCCAGTGTTAGATAGCTCACTTATCGAGGAAGGTCATATCATCACGCTAAGACCAATAGGAGCGGAGCACCAATTAATAATGTTTCAAAATCGGGGTTTTTTCCTCTTGAGAGCTTTCTTTGCGACATAAAAACGAGAGAAAAGTAGATAAAATGGACTTAATACATTCAGATGATTTTATTAGTCACTCTTATTTACATTAGTGTCCATGCGGACGGAGTCGCGGACACAAGAGTAAGTATTAGAAGTCATTTTATTTGTTATATTAATTTACAATTACGAAAAACTTTTTCACTACTAGATTTTGTTCCATTTTTCTCGTATGTCCGTCAGTCGATTTTCTTGTTTTTTTGTTCACAAGCTACAAATAAAAATTCTTTGAACATTTTTTTTATACTAATGATTATATTGTATCTATTCCAATAAACTAAATTAGATGCAAAACGACGTGTTGAATTACGTCACAGTTGACGTAAGAGAACAATGTAAAAATATATATATAATGATTAAAGTAATGCAAACTCTTTGTCAAAAAACCACAAAAAAAATTGTAACTTAATTGAGGTAATTAATTGCGATTGGACTTCGACCAATGAGTTATTATTAAAAGAAAATAGGTTAAGCAAAGAATTAACAAGCTACAAGAAAATAAAGTAAACAGGTTCAGTAAATTTTCAAATATATACTGAACTTTATTTCCTTATAATTTTACAATGACATGTGACCAATACTGAGATAAAATAAACTCAGATACAAATTAAAGGTTTCAAACATTTTATAACATCGGAACTGAACCGTTCTAGCGCTGATGTGGTAAAAACTGGAATGGATACAGGGCGCGACGAATTATCGTGACTCAGCGCTTCTTAGGTGATTGAGGCCGACTACTGTGTTATACAGCGTGTTGATAACAATAATTAAAAAAAAAAACAGATTTATAAAAGCAGACTTGTATTACAGTTGATGATGTAGCTGAAGAAATATATGATACGCTTATTATATTTAAAACTACAAATTTTAAAACTACATTACAGCATAAAAATAATCTTCCTATTTTATACAGTTTAAAATAACAAATAACTTCACAACACACTATACATAGTGTTTATTAAAACAACTGAAATGTAATCGCATGCATATACGATTCTTATAGGTCAACGTAAATCTGCACAGATAATTTTAAAAATCAGAGACGTAAGTGTTCTAAACACCCTGTGATCTATAAAAAAAGTTCGACCACAACAAGACAATTCGTAATAGATCCATACATTCAAGAAGGGCCGTCTTAAACTAAACCAAAAACGATTTGCCGATTTATAAATATAACATAAATCATTATGTTAACGGATTTGAGTTGAAAGTCGATTGGGATGAAATTGATTCGAGCGAACAAAACAATTATTTTACTGCAGTAGACCAATCTCGGTCGTATTATAGACAGATAATACGTAATATTTAACCCGGATATTAGATATTGAGTTTTTTTGCTGGCAGCATAACTGATTTATTTAAAAAAAAAATTAAATCTCGTCAAAGCGGGCGCGTGTGCTCTTGCGCAACGCTTTATAATCACATCTTGTTTTTAAGACAGTTGTTATTACTTTGAAGTTAAAGCAAAAAGAGAATCTGGATAATCTTTTAAAAGCTTGTGTAAAACGTTGTACCCAGCCTCACTATCACAAAACAACAGGCAAGAGAAAAGGACAAGATAAACCAGTAACTCCAAAATATAAACCGTAGACGAGTTAACACTCTAATAATTTTTTTTACGTAAATATCAAAACAAGTTAATAAGCGTTATAGGTGTTAGTAATTTGTTTAATATCTTAAACGTTAAGATGTTGTTAATAACTACGAAAATTAATGCTAATCATGACAATATTCCCTCCATATCACCTCCATATATCTTTTAGAGAATAGGTGAGAACAGTCAAATAGAGAAGAGCAAAAAGAAGAAGGAAATTGTAGGTGTCAAGATGTGTGATTCAATCTACTCGTTTAGGTTTTAATGTTACATTAATAAAGGCTACTAATCTTTCTAAATGATCTCTTTTGTTTGATAACTTCGAAGTGTTAGTGTTAATTACTATTTCAGTAAGACAGACCAGTTAACTTATTAGAGGTATTGTCTCTAATCTCTAAGAACTCAGTCTGTTTCGCATTACAAACTCTCCCGTATCAATATTACTACCAGGCGTATTTATCTTTCAATATATTTTTACATTGAAAAGGCATTAGCATATTACATCCCGAACGAAACTTGCCGAATGATATACCCACCAGAGAGTTTGCCACCTGTAACTTTCTTATTATCAGAATTCCAGTAAATGCGCAGTTTCTTAGAAAAAGGCCTCCATTGCTTAATAGAGAACCTATAGGCCAACATTTAACATTAAATGAACCAAGTTTTGTATTTTTATAATACTACCTCACAAAATTAGTTTTATTATGGTGAAATTCAATCTAGAATTTATAATCCGATGCAAGTAGCAATAACGAAATAACATTTCCCTGCCAACATATAATTGTGGTTACATTACACAAAAGAATAAGTGAGTTTTTTCCATCAGTCCAGTAGTGCGGTTGGAAAGCTTAATATAATTTTATGTTCGCAGGTGCAACGATTGATTGGATATTGGTTTGCCAGTTACATTGTTTATAACTGTAAGGGAGAGGAAAGTTAGCAAACCGTTTATATTAGAAATTTAAGAGGCAGATCAATTATAATCTCAATTATATGTAGACCCAAAATAATGCCTCTAAATAAATGAATATGAAAATGTATGTGTTAGTAAGTGTATGTAAATTTGCGATTTCTAGCCAGTGTTGAGAATTGATCATCAAAATTTGTAATGACTTCTATTTAAGCGTGTGACATTAAAGAAATCGATAGCGAATGCCGAGTCATTGACGCGTTTTTTGGTGCTTCAACACTCGCTTTATTCACTTTTGATCTTCGTGAATACGTGGTCCTATTAGATTGACAGCTATTGACAAACACTTTAATCGATAGCACGTCCCACATGCATTGACGGAAAAATTGATATTCCAAATGATTATCTCGAGGATCTAACTTTAGAATATTCAAAATTTATCGTTTCTCCTTAATCAAAAGTACATGTTTTAAAAACTAGTGCAGTTATTATAGAAGTGGTATAAAATAAATAAAATAGTTCAAAGATCGGACTTGTATCCGATTGCCTAGTTACGTAAGATTGTAAATGAGTAGTTGAAATGTTTTTGGTCGATTACAAGGTCAAGTGGCTGATGTTAAGTGAAAATCTTAACTGAAGTAGTAACATCTAAACAAAGATGAGATTGGCTTTAAGTGCAGCAACTGGAATACACCTGGTTGACGACCAAACTTTCTAAGACGAAGGTATTATCCAATCAGGCAAGCATTATAAAATGTTCCTGCCATCGTTCTAAGGTGTCATTACGATGTTGTCCTTTACCGAAATCTCATGAAAAGTCGAGGATTCGAGCCTTTCTCTAATTAAAATTTTAGTTGATTCACTGCTGAAATAGACGAAATACAAAACTTGGAGTTTATTTCAAGTTAAATTGTTTACAATTTAAGGCGTCTCAAGTTTACCCTTATGGCCTGCACACCCTAAGGAACCTTTCTGACCGAGTCAACGGTTTGATCGACGGACCGAAATTCAAACTCCACCATTAACAACAAAAACGCGTGTTACATCATTTAGTCACGGTCTTTATTTTTCAATCAGAATATTTTTATAAAACGGATGTGTGGTTTTTTCTTTGTTACATTGTTTTTGTGTTAAATATTTTCAGTTAAGTTTTTTGTTTAACAGCTATAGAAAACGTTGACGGAGTGTGAAAGGGTTTTGTCTTTTGATTGAGGCGATGGATGTTTTTGTTATAAAATTATTTAGAAAAATTGGTGAATGTTTTTTTGAAGGTTAACAAATTCAGATAGGAGGCAGTCGTTGGTTTTAAACATTTAACGTGAGTTATATATTTGGTAAACGTTTGATTAAAATATTTAAGATACTGTGAGATTACGATTCAAGGTAACGTGATAAGCTTAGAAAAGTATAAGTACAGTAACACAGCATTGAATGTTTGGCAAAAGATTTTGATTTAAAAATGATGGTAGTCTTTGGTAGCTACTTAGATAATTATCAGAGAATAATGTATATTATATCGTGATGTTTCTGTTCGATTCTATTTATTTTCTGTAATGATATTATTCTCGAAGACCCGAGTATTACAGTCAATGTAAGCCTTTTACTGGGACGATATGTAGGTTATATTTTGATTCAGAAAAATGTATGAATAAAGCTTTCTTTAAAAAAAAAGATCCACAGACTGCTGTATAACAGTTAGCAGTATCGTCCATCATCGTATACGCATATAGTTCACCTGATCTTTAAGAGTCACATAAATAATCTCAGAAAGATCGGAGTACTGAAGCCAGTTATTACTAAGTTGCTAGTCTTGAGAACTGAGTAGGAATAATTTGTATGTTGAACCACACTCTTTGGCCCTTGGGCCTTAATACAACAGCGATAGCACTAATCCTTTAAGGCAGAAATATCCGTGGCGATGACGCTTTCGAATTTGAACCTTGCACAGCATTCTTACTTAATGTATTCCTGTTGTAAATATGTAATGTATGATTATACAGCGTTGTTACTTGAATATTCCCCACGACATAGGAACTCTTACGCTATATACGTATGGTAAAAAAATTATTCGTCACGTTTCGAGTTCAACCTGTCGGGAACAAATACTTTGACTTCTAGAGGCTTTCGCTTTGCTGTTCGTAGCCGGATAGTGACGTCTTTCCCTAAGCGGTGACTACAATTCACGCCATATAAATCATTGGCAGTCGAGTAAAATCCAGCTATGCTTATAGCTTTACTTGCATCATATCCTTTCCTCTTTTCATTGTACTGGTGTTCTGTTGTTTGAATATCAAAACGAGTCTGAGCTGTCATATAATTTGGTGAAGGAGATTACTTGGAGAGGTCTGGTCTGGTGAGAGCACTTCTATGTAGCTAATAGTCCAGAGTCGAATTTCCAAGTTCTATAGTTCGCCTGTCTTTTTAAATTTAGCGTGCAACCATGTGCATGTGAAAATCTTAGGCGACATTGTTCGCTAAAAATTTAGCGAGATTGTCATGTGGTCATACGCTAACCTTGTAAATGGACGAAAAAAAATAACAGTTTTGATGACACAAGTAAATTCGAGTAAGTGAAGAGCACCGCCGTTGATTCTCACAAAAACAAACGGTCTTTTCATTGAGATAGTTCGTTCGTTACAATTTATGTAACAGTTAACTTGATTGTACGCAACAGAACTGGGTTGACAAACCTTGAGAGGTGACCGCACTTAGCCGCACTACTTTCGTCACTCTGCGTTATGATGTGAAATTATAATATTTGAACGAATTACTTATTTGTATAACATTCTTTTTAATAAGAATAATATATGTTTTGCAAGTGGAAATAGATTATGTATGTGGTCGTTGCAGACTGCATAGGAACAAGTCCTAGTGTTAAGAACAAGCCTTGCAATTTCAACTACCTCCCTTGATTTTTTATAACTTGAGTGTCTCAGATTTTAAAAGGAAACATTAAATTTCGACATAAAGTATACTTAAAATTTTAACTATAGACACTAATATATAAAATTATTTGTACGTATGTTTAAACAGATATATCTTAAGTTGTAGTTACCGTAGTTTGCTGAAACTTGTTTATATGCTCCAAGTGACTCGAGAACTTTAAATTAAAAAAAAGTCCAATGAAATTAACGTGTACGAATTAGTATAGAGATATGTATCAATTAATCTATACTAATATTATAAAGAGGTAAAGTTTGTAAGTTAGTAAGGTAGGAGGTAATCTCAGGAACGATTAAACTGATTTTGAAAATTATTTTACCAATAGAAAGCCACGTTATTTGTGAGTGTCATAGGCTATATATGAACACGAAAAATAAAAAGACTTTTTTCTGGTAGTCGGTTTTGCAAAGTACGTCGAAGAAAAAACGGTCAAACGAAAACGTTTCTTGCGATCGCTGTCTTAACGATGAGATTTATATGACTGAGCTCTAAAAAAGTCGCCGACAGCACATGTCTAACTTTTATATTTAAGTCACAAAAAGTATTTTTTTATACGTTTACCGCCCAACGAAGTGTGCACGTGTCAGCTAGTAAACTATAAAATACAAATGATAATTTCACTACAATATACTAATCAATACATAGTATAAAACAAAGTCCCCTTCCGCGTCTGTCTGTCTGTCTGTTCGCAATAAACTCAAAAACTACTGAACGGATTTGCAAGCGGTTTTCACCAGTGGATAAAGTGATTCATGAGGAACGTTTTGGTATATAATTTGTCAAGGATTTTTTTACAATCAGGGCGGGACAACGTCTGCCGGGCCCTCTAGTTTAATATATAAAGGAAACAGCTTTATTTTAAAAGATCTTAACTTTCTATTTAAGTATTTAAAGACCAATTACTTTAGAAAATCATATACATACAAGTTAGACCAATTACTTACAAAACATAGATACAGTTAAGTAACGGGTGACTTCGTCTGTAATAACTTAATCCTCATTACGAGCACTCGACGGTTTCTGGGAAAACGACAAATTACCAAGGCGAACCTGATGCTGTGATACGTTTCTTATTGTTGTCTAAATTATTAAGTTAAACGAGATTTTGATCTCGACTCGTTATAAAAAAAATATATAATTTGAATAATTCAATTGCTTTAGTTTTTCAGTCGGCTTCTTTAATGTCGAATTTGTACTGAGGTTAGATATGAGAGATTTCTGTTTAGTTTTTGTTATCATAATAGACATACTTAAAATTACATTTCATATTTCTTAACTCATCTATGTGGTTTTTTTAATGTTATTGGTTAATTCGATGGAGAGCCTGTCCTAAAGAATTGTTAAGATTACAAGTCGCATTGAAGTATAACTTGTACAAAATATATGAATTATTACATCAAAATTTGAAGTTATAGGAAAAAGTGTCTATATATCTGCTAAGGATTCAAATACATTTTTTAAGAATTTCAAAGATACTATATATTTCTCAATAAAAAACCTTGATTTTTCGTAAAAACTTTAAGAAAATAAGAAAAAGCTAGAGACTGTTTACTAATTATCATTTACAATTTTATAATTCCTCAGGTTCATTGATGAAATCTGTAAAGAAATTTATGTTTTTCTATACTTTTTCCCCTAAGGACGTGTCATGTATAGGTGGCAACTTCTTAAGTATCAAAATCATAATTTATCCAGAAGATTTCGATGTTAACCTCTCATATTCCGTGAGATGACAAACTTACGATTTTATAACAAAATAAATATATTATAGTTTACTTTTTGTATTTATTTAAACGTTTATTTTCATAGCACAAGACCGCGTGTCTCGGCCGAGCAGTCATGCCGCGATAAACATCTTAATTTGTTTACCTAACTTGTTCCGTCCACGCTTGTATGAAATATTGTCTTTTAACTTGGTAAAAGATAGGTTCCGAGGTTGCCGAGGCATTTCTGGCTCGAGTCGACATCTTGTCTGCTCTGACCTTCAGAACATCGCTTTTGAATGGACTTCTAAATTATACATACACTTGTAATTTTTTTAATTTAATTTTCTATATTCTACAAACGTGTCTCTGTAGTCCAGATGGATACTGTTTAAATTCTTTTCAGTATAAGTACAAGGTCGCTCGTGCTCCATTTTTTATGCTTGGCTTGGCTGATACATATTTAATTCTCTACGCTTTTTATATAACATAACTGGGCCAACGACCTTGTACTCATGCTGAAAATAATTTTAAAAGTAACCATCTGGATATATTAGACATTTCATACAATATATTTTCTTGTATTTGCGTGGAGGTTGATACAAACTTGCATATTTAATTTTGAACATTTTTCATTACAACTGGGCCAACGAGCTTCCACTCATACTGAAAAGAATTTACGCGCAACCGTACTAACCTAATATAATATCAGTACATAATCTACTGAGCCTTGTGACGTTGTTGTATAGTAATCATATGTATATATACACAAAGTACACCACATTTTTATTATATTCGACTTAAAACTCTATACACCATCGCATATTTCATAACCAACGTTTTTGTATCACACAATTGGACCAACATTATTGAAAAACAATTGTACGTAATTGTACTAATATACACGTATATTAGTCTACAAAGTCTCGTGATGCAATAATGCAGTATCTATATGGATATATAAAACATTTGTATGTTTTCTAATGGATCAATAAATATTCCCATACTTCTTGTAAGACACAACTGGGCCAACGATACTATCCTCATATTGTAAATAATTTATGCGTAGGTTTGTACAGTCTATATCATATTACAGCATAATCAACTAGATTTCTTAGCATAATGGTAGTAAGCCCTAGTATTGAGCCGAAAAGTCACCGGTTCAATCACTACACAAAAGTGTATTTTGTGTCATGTCCATAACTGCCAATTACGATGTTGGGCATTTCATAATTGTGATTAACATAACTGTCAGTTTCATGGTTGGGTATTTCATATTTATGCTTGTATATCAGTTATATTAGTTCCCATAATACAAAACATGTTTATTTTGAAATTATTTTGGCACGCTTGAAATTAAATGCTATTTTTTATACAAGACATACATAAGGCTTAGTCCAGGTGATTTTGTTGTTGTTCTCAATAGAGGTGAAGCTGTAATAATGAGGTCTCATTACATATTAATATATGCATTATTATCCTTCCTTAAACGCTAATAAAAAATATCCTTCGAAATCTTCTCTTTGTAGTATGATCATATGATTAGATAAAACAAAAATAATGATGAATGAAAGTTAATATTTCTGCAGAACTCCTTTTATTTTCCATCTCATTCACCTCTTCCCTTTTTTATTTGGAGATTTTTTAATCAATATTTTCAATTTTCCGTGCGATTTTTCATATATTTTCTTTCACGCTTTCTTTCGTTCTAAACTAATGGGCTTACGTACATTTGGCGCTTGATCTTTATTTATATAGATATAAAAATGGTTGCCGGTATCTGAGATGGGTAAACTCCATCACGGTTTGATTTTCAAAAACTATTGACAGGTTAACGTTCAGTTACAATTTTATTTTATGGCACGGTTGTACTAAACTGGACGTAGTCTCATGTTCTTAATAAGTACACCCGTGTAAAGCCGGGGCGGGTAGCTAGTATATTATACATAAAGATCGCTACAACATTATTGAATATATGTGGCAAATGCGTCTTTGTAGCAGTAATGTTTAAATTTTAGGCGATTCTCTTTTGTTTCCACAATTTTTTAAATATAAATAAATGAAAATTTGAAAATATTTAATATTGACAAAGAAACGTTTAAATGTTTTTAATTCTTTGCAAAATGCGAGTAACAGATTGCGTTAAATTAATTTAAGTTGAGTTTGTAATAAAAAATATTACTTCCTGTTGATACAGGTCTTGTACATGGCACGAGGCAATTTGTAGCTTACGACAATATAGTTATCAAGTTAGAAACAAGTATAACGATGTCATAGTGATAGAGATCAGGAAATCTTTTTCGACAGTAATTTCGCTTTACGCGTGGACATTTAACATTTTTTTTATTTATCTTACGCATTCTGTTCTTTTTACTTAAGTAATGCGACGCAATAAAAGTGCAAGGTGTTATCTTGAAACGAGAAATCTAAACACATTTATTACTATATTTCGACATCGAAACGACATATTACTTGGTACGTGACAACATTTAGTATTGTTACCTAAAAGCATAAGATGAATAAGCACATAAATAAATAATATGCTAAATAAATTAATGCAAAATATAAATCTATTTGAGTTTTTTTCATTTGTTAAGTTGTTTAAATTTGTTCAATTTTAAATTATTTTAAAATTAAAAGAATTTAAATTTTACACAGGTAGTAAATATATGTTTTAAATATCAACAAGTTAACAAATGTGGGAATAAAATACTAATTAAAAATAAAATAATATAAAGAAAAATGGAACGTGCCCAGGTTCGAGATGCGATTGGTTGGATGCTTGTTGCTGCCGACAGATATCCGGGCTTGTCTGTACGAACCAGGAATGGGTGAAGGCCGGGTTAAGACCATGGTTCAGGCCAGAGCCCGGACCGGGGAGGCCCATAACTCCTGGCAGCCCTCCCGGCCGCTGGTGGTGGTGGAATCCAGCGGAAGCCACCGCGTAGTCCATAGCTACCGCTTGATACGGCAACATTTTCACTTAGCACTCTCTTATTGGTCTATTCAGTCTGATTCGATAGTCCCAAACATTTCACATACGGTTACATTCATCTTTAGTCAGATTTAACAAAATTTAAAACTGTTTAAATTTTTTTAACAACCTATTAACGAATCATTGTTTATATAACTTTACTGTTTATTCACTTCTATCTCGTTTGTTTGTTTTATCACAAGCAGTTTATGTCCGATCACAGTATTTCACACGGGAACGTCCGGTTATTGCCACATCGTTATCCACAGTAGATACGACGACTCTGGGGACGGTGAGCCTTAATTTTAGGCGAAGACGTTTTCAGTTATCAAACAAACGCCTGTTCTATTTTCGCGGGCGATCATTTAAGGGGCTAGAGCTATTCACAGGGGAAAAGTCACGCACAGCCACCCACTTAATAAATATTCTGGGCATATATCCGTTTTTACGCGGACGTGACTGTCGGGATACTGTCCGATTTTCACGTACGGAACGCGCGGCCGATTATCGAAAACAGTTGCATGCGTCCCCCTCCTTCAACCGCGGACGTGCAACTGAAACCAAGCACGCGCGCCAAACGCGACTCTATCGCACACAGCCTAGACACCCCGATACGGGACCGCTTCGGCTATTAGAACGGGACAGAGCGCTACGGACGAGCGACGCGCCGCACATCGATCGGACGGAATCGGAAATTTAAAAGCCTGCGTCGTTACACGGGCCGTAATAGGCGGTTACGTGATGGGGCGTGGCCTAAGCTATTAAGTTGAATTGTCGCGTTCTGATTGGTTAAAATTGCTAGTAGTCGACTACGTGATATGTTCAGGAATACGTTTATAGTCCGCGCTCATAGAATATAATAAGTGAGTTGTTGGTTGGATGCGCGCCAGTTGTAGAGATGCGGCTGGATGCGGTTTAGTTCCAGATTCGCGAAAAGGGTTTTAATTATCAAAAACATTTAATAGGTCACCGTAAACGTATGACTTAATGAATAATAAAATGCGAAGTCGATTGAATGAACGTACGAAATATGGGCGTGGTCTGAACAGAGCCTACAACGCTGTACATACATTTATATTAAGACACCTATTTTATACTAATTTATAATTATTTTAAAATATGTATTGAATTAGGGCGCTACCAGGTGAATATTTACATTACAATCGGTATATACACACAACATACAGTTTAAATTATATTACTGATAAACACAAGCCGACACTCGTGCTGTCGAATATTGTAGGACGCTGTGTTAAGGAACAAATTCACCGTCGGATACGTGACATTAGATATTCAACGTGATCGTATTTATTAGATATATAGCTATGTTAACACAAATTATGACTTACCACCAAAATATAGCTTTTTTTTTTATAAAATAAGTTATTTATTTTTGCAGAATTACGTATACTTTACTTTATGGTAAGCCCATTCTAAAAACAGCGAGATATGTACCATCAATCAACATTTACGACTGTCATGTCATTCTGCAAGCCTCTCCGCAACTGGATACATACTAATTGATCTCAAAAAGCGATAAACGAAAAAAGAACAATCTATTTATGTGTCTGGGGGCTGTAACCATGCCGTATACAAATACTTTACACATCGTTTGGTTACTTGCGACACCTAGCGACACCCATATACATGCCATGATGAATGCCTATGATGAATGTTATACCTTATGTATGGTACTCGTAGTTATCCCTTTAGTTATATTTATGCATAGTTCTATTACAATTATGTGTAAATGTAAGATAAATTCATAATTAACTTTGTAGTAATTAAGTATTTCCAATAATTAATAGCTAAATCGTAATACGATGATAAGGCAATTCACAAAGCAAACACCAGCGATGAGACCAATCGTAATTTCACTCGGCTCTCCATTGAGTGCCTCCCTAATAACTTAACCACAACTTAATGGACGAATAACTTACCCAGTACCGTAACAGCTGATTTCTACGGCGTTCACTTCCCATAGCATCTTATATAAAACATTGACACTTCACTTATTGTTTGTCTGTTTTATAATAATACTAGCTTCTGTCCGCGACTTCGTTTACGTAGAAGGTGAAAATATTTTTTAAGAATACGTACGTTAACCCCGATTTTTAAACTATCATCATTGCTGCTCCGTTCCTATTGGTCTTAGTGTGATGATATATAGTCCTCCTCTAATATAGCTTCCTCGATAAATGAGCTATCTAACACTGAAAGAATTTTTCAAATCAGACCAGTAGTTCCTGAGATTAGCGCGATCAAGCAAACAAACTCTTCAACTTTATAATATTAGTTTAGATAAAACACGTTGTATTTTTTTTTTTTTTTTTTTATTGCAGCTCGGCAAAGTGACTGTACTGTACCTGATGGTAAGCACAGTACAATCCAAAAACAATGGCGACCACCGAAAGATATACTATCCATCGCCGGTCGCCGCTGTCATGCCGGCCTGAAAGCGACCCAGTCCGGGCCCCCCCCCCCCCCCCCCGTTGCTGGATATACACCGGCTGATCCCGGAACGCGACACGCCCAAACGTGCCACTATGGCGGGTGTTCCACCTGGTGTACGGTGGTCGCGATCCAGTCGGGTACAGACACCCTACCACCCACCATTAAACCTCCAAATCGAACAAACCACACATTTTTTTTATTGTCAACAGCTTTGTACATATATTCTGAGTGTAAAAGAAATTAAAAATCCATAGCAAAAATTTAAAATCGCCATAAAACCCTATCAAACTGCTGTGATACGCCCCTTTTTAAAGTGAAACTTTTATTACATCGTCTCAAACTTTTTCATCTGTGTGTTGCATGTCGCGTGATGGTCGGCCGCGGAGTAGGGGTAAAATGAAATGCGCTCGTCAGAGCAGCCAGGGCCAATATGGCCTATAGTTCGCAGCAGCTGACCGTGTAGTGTATAGACTATTATTAGTTAAATGTCTATAGTGTGAAAAAAAGTTTCACTTTTACCGTGGTTTCATAAAACCACACAATCCTTTTTTTGCATTTGGCAATTAATCAGCGATACATCAACAGACACTTGCTTGCTTACATTAATAAAGCGATTGTTGTAGGTGATAGTGGCACACTGAAGCTATTACTGGTTTCAGCATGAATGGGTCGGCTCGCCTGCGGTACTACCACCCTCTCACAGATATACCGACGTGAAGTAACAGTACTTGCATTGTTGCGTTTCGTTCTGTCAGTGTGAGCGCAGGAGGACCACTCCCCCTCCTCCACTCCCATCTCCCCCAAATACAGGCAACGCTCTTGTGGTTCCCCTGGTGTTGCAAGTGTCTATGGACGGTGGTGATTAACATCAGGTGACCCACCTGTTCGTTTGCCTCCTATGATATAAAAAAAGGATTATTTTGATGAATACTAACAAATAACTAACTAATTATGATTATAAATAAGGTCGCAGCAAGGCTTCAGTATTGACAGCCAAGGTTTTTACTAAATAACTAGCTTAACCTCATGGCTTCATTCGTTTTAATGTAAATTTGACATATCCCTCGGAAAGAGCTATGGTTATTGACTACCCTACGTTCTTTTCTATACCTCTGACAATTTGTATGCAAAATTCCACAACGATCGGTTGATTAGTTAAGGATTGAAAACCGTAACAAACAAACTCACATTCATATCTATAAAAATATTAGGTCAATATTAATAATATCAGCCTATAAGAATCCCACTGTTGGGCAAAAAGGTATTTCCCGAGAGAAGATATGGGCATAATCACCACACCAACTCACAGTGTGTTATCTATTTGAAAGGACAAAAAATCCACAGCTCTATGTTTTTTCTACATATAGTAGTACCAGCGGGCCCGGCGGACGTTGTCCTGCCTTAATAATAAAGAAGATCTAAAGTTCATCCGCAGCGCCACCTACCGGTTCCAATTGTCAATCCAAACCATTCTCAGATCCACTGGAATACACACAAAAAAATTCATCAAAATCTGTCCAGCCGTTTGGGAGGAGCTCAATCACATACACACGGATAGAAGAATTATACCTATATATCAGGGCTTGTTAAACTATGGGTCGCGACCCCAAATGGGGTCGCGCAGCAAAATTCTGCGGTCGCGAGAGATTTTAATGTCAAATATTTATATATACCATTTTATAACATCACTAGAGTTGGCGGAATACAGTGGACTTGCAGCGTCTAGACTTAAGACTTAAGAATTAAGACGGTCAGAATCCACTTTTATTTTTGAAACTATAATAAATACAATTTTATAATTTTATGTGCAATTTTTAATTTTAGATTTTTGTATGTTTAAAAAACGAATTCTAAAACTATATATTTTCATATGTATATGTATATTGTTACCTAATAAATAAATCATCAAAAAATATTAATTTATTTTTCTTTTATATTTGTATGGGGTCGTCAAGAAACTCGCAATCATAAATGGGGTCGTGAATGACAAAAGTTTAAGAAACCCTGCTATATATAGATATTAATTAGTTGGACAAAAAGGCCTTTCACAAGGGAAGATATGGGCATAAGTATCACACCAACTCATGTCGTGTCATCTATTTCAAACGAAAAAAATCCACAGTTCTATATTTCTCCTACATACAGTGGTGTTATAAGAACATTTCTCAGGTTAACAAGCAAACAAACTTATAAACGCATTTATAATATTAGTTAGAGATTCTAATCCAGTATCTTTGTAGTAAAAACTGAACATATTTTAATTAAAGCAGCTAACTTTGTAAAAACAAAGATTTAATCACATTAAAAGTGTTATCATAAACCTCGATGTATAACTCTGATTATCCAGTAAATGAGAGCGTGAAGATATATTCTGACCGCACGTATGATTCGACTAATCGATAGAAGAGTTCAAGTTCGCTGAAGCCTTCTCCAATTTGTATGCGGCCCTGCGAGCTCTATCCCGAACCTTACACGGATCTAATAAACCTTTGGCTGATTCTTTTAACACAAACTGGAACGATGTCAATATTTTTATATACGTCTACTCGTTGACAACTATCCGCTTCGCTGTGGTTTAAAAAAAATGGCAAATTGTAAATGGTATCCAAATGAATAGCCTAAAACCGTCTTTAGGAAATTCTGCGTTGAGTGGTTGTAGTCCTAACCTGATACCTACGCTCAGCATTTTTGGCGAAATTGAGCGTCAAAGGAACTATATTTTATTATACATAGGTATATAGGAGCATTTTTCGTTAGCAGAGGTGGTAGAGCCACGCTGAAGCTATTACTGGTTTCAGCATGAATGGGTCAGCTCGCCTGGGCTAGTACCACCCTCTTGCAGAAAATCGACGTTAAGTAACAGTGTTTGCATTGTTGCGTTTTGTTCGGTCAGTGAGAGCGCCGGATGATCAACTTCCCCTACTCCCCCTCCCCCACACACAGGGTGGCAACGCACTTACGACTCTTCTGGTGTTGCAAGCGTCTATGGACGGTGGTGATCACCTAACATCAGGTGACCCACACGTCCGTTTGCCTCCTATTATATAAAAAAAAAGGAACCTAACTAGTTGGTGCTTGTGACTTCGTTCAAGCGTAAAAAAATATAACGAAATAATGCTGGTACTACATAATGAAAGATCCAATCCATGGGTAATTGTCGTTTATATACCATCCTCCAAGTCTCTTAGTAGCTGGATACACCCTAATTAATCCCAAAGGGTGACACACCAAAAGACAGTCACTATGATTGATTTATCACCAGTACATAATACTAATGATTCAATCACGATGAATTCGAATGAAGTTAAATTGGACTGTAAGTTATTATATTATATTTTTGTATTAACGCTCATCCCTTTTAGAAAAGCGTAATGATATCCTTACTAGGCTTTACCCGCAATAACTATATTCACAAGTACAATTATTAGTAGATAAAAACAAATATCCCGACCGTAATACAAAAGTCACATAAATATTACATAGCCTATGTCACTCTCGTAGCTATTATGAATCTAATCACACCTTATATGCTAGAATTTGTTAAGCTGTTAAGACTACAAAATGTGACAAACAACATATACTCCAAAAACGTGACCGTCCTTTTGTGCAGTTGGGTAAAAGCCTGATAACTGTATCTATAAAATACACCCATTTGTTAGAATAACTGACATTTTCATGTACATACATACCTATCTACTAATAAAAAATTGTACAAAGTGTGAAGTAAATGATACATGAATTCCTACAACAAACCAAACTAAATACCAAACGGGAAGGGAATATTAAAAGAGAATACTCAAGGACTACACCTGAAAGGCAATTTTTACAAATAAACTGTTTACTAGCGCGATATCTTTAGCGACGATAACAAAAAAACTAGATGTGGGAAAAAAAGCAAAATAAAGCTACTTGAAATAGAAATTTGTGCCTTCATCAATGAACCACATCGATTAGTCAGACTTGATATTGCAATGGTATTTAAACCGATGTCGTGAATAAAAACTATTTAGACTCACAAAAAAATACCTACTATTTGTTACATTGAGAAAAATAGTGCCCAAGAGCGAGACAGAGGTATATATCCGACTTCTTATTCTCAGCCGTCACTTTGACATTCGAAGCGTCGTTCAGAAACGTCGTTTTTGAAAAAATAAGTCTGTTCTCCTACACAGATATTTTTGAACGAATAAATAAACTGAGCACAGTGAAAACAAACAATATATTGAACCTATCCACACATTAGATCAGTGTTAGCAAATAGAATAGCGTCGAATGTAAAACCGGAAGCCGCAACATGGACAGTTCCTGTTCGCGGTCGCCTAACTGCACTCACCGAACTGTTTAGATCGTTCCATTGTGTCGAATCCACACCTACAGGACTACTACGAAATATTATCTGAAGGTTGGTACGCTACCGTTTATTATTATAACTCAAGAATTATTAAATGATTCATAACCATTTGGTAGAATCCCGAATATAAATGATATCGGAAATTCATTTATGATCCCATGACTCTATTACGCTAAATCTTTACTTAAACTACATTTTAATTGTAAAATTTAAGCACAAAATATTGAGTAATAATCGATAAGAAAGCAAAATTCCCTGGAAAAGTGTAGTAAAAAAGTATTTCACAGAAAATAATGGCCAACATGACTTGGCTGGTTATAAGCGTATGAGAGTATTTATCTTTAAAAGAGATATATGCTGATAATAAAGCAAAATTTAGTAATAGGTTGAATGTTAAGATTTCATCTCTCACCCAGATACTCTCCAGATAATCTGCAGGTCATAAAACTATGACTAAATCTTGTTCTTTATTAAGATGTATATTGAAAGATTACTTGAAACTTATACGATTGCAAGTAAACATTAATTAACTTTGTGTCCAACGATGTTTTTGAGAAGTGCTATAAACATGCATTAAATGTAAACTTCAGTACTATAAAAATCAGTTATCATCTTCAGCTCATACTGACCCACTGTTCACTTCAAACCTTCTTCCAAATGTCTCATTAATTCTTTATGGAGATTGTATATTAATAAAATATATAATAGAAATAAGAATTAACCGTTTGATTACGCAGTAAGCCAGCAAGATCAGTTGTTGTGACGTGTAAATTGACCGGAAAATTGGATAAGTGATGAGATATTGGCGAACAGCCAATTATTTTGAATGGCAAATTAATAAGAATAAAACTCAATTCTGTTTTTGTAAACTTTCAATAGTATTCATTCACTTCAATTTTCAATGTTATTTATAGTTTAATTCTCTGTACGATTTTTTTTTAATAAATTATATTGAAACGGAAAATATTATGATATTTTCAGTCATTAATTTTGTAAGAGTTATTACGTTTACAATGTCAGTGTTTTAAAAATATAGTTAATTAATTAAAATCTAAAACTAAAAATATGTACCAATGTCTTTTATGTTTCTCATTTTTTTTATTTCAAAATATTTTCTTGTGCAAAATTTTTATTCAGTTTAAGTATATATCAAAAGTCACTTCGAAACTATAATGTAATGTTCCACTTCATTGTATTTTAGTAAAGAAATCTTCGGTATATATTTCGGAAACTCTGAATTCTTCTGGCGATAATCAATAAAGAGATCGTCGTTCTTAGACACGGTCACGCGGGGAGCGTTCTGAAACACGGACGCGGAGGTACGCCGGCTACGGATTCAGTATATAAGATGTAGCGATAGCGATTAATAGTGTTCTATTAAAGCCATATGAGACCGTTCAAGTATTACGTAAGCAGAATTTTTGTAAATATTTGACCACCCCCTCCCCCTTTTCAGCAAAAGTAAGCAATAATTTCTCCCCCTCATACTTACGTAACATTTATACAAAAGTTTTGAAGTTATACTTCTTTTGACGCGTTAGGGAAAAATGATGAGAGTAAATTATTACGATGCGCGCGCACACCGTCACGAAAAACCGACACCCTGAAGTTAGCTATAGTCAACATTTTTGTATTTGTTGTTTGTATTTATTTCTATTAAAACTGTCAATGTATTAAATACCTTTTTTCTGTTAGTGTCGTTTTTTCTACAAATTTAAAATTAAATTTTAAATTTTTTTAAAAGATTTTTATCTTGTTACGCCAAACAAGTATAACTTCTAACGCGTGTACATAAGTACACACACACTTTTTATCTGCTCTGGTTTCCTTAATAAGGAATTTATAGACTATAGCGGAATTTGCTTGTATCTAGTGGTTCGCTATAAGCAGTCTAGGTAGATGGTAGCCCAGGTGATTTGACTGCGTGCCTCTAATATAAGGCCTACATATTCAGATTCCACCCCATCCCTCATGTTATCAAAAATAAGCAAATTCAATACTCCCCCCCCCTCCCTTAGTGCTTACATAATTATTGAATGGCCTCTATCGTGCCTGTAACGAATAGCCAGATATTATAGGAGACGACAAATTTTATGAGCGGCTGTTCAACCAACATCACCGAATTTGGCCAATCTTCGTTAGTATTGTTCTGCACTCATTTAAATAAAAGAAAAGTCTCGTAAAATACGGATTTGGAAGCATAAGTGACGTTCGACCCCACGCGTCCACTGTAAATGTTGCTGGTAAGAGTAAAAAAATTAACGTAGGTCATGGGTAAACTTTCGTTTCCTTAATTACGCTCCAGAAAATGTAGAGTCTTATTATCTCTGTTTATAATATTTTTCTAAGTGCCAATGATGATATTATTCTTAATATTTAATTCAATCAAACAATATCCACGACATAATTTATTTCTTTCAAATAAAGCATAAAGCTAGCCTATCACATACTTTGTGTATGAATTATTTTAAGATTTCAACAACAAGCAATTCAAACAGCTTTGATATATATTATAATTAAGAGAACGTTCTATTATAACTTTATTCACTTTATAAGAAGAACCACATTAGTTTCGCTACCTCCTATCACTCAGTCAACCCCTTTACACGTCGTAACCGCCAGAAAACTGACTTCTTATTGGATAATTCGTGATTTTCATTTTTTTCCCAAGTGACAGGTGTTAAAAACCTGTCGCCCACGATCTTGACTTTGTTTAGACGGAACACCAATAGCTGAAGAGTTCATCGAACTCGAATTATTGTCAATCGATACCAGTATTTTATATCGGCAATCGATTACCGACGCGAAAAATGTTTGATGCCTACTCGATTATATTATATTGTATCTCAGCTTCGTTTTCACCGAATTCGATCTAAAATTGTGTGTCGAATCGATTCGATTACGTCTTTAGTTTTTATTTTTATTTTTTTTTGTAACTGTTTTTTTAATTGTCTGATTTTAAGTGAATTAAGACGTGATTGATATCTAGATGTCTATTTTAGAGTCTTTGAACTATATAGAAAATGTCATTACCTAAATTTCTTTAGATAGGTTTGAAACGTGCTGGTCTTTATTATGATCCTATTTAGTGCTATAACTTCACGATATTGAAGACGTTATTAAACTTTTTATGTAAAAACCACAATTCTTAAAAAAACTTTTCTAAAATAGATGTTCGGTGTTCAATAGCAAAAAGCTAAATACTTTTTTTAGAAGTAAAATAGGTAATTATTTATACTGAAAATAATTCACAGGTAATGCATCTAAAAGGATAATGGCATTTTTAAGGCATATTTTACACTGTATAAGTACTTCTATGTAGGTTTAGTACATAAGGTATTATACGTAATATACTATTGAATTGAAGGTATAAAGTCAGACTGATATGATACTATATCAAAACTAAAGTTGCGCTTAGATGCTGAATGGTGCTTTCTGACAGTATTTTTAAGGGGAAACTACTTTAAGTGCGTCAAATAATGGACGAAAGTAAACCGTCACGTTCAGTTCGGTTACGCTTAAATCGTGTAAACTCTTCTCCAGTTGTCATCAACCGCGTTTACTATCTACCAAGGAGTGCAACGTTGCAATAGTTACATATTTTATTAATACGTATTGTAATAATATAATGATATTATACTATTTTCAGAAAATTTAACCTCTATCGTGTGGTCATAAGCATACAACCACTTTTTTTTATATTTGACTATGTTTTTCTTCACCGTAAACTTTGGATTATTCTAATATTCAACTGAGTCGTCTCAGTAAGTACAAAATAACTGAAATATGTATATGTGTTGCAAAAAGATTACCTACATACAGCGAAAAGTAAAGCATACAGGTACAATATTGGTAATATACCCCGCACACCCGAAACTAGTCGTTAATTTATCCCCGCACCACGATAACGCTCGATACTGAATTTTAAGTAGGATCGATCGCTCTTGCCCTACATTCCGCAAGGGACAAAACGTACATTGACCTGCGATTTGAGTTCATTGGTAGGGTGCTGATCATAGGTACCGTAATCATGTTTTTCGCATTACCACAGTCAATATGCTAACATATTAATTAGATTAAAATTCACAGCAATCTGGTATAGAAATGAGACTCCTTACTATGGTAGCAGCTAAGTGCTGCGATTTATTGCTTGTGTTGCCATATAAAGAATGTGTCAGCAACATGCAATGGAGATTGAACTCACTCAACTCCACTAAGCCACCAGTTGTTGCCACTTTATAAATAATTGGCGGATCTCAATAAAAGAAATGATGCGATATATTCGCTGTTATATTGCAAAACGTTTTCCACGCCTAAAGTCGTTCATCATCTGTCAAGAGAACTTATATATTTGAATATTTAAGTACTCTATAATTAATTCCTGATGTGGCGAATATATATAATCATAGTATGAATGAACATCTCGATATAAGAAATATATTGTGCGTAAATGAGCTATCTTTGTGACATCATCATCAACCTGTAAGAGATCTTCTTCCTGAAGGAAGATATGGGCCTAATCACAACGTCAGCCCACGACATATTGACAATTTCAAACTCCGCGAAATCCACAGTTCTATATTATCCCACATACAAATACTACAGGAAGATTTAGGTTTTCTCATGCGAATTCTGAAAAATTCGTTGGAACACGCCAGGTTTCGAACCGGCGGACGGCAGACTGATGTACCAACCGCTTAAACTGCTTAGCCACCACGACTTTTATCTTTGTGTGCACTGCATATATCATTAATAAAAATCATCATTTATTAAGATATAAATGCAGACAAAGCCGCAGGCGAGCGCTAGGCTATAATATATCTTACTGAAATAAACTTACGCCCAGCGAAGCGGGCGGTCAAATTCTAGTGTCTACACAGTCTAAAGATAAACGACCATTCAAATTAATTTTTTTCCTTAGCTTTTTGTCGATCGGTAGCTGCCGTTTTTTTTGTATCTTGCAGTCTAATTTGTGAGGTGATGTTCAGCTCACAATAAATAATTTTATCTAATACCTCAGCCTGATGTAGGTACTATGTAAATTCACGTGATTCGAATCGACTAAAGAAATGAATGCTGCCATTTGTCATTTTGTAAACAATTTATCATTAATGTGCCTTCCAAACTACCTAGATATCCAGTCTGTTCAATTGGTCATGAAACCTACAGAACCAGTTTAGGACATTTTTCCATCCTTTCCAGATTATCACGTCAATATAATGACTTATATATATAGTTTATAAAAAAAAAAAACCCCCCCCCCTTTTCTTCTTTTTAACTAAACTCTACGATTTTCTCGTTTTCCCGTGTACGTGTTTTTGGGAGGTTTTAGTATATAATTTGTAAGGTTTTTTTTATATTCAGGGGGGCAGTCTCTGTTATATAACCTGGCCAAAAAGGCCATACTATATATATATTTGGCAAGTTTATTACTTAATTAATTACCTTTTCAATTCAAGACTAAAGTTTGCAAATTAATAGCATCATGGTTTTTTTTTGTTTCATAATTTATCAAGTCAATAAATAATATTAGTTCTATTTTGTTTTCTTATTTCTTTTCATCTTTCTTAATAGTATCTTCTGTATTATATTGTATATCTACATAAAGTCTGTAATCGATTGTAATAAGTATCATAAATAATTAAAAAAAAATTAATACCATATTTTCTGTTAAATAACTAATCTATAAAAGGCTATCCTTACTAATATTGTAACTGTGAAAGCGAGCAGAAAGTAGTAGAAATACAAATGCATATAATATATTTATTAAGTAATATCCTTAGATACTCTTAAAGCGCTTATACGTAGAGATAACATATCAGTGTAACATAATATCTTAACATGTTCGACATAAACAACATAACATTCACTTAAGCACAAACATGTCCAAGTTTTGCACACACATCGGTTTATCTCCGTATTACCCCGGAATTAGGGTACGAACACGCATTAAGATGGCAACCCAGATACTTCGATATGAATTAAGATATTCTAATTTTAATTGCTACAGCGTTAGATGTTGTTGTGTTACCGGGGTTAATGAATTTCCCGTGTTTTAAGGAAAACAATTAACAATATAATATTATTAACAATGATACCGCAGTAAGTTATAGAAAAAAACTTAGGTGAGTAATAAACAAAGAATACAGACGGCTGATATGATTCCAATTACATTAATATTTCCCTAAATTATTAGTATATATTTTTGTGTACCTATTGTACCTAATAGGTTATTTATTATAAAAGGATTTGAAATATATTTTTAATATTTATCAGTGTCAGCATCTTGAGATTAATCTCACCTGACGTTAAGTGACCATATGGTTCAAGACGGTAACATACTAAAGTGTAAATTAGTCCAGAATTGAAAGTAATTTTAAGTGATAATATTTTTTATAATACACGCATTTATTAACATCTTTAGACTTTATAGCGCTCAACCAAAATCTCTCTAATCTAATGATGGTGTAATTTAGGTAACCAGATAAACCTAGAGATAATTTTAATCTTTGAAATGCAGGTTTCGAAACACCCCTGCAAGTTTTTGGCGACAGATTTGCAATTTCAGAATTACAGCTACTCAAGTGCGTATAGAAAAAGTCCTACTACCATTTTTTATACTTCGTCGGTGTTATTACAAAAAAAACTTCAATACGTATTGAATACTTCCTTTAAAAAGGTTTCGTATTAAATGCACCGCGGTCGCTGAATGTTCGCCATCTTGCTCTTTTGTCGCTTTGGTTAAGTTAGGTTACACTAGCGAAAAAGGATAACGTAAACTTGCCTCGGGCGAGCGCGGTGCATTTAATACGAAACCTTTTTAAAGCAAGTGTTTAATACGTATTTAACTTTTTCGTAATAACACCGCATAGGTTTTAGTCTTTAGTATAGTTGTATACTATATATAGTCCTATAGTCCAAGTATAATCTCATCTAATGTTAAACGATGTAACCTAATATGGTAAACACGCTAAACTAAGAGGCTGGTTGTCAAGTGCAGTTGCTGCAACTCACCAACAGATGCTGGGCGACAGATTTTCTACTCGAGGGCAGTGGCTAGCCAGACAGACTTAGAAAAAGCCCTACTGTGCTATGGTTTCATCGCGATATTTACCTTCACTGAAAGCCTCCACTCAGTTAAAAGAATTCGAACCTAACCATCCATCCATCGACACTTTTGTGGTGTAAGGGGTGTCGAATGACATCATAAGACTTGATACACCCAAGCCAACCTCACCTGCACGTGGTGCACCCTGCTGAATAACGAACGAGGCAATGGCGAAAGCGGGGTGGTAGGGTTTTACAGCCTGACTGGGTCGCAACCACCATGTATATGGCGAAATAGCCCGTCATAGTGATCCGCTTCTGCGGGTCGCGTTTCGGGATCAGCCTGTGCATATCCAGCTCTTCGCAGGTCGGCATGATAGCGGCGACTGGCGAACGATAGTGTGTCACTCGGTGGTCGTCATTGTTTTTGGATTGTACTGTGCTTACTATCAGGCATAGTACAGTCATTTTGCCGTGCTACAATAAAAAAAAAAACACTGTGTTTGAACACGGTATCCACTAAGTTATATTCGCTACAAATCGCTTTCAACCCGAGTCTTCTTTCACTAAAAACTCAGGCTTATTGGAGGATACGAACCTACGTCGTTCGACCTTTCATCCGTTGGTTCATCATTACTTCATTTATCTTTCTGTATTTACTCTTTATCTATAGATAAATGATACATCGTTGATTAAAAATCAATATAGAATGGGAAACTAAAAACGAATCAACATACAAAATGTGTATAAAATCCTTTTTAATAACCTCAACTAAATAAACTATCAGAATATATATAAGGAAATACAAGCCGGAAAACATATATGGACAAGAATAAAATTTGAAATAAATTGAACCCCTAATTATAGGAAGAAAGTAAATTTAATGTGTACAAAACTCAATAACTTACCCCAAAACAGGGATCCCCTAAGAAAATGTATTAAACAGAGATAATATCAAAACGGCAACACTAAAGTTTGCATATGGGGCCAATTATGGCGGAATTTGTGCAATAAACCCTAGATATACGTGTAAATAAATTAATAAAACAACCCTTCGTAAAGGGTTAAGATTTAAACGGCCTGATATGATCTTTCAACCCTCAAGCGCTCAGGCTATGAGTAATGTAGTTACTTTTTAGGACATTTTTTTTTAATAATACTGTTAGATAATAATGATATATGTTGCATATATTTATAACTAGAAAGTCGTTGCGACTTCGTTCGGGTATATCATACTATTCTGACATGTCATAAGTGTCGAAACGAAATAGGTATCCTTATTTGTTACTAGTTACTATCTGATGCATCAAGGTTAAAGAATTTCAACTTTGTTTTTTGTTGTGTGTATATTTTTATAAATAACTAATGTAATATCATCATTATGTAGTATAAAACAAAGTCCCCTATCGCGTCTGTCTGTCCGTTTGTTCGCGATAAACTCGAAATCTACTGAACGGATTTTCATGCGGTTTTCGACAGTGAATAAAGTGATTCATGAGGAAGGTTTTTGTATACAATTTGTCAAGGATTTTTTTATAATTAGGGCGGGACAACGGCTGCCGTTCCCACTAGTAGTATATAATTAATTAATTTAAGTTAATAATATACTGGTTAAAATAGATTCGCAAATAACTCATTATTATTATTTACATATTTTATTTTAAAACTAGTTGGTACCACAGACTTCAACTACCTAACAATATATTTCATGTACAGAGGAAAAACAAAAAAATATGCTTAAAAAATTTCCTTAGTGTTTTTCGCGGTATAATAGTCTGTCATGTAGATGCTTTTATGTTTTATTCGTAATCTTGTGTTATGTGGCTCTATATTTTGTAAAATTGGTGGTGTTTTACGTAATACAGTTCGGTTATTGTGCATAAGTGAATGGAAAATAATAATACCAAGGAGTATGAATTCTGAAACGTCACAAAAACTCCCCGGAAAGTTCTAACAAGGGAGCCACCATCTTGTTGGAACATTGAAATGATCACACGGCTCTTGCAATATTATTAACTATTCGACAATGGCAGTAATAATCTAATATAAAATAATATATATATATATATATATATATATAAAAAAGCAATAGTGTCTATTTACTACCACACCGCTTGTCATAGATATGAAGTATATAGAAGTGCTTATAAGTATCGTAGTTTCTTAAAACTCTAATAACTCTATATAAAATGAAGATATCATGTTATTTTTTTCTTTACATAAGGACGTCTCTAATATGTAATACCAAATTCATTCAACTACTTGTTTCAACGACTAAGCCTTCATAGAAGAGTACACATTTTAATCTACACACACACAGCATAAATTTTCAAATTAGAAGGCATTTTACTTATTTCCGCCATAGCTTTGCTTTTGTTAAATACGTAATAAAGGGTCAGTGTATTAAATTATAAAAAGGTTTTCTTTTTGATATCAGCGAGCAAAGTCGAATGACTATGTTTTTCTTTTATTTATTTATAAGTGTTACATTTTATACTTTACTAGCGACTCACACCAACTTCGCACGGGTGCAATAGACATCCATTATATTGAAATACTGTTAAGGGCAGTTTTGATGTACATGACATATACACCATATGTAATTTATTTAATTGAATAAGGCATAATACTGTATTGTATAAAATAACTTGGTAAATAACACAATTATTTTTGTAAAAAGATAAAAATTGTTACTGTGGGTTATCCTTTACAGATAAATACATACCATATTTTATCGATCATTTTAAGATATAGAATTCCGTAGTACATTAATTTGATCTATCTCGTAAGGTTTAGCCAGCATCGGGGTTTAAGCGCACAAAATATGTTAATTACGACATCACATTACAAATCTTTGAATTTTTCGGCTTTCTTGTACTATAATATGTATGTATTATACAAATATACCTTCCTCTTGAATCACTCTATCTATTGCTGAAAACTGTATTTAAATCCGTTGTATAGTTTAAAAGATCTAAGAGTGTTCCCTTAGCGGAAACGACTTCATTTTATACCATGTAAAGATATGTTTTTAACATCTGATCACAATCTTACCTGATGGTAAATGATAATTTGGTCTAAGATAGTGAACACGCTAAACCTAGAGGTTCTTACCTTCAAGTGCAACTGCCGGAACATAGGTGTTTGACGATAAATTTACAATTTGAAGGTTATAACTAGCCAGAAGAGTTTAGTAAAAACCCAACACCATCATATAGTTTTATCACGGTATCCTTCGCCGAAAACTTCGGCACATTCGCAAGGTTTTGAACCCATGTCAACCGACCCGCTGTCCAAGCAGGCTGACCATTGTTACAGTAGTCACGTATAGTGTCGATGCAGTCAGGGATGCCAATAAATACTTCGTAGATACTGTCACTATTTATTTGGGCAGAGGTTCGCCTTACAAAGCTTTGTACATAATAATGCGTATTTATCACCGACATACTGCCTTTTAAAGGCCGATCTATGTATGACAAAGCAATTACTATTTACACATAATTCCGCAAAATAATTTACGTAACACAAAAATAATAAAGTATGAACATATTAATGTTATTTAAGCTATACAACAATTTTATATAATTATTCTTATTTATGTATCTCTAATGTGTTTACTGATGTGTTTCGACATGTAGATCAGCGACATCTTGCCTTTTATAGGCCGAACTATGAAAGTCAAAGAATATACTATTTTATTCATAATTGTGCAAAATAATTGAAGTAAATATATGTATGTATTTTATTTTATACTAGCTGTGCCTGCAACTCCATCCAAGTGGAACCTAATGTAAAAAAACAGTGGCTAATAAAATCATCTGAATGTATTAAGTCCATTTTCTTATCTATTTTTCTCTCCTACTTAAGTCGCGTCGTCATTAAAATTACAATTACTTTTAATAGAGTGAACCGATTTTAGTGAAACCAAGACTAAGTGTTACTCGATGATGTGCTTTATGATTTTCTTGGTGAGGTTTTAATGTGAACGCAGTACTTTAGCAGTGATGCGTGTCCATACAAAAAGACAGACAGGCATTTCTAACAATGATTGAAATGTATTTATTTTATTACTTACTCCTAGTCACCTGTAACAATTTTCTTCACAAAAATCTAAAAAGTACGGACACGTTAGATTTGCATTCTTATGTATAGATAATAACACAACAAATATATATACAAAAAATTATACATGTGTATATTTTTTTATATACCCTATCATATTAGGTATTAGATGCCACCCAAAACAAAGTCACAATAAACAAGGATATTAAACGGTTCTTGACAGGAACATTTCCAACTAAAAATAATACGTAACTCACCGGATATGAGTTTGGGAGTTAGCAGCGACTTCATCTTAAATTCCGTTCACGATGTGACGAACCCCAAGTTCTCGTAAAGCCGGCCTTACATTGAATCCTGCGAGCTGTTACAATAAACTATCGGATGTTGTGGACATCAAGCTTTATTCAGTTTTACTTATCACTTTTCTGGTGGTTAAATTAACAGCATAAATAGAATCACTAATATCATTTGAATACTGCCAAAAACACATTTCCAAACTTATTAAAAACTCGAAAATATCAACTAATTTTTTTAATTTTCAGACGGTTATAGAACCTTGATATATGTTATCAGGTTCGGTTTTTTTTCTCAAAATTCGCTTTTGAATGTGTAGCATCTAATGGCTCTGTTGAAGGTAAAACCAATTGTATATATGTAACTATGAGATTTGTTTTAAGCGCCATCTATCTGCACATTCTTCCTACTACATCGACAGCTAGGAAATATATTAAATGTTGGTTTTTATTATGCTATCGATAAATTTATTATGTTTAGAATATATCAATAATAATTTTAGTACATACAATTAATTTTAGTATAAAGTCATAAAAACAATAAAGTAATATTCTCATGTTTTTAAAACCACCTGTTTAAAAATTACTTATTCCAAACTGCACCTTTATTCGTAAATCGTCTTTATCATAGACATTTCTGAGTAAATAACGCCTTTCTTAGTTCTGTATTTAGACTTCATAAAAATAAAGTTTAATCACAGAACATCCTATTTAAAATACACACAATATGGAAACAGAACATACACTTTATGATCGTCTCACAGCCAAACTAAGTTTCCTTGTAACTTGGCGTAACGAGTCTGTCGTTACTTTATTAATAAGATAAGATGTAAAAAATATGTATATAAATGTATCTATACTATATTTAATGTATATTTCAATGATATAATACAATCTCGTAGGGGTTTATTTATAAAAAAACTAATTAATTTTGTATAAGAATTCGTTCCAAAAATATATAGATAGACCAGGCCTCAGTACCGTATCAAACGATTAGTTTTTGCGCATTACATTATTCTGTTTTTATCAATCAATAGCGTTCATTTAACGCGAGCATTGTCAATATATGGAATTTTCCTCCTACATTTATAAATTCCATTAACATTTGAATGGGCCCATTAAACGGACATGAAGCGAGGACGAGGCGATACACTCGTCGCTTTTAATTTTATATGCTATGTGTTAGTTGTATTAACATTTGAAATTAAGGACGAAGCTGTGATAACCTTTGTATTCGACATACATGTTAATATATTATGATATTATATTATAATAAAAACAAAATTTATGTGATAAATTTAAAAAAGTACGTATAGTTAATGAGTATCGAATATACTTATTATCATAGACTACATTATGTGTAAAGTTAGTTTTTATCTAAAGCGCCATCTACACATATGTGTGGTAACGAATGCTTATCATTTACATATTACTAAACAAAGTCCTGTGCCACGTCTCTCTGTCTGTTCGCAATAAACTCAAAAACTACTGAACGGCTTTTCATGCGGTTTTCACCAGTTGATAAAATTATTCATGAGGACGGTTTAAGTATATAATTTGTCATGGTTTTTTTATTATCAGGGCGGGACAACGACCGCCGGGCCCACTAGTACAGTATAAACTAAGCCTAGATTTAATGCAGAAATTACTGGAATACATAACACAATAACTAATTTTTAATTTAAGCAGTCTCACCCGCGCACGTACGTCGCCCCCTATTGCGCCCACGTTGACACATGTCTGCTGTCATTACTAGTTGCAGTACAGTCGCATTCAGAATAGTTTGTTAAATTGCTATTTTCGTTCTTTTCTTTTTCTAGTTTATACTTGTCAGTATTAGAAGACCCATCCACTTTGAAAAATGATGTTTCCTATGAACGGCGTTGTTTATTACAAATTACTTATTTATTACGAATGTATTTTATTTAGAATAACACATATATGCTACAAGATATATGCCACAGATAGAAACAAATACAGCATAACGGGGATCATTCAATTAAAGTACGCGGTCACCCAAAACTCACCAAAAATTTAATTTGGATTTAATTCTAACTTACAAATACATGATGTGGGGAACTGTTAATATTCTAGCTTTGTCTATTATTGTATTGTTCAGCTACTATTGTTCATTTCTAGTTTTTACTGTTGTTTTATTACCCCAGTAATGATTTTTATTATCTGTTTATTTTATTTCTAATCTTTTGCAAATATTCTAAATATTTAATATCGAAACAAAGATTAATGAATTTCAATGTTTTTTTTTAACTTTATTTTGGCAACCAATCTTTTAGATTATTACTGCCATTGTCGAGTAGTTCTTCTATTCCATTTTCGGTAACCAGTCTTCTAGTAGACCATTACCGCCATTGTCAAGTGAGTATTGATATTACAAGTTTCTTGATATAATTTCAATGAATACCATTGTCGAGTAGTTAATAGTATTTCAAGTTCTTCTTCTATTCCATTTTGGCAACCAGTCTTCTAGTAGACTATTACTGCCATTGTCAAGTGAGTATCAATATTACAAGTTTCTTGATATAATTTCAATGAACTAACAAGATGGTGGTCATCTTGTTAGAACCGTCCATGGAATTTTTGTGGCATCTCAGAATTCATGGTCCGTGGCATTATTTTCCATTCACTTCACTTATGCACAATAAACAAACTATATTACACAAAACACCACCAATTTTACACAATATAGAGTCAAGTAACACAAGATTATGAATAAAAAAATAAACTCCACTACATGACAGACCAAGATCCCGCCAAAAACTCCTATTGTTCATTTCTAGTTTTTACTGTTGTTTTATTACCCCAGTAATGATTTTTATTATCTGTTCATTTTATTTCTAATCTTTTGCAAATATTCTAAATGTTTAATATCGAAACAAAGATTAATGAATGTCAATGTTAAATTCCTATATTAATATTTTGAATTTGTTTTGTATTCACTTCTTGACTGTACCATGCACAAAACCGAATTCAAAGCTATATTCAGAGTGGCCAAAACATTTGACTCAGACTATACGTATGTATGTCAGCTGTGTGTAAGTGCATCACATCTTGTTAATTCCTCTTTTTCTATTATTTTGTATGAAACATAATGTATGAAAAAATGTACGGAAAGTAAAAAGTTGAGTTAAACAATTTCCATATAAAAAGTGAGTGATGAATGACACAGAAAACAATGGAGAGATCTGTAAAAAAATTGTCAGAGTTGACATTCAGTTGTTCAGTTTTATTTCACTACATGGTTGTAGAGGGAATATTTAGTCTCATTTAGTTCGATAGTATACACACGCGAATCCGGGGTGGGGAGCTAGTTTACTTTAAAACAAGTAATGTTAAGTTTAGAATGAAATGAATGTTCATGAAATTGTGTCCTAATACCTATTATTATTGTTATTTGTTTGAATTGGAAACTCCGGCTTACTTTGAGCAAACACTGGATAATACAAGCGCGAGTGAATTTAACGGCGACCAATCAAGATTTTTTTGCAGTACAAGAAGGCTGAAGAATAAAATTAACACATTAATTAACCTAGATAAAATACGTAGTTCCCATAAAACATTCAAAGACGAACTGTAGTCCGGTGAAGCTGTTAAGACCTTGCTAGGTCAATAGCGTAGTCAGTTCGAGAAAAAAAAAATCAAAGACGAAGCCGCCATCTGGCAGTCAATTTACGAACTATGTTAATAAAGAAAATACTATATAATACGCATATTTGGCTGTGTAAAGCATACGTATGCATGCTTTACACAGCCAAAGAAATAGGAATTCCATAGTTACAAAGAACGTTTAAAACTAAAAGATAACAAAAAAAAGAATATGTAATTCGTACAAATTGTTGCGCGCGTTTAAAAGATTACATTAACACTTCCCCTTCGCTAACTTAACATTTTTAACTTAACATTATTCCCGCTTCGTGCATTTTTCTTTTTTTTTTACTCCTCAAGGGCGTTTTAAGGAACGCTACAAAACCTAATAACGCGGGGTAATTTTTCAATTGGTCGTGTTAACTCGACTCCCACCTTGAAATGGATGGTATTATGTAAGATATTATGAGTTCAAAAGTTTTTAATAATAATGAAGTACTGATTATTATTGAAATGGATTTACTATTGGCTAATAAAATAACTCCTTAATAATAATAACATTAAATTACCTTTTTTAATTATTTGATATACCGAATCAGCTCATTGAAGTGTATATATAAGTGTACACACTCTGTGCAAGTTTTGAGAACTGAAGTAGGCCTAAAAAAAACTATTTCTCCCATCAAATAGTGTTTCTAGTAAATGTGTATTTTAAAAAAAAAATTTGAATGAATGAATGTATACTTTGTCGCGCTTTTTATCACGCTTTTATTAGCTTCACCTGTATGTTTGTATGTATGTTTGTTTGTAACCGACCCCTTTGAGCTCGATTTTGTCCTACTTTGAACGATCAGATTTAATTCAAACTTTGCACACCTGTCAAAGGTCGATGACAATGCAATAATCCGAAAAAAAAAGTAAAAAAAAACTTTTAACTGAAAAATGATAAATAAATAATAACAGTGACGCATCGCATGTTAATATCAACACCTCCAGATATCAGTATTTTTATCATTTTTTTGTCACTTTTTACAAAAATATACATTTATTTCTAATTTACACTATTCTTAATCCAAATTTATTCAATTTTATTTTCTGTTTTTTAGTTGGATTTTATATGAAAGCGTGTTTTTTAGTTTTTTTAAACTATTATTTATTAATTTATAGACTGGTAACTTAATGTTATATAGCATATTCTTCGAGCTAACCAGTGGTTTTGTGGAAAATGATAAAAGATATACTAAGTAGTGCAAGTTAAAAAAAGGGAAAAAATTAATAATAAGCGTTATGGTTAACAAAATCTACTAATGCATGGAAATTTTCAACACAGTCTGTAACCTCCTCCATATATAACGTGTTACCTTTATAGATCATATTTTATTTAATATTAGATGAAGTTGTTATCCTATATAACATTGCTTGTCTGTGAAGTTCGTTTACGGACGATAATTTTACGTGATGACGTCATAAGAATACATTGATGAGAAATTGCATATTTTTTAAAATTGAATTGAATTATTCTATATGTAAATAGACGCGTCACAAGCCAAACGTTTAGACCGATCGCGGCTCTCTATCGCTTGTTCCGCGCTCTCGCTTGCACGCTCTGCTCAGGCCGAACGTGACAATGAGTCATACTTTTTCGTGCGTGCTGCCGGCGTTCGTCGATTTATAAGACGTTATCACGACAAAAACCTATACATACATTAAATATATCTGATCTTAATATCTTTTTCCTTTTTTTTGAGTAATCCATTTTCGAGATTCACCACACGCTTCGCATGTGACTACTTGTATAATCTGAATACATAATATTGTTTTTTTAAAATGTTACCCGAACATATTTTTCCTGTTATTATATTGCATAATACCGTCCATTAGTGAAGCATTAGCATACAATTTTTCTTCATAGTACCTAATACAGGTAATTTGTAGAATATTGAATTGTGTGAAGAAAAATCCGAATTTTAAAAGGTCACATATAAATTCGAATGAAACTAAAAAAATAATTGATAGCTTTTCTGCGCAGGCATTAAACATATCACTCAATAACATAATACGTATGTATAACCTATATAATCTGCAGTAAATAATAATATAAACAATATTACTGTTATAATAAAACACGTTTACTTAAATTATGTTGATGACAAATAAACACTCACAGCCTATTTTGTAATATATATGATAATTTTATGAAAACATAATAATAGGATATCATGTAATCTTCTGTACCTACATTTTTTGCTTATAAAACATATTTTGTTTTGAGCTGATGAATATTAAAAATATTATTATTAAAAGAAAAATAAAACAAATAATAAGAAGAATTCCTTAAACTAGTGGTCGCCTAGTAGTCGATATTCGACCATAATTCATTTTGACATTCAATAAGACCAAAGCGAATAATAATTATTTCAGTGGTTTCATATATTTATTAAAGATAAATTATTTATCAATTAATTATAAATGTATGTTATGAATTTACATATTATATTACTATAAAGTTAATCTACAATTTGACAAGTTAATTTCAAAGCGTGTGTAAGGTATGAATACGTTCCGTCATGTTAAAAATATTGAATGTAGGATGAAAAAAGGTAATTGGAACGTGAGAGTAAAATGACGGATGGCGAAACGTCATTTTCATTTACATGTGTGTATACGTTGTGTGTCATTCAGACAATAGTGTGAGTAACGTATATTTTAATTAATTTCATGCGTATTTAATGCATTTAATATTTAAAAATAGCTTTGTGCACTTCTGCTCCATATAAACTTTAACTATGCCAAATTTCACGTTCATCCGTTCGCTTAAATCACTTAAAAAGAGGTACAAAGTTTCCGCTCCACTTATTAATATATAGATTCTGTAATTACTTACATTTTAAACAATAAGTTAGTGAATTAATGTATGTAATTCGGTGGTATTTATTTTACCGTTTGTTACAACAGAACTTTGTCTTGGTTAGAAATAGTTCGTTTTTTATTGCAAACGAGGTCCCATTTCAATTTTATTAATATTGAACATTATATTTCGAAGGAAGACCTCAAAATCGAATACGATATATAGTGATTGACGTATTAGTAGGTATATATCAATCCTAGACTATATACTTACTTAGAAACTATTTTTTTTATTTCATTATTAGAACGATCATTTTTTAGTAATTTGTATTTTGAATTTCATTAAACCTTGAGAACGGAGGCTTAAGCGTTATAGTATCTTTATTTTTTTATATAAAGAGTTCATGTTTAAAATGTTTTTTGTTCTAATAGTATTTAGAAATTGTGTAAGTCGAAAATGTGTGTGTCAATGACGTGTTGACAGGCGGGAAAAAATGTTGACCCGCGATTGTACACCCCGACGAACCCGTCCATACTCCCATAGAGTTAGGGAGCGACTTTCCGCGACGCGACATTATAAAGCATTACAAAGCGGTGCCGCGGTTTTATCCTTTCTTTCCATTCTAAGGTACTTATATTATTTCAAACTAATGTGGCGATCTCCCACCCAAAATAGTCTTTCGTTCTTTTTTTATTATTTATAAACTTAAGCGTTTGACCACAATATTATCACACACACACTTTAAGTAACTACCGATAAGACCCAAGAAGTTAACACGCTAATCCTTCAGAGAAGTGGATCTTAAATGGAGAAACATACCTATAGATGAATGGGCATAAATTTGCAACTTGAGGGTGGTAGCTAAAAAGCCATACTATTACTAGAAAAAACTTTACCATTAGGAGAAAAAGGCCTACCATAATAAGAGAAAACTCTAAAATTATGTCAGGCCAAAATCATGCAGTTTCGAAACGAAAATGAAAGTAAACTTCCAATGTTGTTCTATGGTGTAGTACCAAGAAATCCATCAATAAATAATTTATAGCAGCACGGCAAATGGCGAACGATATAGTTATACGATGCAAAAACATTAGTCACCATTAATAGATAGGCATACATTTAATCGCCAGTGCCGTCGCAATGACGGCATTCGGAAATCTCTCATCACAATTACCGCTATATTCTATTAAACATGGCCAGACATATTCTATCTTATTCTATACGAATGTAATATCCAAATAATAATATTAATAGTGAAAGATAACGAAATATAATTATGGTATGTCTAAACATTTCTTCAGCGTAACCGCCACCCCACGGCCGCGCTGTAACAAGAGCAATCTTGTGGGTGACTTCGAAATTAAATAGAGAAAAAAAAATTAGGAAAGTCGAAAGGAAAAAGCTCCCCGTTTGAAACATGACTACTGCATTAAATTTTCCACGCGTTTTGAATACTACAATAGTATTTTATTATGACTAAGAGTTTAGCAATCTACTTGCGGTCTTTTAAATGGTTATTGAAAAGTAGTTTCTTCTACAATACCAACCTTGCCTCCTGCTTTGACTTAATAGTGAAGAATATAACTATTTTTATAATTGACGGTATGTAACATGAGTATAAAAATTAAAAAAATATCTAACTTAAGTTATAAATTTATTTTCACACGTTGTCCGTTGTTTCACAGTCGTTAAGTAAATAAAATGAAGATGATTCCCATAATAAGCTATTTATTAGAAAAATCGATTCAAATTTGATGCGGTGGTTTCTTTTTTTAAACTAATAAACACCTTTTATTCAACCCAAATACAAAAAATTAAAACCGCTTTGATTTTAACAAAGTATTGACAAGGCAATTGTATTCTTTTTGTTTTTATTTGGTCATTAATTTTATTTCCATTTGTATTTCCCATATATACTACCTTCTTTCTGCGACTTTGCAATAGTAAAATAATACGTATCGTAAACTGTCAAGATAAAAGATAACCTATATTCTTCTGCAGGTCTCAGGCTACCTTTATACCAAACATTGCGATCCATTCAGAGATTTATATGTAAAATGGTAACAAATAGGTATACGACAGAATTACTTCCTCATCTATATGATTAAAAATGAACACATATTTAGAAATTTCTATATATTATCTTGTCTCCAAAACTGACATATAAGCTAGCTTGATTCACAGTCTTAAAGGTTAAATACGATAATAGTAATATTTATTTACAACTCTATTCCAAACGGTACCCGTAAAGTTGTACAGAATCGCTGTTTATATTTAGATCAGTATAATTGGCCTTCTAACGAGGAAAATAAACCATTATGTGAATGAACTCGTCACCAGTTCAGACAGGAGCCGTGGTATGCAATAGTTCGAGACTGCACTACGCCTACCAACTTGACACGACGTGTGACATGTTTTGATACTTGAATATATTTTATTACATTTATATTTAACTAGCTGTCCGTCCCGGTTTCGTACGCATGTTCTGATGTAGAAAATGAGAACAAATCTTCCTTTTACAGTATGATTACATAATGAAATAAAATCGAAACTGAATATTATTGAAAATTCCTCTCTTGATTTCTATTCAATTTTTTTTTTTTTTTTTTTCTTTTTTTCCCTTTTCTTTTTTTTCTTTCTTTTTTTTTTTATTTTATTTCTATTTAATCTCAATTTTTTCACTATGGATTTTTGAAACCAAATTGTTTATTTATCCGTATGATTTTTCAAACATTCTCTGTCGTAGAACGCTTGTACTAACAATTACAAACACACCAATATCCCCCCCTTTTAAAAAAAAACCTATTTTTTAAAAATTATTTAAAGTTCTGTTTTTTTCATCATGAAAAACTAAAAATTTTCCCCCCTTTCCCTCCTGGGTTTTTTTGTTTTTTTTTTTTCGAATTTCTGATTCTCCCCACCTCAACCCCCATAGAACTATCAATATTAAAAGAATTAGCCAAATCAGTGCCGTCATTCTGTAGTAATGCGCTTATACACATTCAACAATTGATTTTCATTTATATAGACTACCTCTGTTCGCGGCATGGCTTGTCTGAATTACAAGAGTATATTGTCTTTTAGTCAAATATTTTATACATTACATAATTCATTTTATTCGATACCGATGATTTATTTTATAATTACAATTCTAAACATTATATTGGATAATATATAGATAAAATATTACATCAGAATGTCCTGTGCGTTGACATCGTTTCCTTTTAAACTCATAACTCGTTCCATACATTACTTAATATGTATAAAAAAGTACACTAAATCCTAGCCAGAGAATACACTTGTAATTTACAAAATCATTTCAATCAGTTTAATACTTTCCAAGTTATAATCACAGTAATGGACAGATGAGAGCCTATATCTCATAATAAGTTAGGATAAGTAAATTCTTGCTGACTTTTTACTACAAATTATAAAGTTATAAATGAGATCCATAAAAACACCTTAATTCTTTTACAAAACATACTCACTCCTTAGAAATCTGTGTTATTACAAATTTTACACAAAATCTTGTTCTTGTACGAGTATTATTACTCAGCCATGATATTACTTTCTTCAAACAAGATTTGACATAATTCTATATTTATGGTATGAGTGATAAATAACGAATCGATTTTTTAAATTTCTCCCTTTTTTTTGGCGGGGACGTTCTGAAGTGACAGTGCTACCTATGTTGAATAAAAACTCATATTATGCAATACAGACATAAGAGTTGCCATAAAATTAATCATTAGTAGCAATATATCGTGTAACATACAAGCGATACGTATAGTAACAGTTAATTCCATTCCCCTTCCCCCTTCCTTTGTTCCCCCTTCCAACCTAGGCTGGCAACGCATTTGTGTTGCAAATGACTATGGATGGTGGTGATCACTTAAGATCAGGTGACTCACCTGTTCGTTTGCCTCCTATGATATAAAAAAAAATTACTTAGTATTCATTTAAAGTTAGATGAAGTGATATCTTAATTTATAGTCCATAGAAGTATTTTTAGCTTCTAAACTTTTTTAATCCCCATTATATAATCAAAATAACTTAATAAATTAAAATAAAATTACGTATATATACTTCTTAACAAAAAATAGAAGAGTATAAATTGTACTTCAAATTAAATTAAATAAGATTTTCCTTTTATAGAAATTAACTTATTTTATCGAATTAATGAAAAAACAATTCCCTTGACAAAGTATCAAAACCAATATATCGTCGCGTGTCTCGGATCAAACTCAAAAGTCACGTAGAGGCGCGGTCGTCACAGCACGTACACCAATCATCTGAATCGTGCCCGTGACCATACCTCCGTCCCTTTCTCGCTTCAGGTGTTCCCCTATCTCCCACCCTTGTCCGACGAGACGAATCCGTCGGGAAATCTGAATAGTATGGCGGAGAATTAGGTGCTTTGACATCACTGTATAAGGCGTTGATAGATTTTCTTCTATCCCACTATGGTACGAGTGAGGACATATTGTATTTGGTAGAACGAAAATTACGTTGCTTCTATTTTAGCTGTATATATTTTTCAATGCTTTGTAGTGACATTATATCTCAAAGGTTCGTGTCAAAAATGTCTATTTATTAACAAACGTTAATCGTGTTTTGACAGTATACTATAAATCTATACTAATGTTATAACGCTGGAGAGGATTTGAGCACGCTAATCTCAGGAACTACTGGTCCGATTTGAAAAATTCTTTCAGCGTTAGATAGTTTATATATATATATATCACCACGCTAAGACCAATAGGAGCGGAGTACCAATGAAGAATATTTCAAAATCGTTTTTCTTCCTTTTGAGAGCTTTTGCTGCGTGTTAGCTTTAGCCCAAAGTAACTATTCCACGCGGAAGAAGTCGCGGGCAGAAGCTTGTATGTTATTTAATAAAAATGTTGGACGACTACGATTTTGCGCACATCATTCAAAAAGTATTCGATAAAGTTCGGTCCCTTTTTTAGTTTTACGACTAATACATTTGGTCCTTATCGAAGAAAAAAATATCACGATAGCCTCATTTAATATAAAGTTATTCAAGTTTTAAGAGACTAAGATTTTTATAAGCACTACATATTCAGCTATGTGTGTTTTCTTGCCGTGTAGAAGTGGGGTAAGCGGTGTGGTGCTTATTTTTTCCCTCTGTATATATATATTATATATTGTTAAAATAATAAAAGACGCAGATGAAGTCGCGGGTATCAGCTAGTATACAATAATTATAATTATAGGAAAATATAGATATCAAAGCTGAATCCAGAAGTTCTTAGTGGTAGTTTTATTTTAATAAACAAATAAAGATAATATTTAAATAATTTTCAACTAAAACCTTGAACACGATCAATCATTATGAAGTAGTGAATAGTTATGGTATATTACAAGTGTAGTGTGATAATTTCATTGTTGTAACGAGATAGTGGCCCCCTTCTTAAGACTTTCCATGGAGTTTTTTTGGCATCTCAGTATTCATGCTCCATCGTATTATTTTCCATCCACTTCACTTATGCACAATAACCGACCTATATTACCTAAAACACCAGCTATATTACAAAATGTAGAGTTAAATAACACAAGATTATGAATAAAATTCACTACATGACACATTAAGATCGCGCCAAAAACTCAAATATCATTTTATTTATAATTAAAATAATAGAAAACATCCAGACATAGATAAAACCTTTTACGAAAGTGTTCCAAACTTAAAATTCAAAAGTTCGATTTTTAAACTTTTGTAAATATAATCTACCATGTCACTACTATCTACAGAGTATATTATAAAACGAGGACAGATGATATTTGATTCCTTCGCGAAGCTTCGCGGCCATGAATAGAAGTCGTTCGTGCGTGTTGGTACGGCACGGGCGCATTCGAGGGTTGATCTTGCTTGTGTCACATTGCTTTGTGTCGCAATATTATAAAATCGAGGACAAGGAAATATTTGAGAAATGAACTAACTTTCATCCGCGACTCCGCCTGTAAAATATCATTTCCAAATATACTTCAGTATTTTTGATTATTACTAGTTCCGTATACTTAACAAAAAATTAACGAAGGTAAATGGGTAATGACAGTTATAATAAACTAGATCGGACCGTGGATCCGCATACGTTTTTCAATTATTTATTTATTATTATTTGTTGTATTAATTTGTCGAGTCATAGTAAAAAGTCGAGATGGATCAGCAGATTAGCTGGTGAGATATCAATCTGATATTGGCAGGTTCGAACCCCGGTACGTACCAACGAATTTTTCGTATTTCGCGTACAGTTAGTTATTGAAATTGGTAACACTATCCGCTGACGGTAGAGCAGAACATCGTGAGGAAACCTGAACCTTAGAAATGTTCTTGTAGTAGGTACCACTGTATGTGGGAAAATATAAAACTGTGGATTTATTTATGTTTGAAATCGCCAGTACGTCGTGGGCTGGAGTGGTTATACCCATACCTTCCTTCGGGAAAAGGCTTGTGACTCTGGAGTGGGTCTCTAGCTGCTGATGACGATGGTAGTAAAACAGATATTGTACACATTATAAAATTGTTTCACATACAAAATTTCATGACCATCGATTGAACGGTACTTAAGTTGTGCTGCAGCGCCACCTAGTGGAGAGTCACAGTAATGAAGATAGCATAAAAACCTTTCCCATAGTAAAATACTTAGTCAAATTTTATGGTCATCAAATCAAATCAAATCAAAAATACTTTATATTCAGTTTAGGCCCTAATAAAGCACTTATGAACGTCAAAGACTACCACCGGTTCGGAAAACAACCCAGTCATCGAGAAGAACCGGCAAGAAACTCGATCGGGTACATTTTTTTAACATATATTTCCAATACATCATACAATGCTTTTAGTGGATGCACAGAGAGGAGTCAATTCCAGACATCACTATCATTCACATACTGATCCACTCTATAATACCCTTTTGAAACTAAAAGCCGTTTGACGTGGCGCTTAAATTTAGAGTCCGGCAAATCGGTAACATGCTTTGGGACTTTATTGTAGAACCTAACACTATTACCTAAAAAACTATTACTGGTTTTGCTAAGTCTGAAACATGGGACGATCAATCATTGCCGGAATTTATTAATCTCAGAAATATATCTATAACTCCATTTTATATATAACTAGCTTATACCGACGACTTAGCCTGCGTTGTTTAATAAACAATATATCATATGGTCAGAAGAAGAAACGTAAAAAAAAATTGATAGCAAAAATGTACCTTGCATACAAAATATACTTTTAAACGTTTAAATCCCCTTTACTGCGCATGCGCACCACATCACTTGCCCACTTCCTGACAAAAAGACACACGTCCCTGAACTCATAGTGCATACTAAAACCATAAATTCTTAAAACTTTAATAACTTAATATTGAGATATTTTTTGATAAAAAAAGTCATTTGTTAATATAAAACTATATATAATTGATAGACATTTGCGCGCACTATGGCAGACCTCTAAGAATTTATTTATATATCAGCTGTGCCCGTGACTCCGTCCGCGTGGAACCTTATGTAAAAAAGTAACCTTATCTATTAAGTCCATTTACTTATCTACTTTTCTTTCGTACTTAAGTCGCGTCGTCATTAAAATTACAATAACGTTTGATAGAGTGAACCGATTTTAACGAATGAATGAATTTTTTATTGCACTTTTGATTTGTACAGTGGCGAACTTAATGCCATGAGGCATTTTCTTCCAGCTAACCAGCGGTATTGATGTTAATCAAAAACTTTTGTAGGTCGTGCCTATATAAACGAAACAGAAGAAAATGTATAAATAAATATATACATGTATACAATATTATAATAAAATAAATACATATATAACATAGATATACTTACATACATAATTACTAATTAATGAAAGTGAAATGAAAAAAAAAATGTTACTCGAGGATATGCTCTATTATTTAGCTCTATTATCGTGAACGCAGTATTTTAGCAGTGACGCACGGTAAAACAAACAGACAACCATTCAAAAAAATATTGAAATGTATTTTATTACTTATTCCAAGACACCTGTAACAATTTTTTTTCGCAAAAATCTAAAAAGTACAGACACGTTACATTTACATTCTTATTATATGTATAGAAGATATAAATGAGAATATTTTTGCATATCAAAACTATTCACTATAATAAAAAGTATATACGTACATACAACTCAACTATTTTACATTATATATACTTAACCCTTAAATGCCAACATCTACGACGAAACAGACCACGTACGCTAATTTTTCTGGTCAAATACACCGCAAACGAGTGTTCAGTCCACTGTTGGTAGCCATTGCCGATCTATCAACATAGTTCGCGTGCAGAATTCTAAATTCGAAATCACCAATCACCCTTCTCCATTACGAATGGACCTATGATCTCGCGTTCGAAAATCGAAATTCGAACAAAGAGACCTCGCTTTACAGGTTTTATTCGTGTTCTCGAATTTTGTCACACATAATTAGATATTTATAGTAATTTGAACTTTAACCTTTATGCGATAAAGTGTATTTTTCTCTGTTCGATGACAAGTTCAAATCATCAACTGTTTATTGCAATTGTTTTAAGAATATAAACTATTTCCTGTTAAAGGTCTCTTTCGCCCATTGTGTTTAGTGTGCCTTTGAACGCGCGATGATGTCATTCAGGCTTTCAAGGGAATCATAAATACATTTAATGTTTTATATAAGTACATTTTATTTTTGCATTGTTGTTTTGTAAGCAGTAGTCATTGCGGAAGTCAAAATGGTCAATCAAATATTTACTGCTTAGTCATAGCTCCCGAAATACGAGTATTTTTTTTTAATTTTAACAAAGTTATATTGCGTTTTACATCAGGGTCATTCCATTTAAAATCGTCTAATCAGCAAAGCTGCACCGTTTTAGATTTGGGTGAAATTTTGAGGGATTCATCTCTAGGGTCCCTAAGAATGAAATTTACACATATCATTTTTATAGCACCTGTTTCCAGCATTTAAATAAAAACTTTCAAAATACCTTTTTTTACTTATTTATTTCCTCTTTGTCTTTTATTTTTTTCATTATTAACGCAACCTACACATATTAAAACAAAATTTTTTATAGCGACCTACCATTACCTGTTTTTACTCATTTTTCGTATTTCACCCACACTATCTTATACTTCTGTCAAGACACAACAACTTACCATATCACCTACAGCCCACTCTTACTAAAAAACTTTCTTGTTTTATTTTTTTCGCATATTCACCACCGTGTCACCAATTCAATTTTCCTTTTCTACCTTTAACTTTCCTGCCTTTTTTATTTTTGTATGCCCCGCGTTTTCTACCTCATATTTTTTATTTTTTCCTATAATAGTTTACAGCAGAATACTCACCTTATTAATTTTCTGCCCCGCCCCACGCAGCGCGAACTTTTTTACCCAGACCCCTTACCTCCCTCTCCAGGGGCCCAGCCCTTTCTTCTACCTCCCCCCCCACCCCACCTCCCTTTATTCCCCGAGCAACATACATAACAATTATATCCCCTAATTCCGCTTTTATTTCCCTTCAGTTTTATTTATTTGCCGCGGCCAACGCCTTAGCCCCCTTTCCCCCCCTTTTTTTTTTTCGCCACAGCGGTTTCCAAACTTTTAAAGACACGGAACAATCAACAAATGAACTATAGTCTAAATTATTTAAAATTCGGAATTCATAAATTTAAATTATTAATGTTAATCTGGTTTTTATATCAACTGGCACTCGGTGCAAGGACTATATACACTTTATCAATTAATCAAAGATATGATGAGCTGCACAACCTCAATACAAAATATGAATATTATATATACACAGACCGCTATACTATAGCAACGCGTGCTAGTCTCACACAAGCGTAACATGTCACGAGCATGTCGATGTTATTGGTGACGGTCGGTGACGTGAAACCACAAGATCTCACCTATCCAAAAATCCAAACACGTACGTATATGATACAGTGGAATATATACAATGTCTGGCACAAGCGTAATAAGTCATGAGTATATCGAGGTCAACGGTGACACGAACCGAAAAACTTTTCGTCTACCAGATAAATTTATTTTGTTTTTATTTTAACGCGGTTAAAGAAGTTTTTACTTCAGAAATAGAAAAAAACTAGCGAGTACGGCGGACGTTATCCCCCTAAGATAATTAAAAAAAACCTTCAAGTTAGACATATGCTGTCGCTGACTTTTTTGTAGGCATTATCAAGCTCTACAACTTTTCTCTAGAACTCAATTATATAATCTCTCATCGATAAGGTAGCGTTCGTAAGAAACGTTTTCATTCGACCGTTTTTTTCCGACTTTGTAAATCCGACTACAACAAAAAAATGTTGTAAATTTTCGGGTTAATATATAGCCTATGGCGCTCACAAATACCGTGGCTTTCTATTGCTAAAAGGATTCTCCAAATCGGTTTAGTAGATCCGGATATTACCCACTACAACCTCATAAACTCACAAACTTTACCTCTTTATAATATTAGTATAGAATATAGTATAGATTAAGAATAATTATAATCCTACCAGAAACTTCCCATTGGCTATTATTATACATGTGTGTACGTAAAGAAAACTCAATCAATTAGATAAACAATTTATAATGTTTAATCACAAACAAACTTCAACAACTTTATTTCATAGAAATTTCCAACAGAAAGTAATCTGCGATTCAAAACGGGTGTGTAAAACGATAAATTCTCATAACAACCCTTCATTGCAGGTGGATAAAAATAATTTATTCAAATAAATCTCGCGAATTTTCACTACAGCCCCGGTATAAGAGGCCCTTGGGCGCCATTTTGCAATTCTTTTAACTGCACCAAGGAGGTCGCTACCTTCTTTCCTCGGTTTTAATGAAAATGCAAATAAAAATGGGTGACAATTTTTTTTTTCTAATTCCTTTGATGGTTTTAATCTTTGAACACTGAATTCACTTGAATTTATAGGTTTTTTTTTTAAATAAGGGAGGCGTGTCTTAAACACTTAGTGACTTTTGTTTACATTGTCTTAACCTTATTATTTAAAAAAAACTACTCAAACACTACATTCGAAGTTTCTTCTTCTTCTATTTTATTTTTGGCAACCAGTCTTCTAGGAGACTATTACTGCCATTGTCAAATGAATATCGATATTACAAGTTTCTTGATATAATTTCAATGAACTAACAAGATGGTGGCCATCTTGTTAGAACTTTCCTGGGAGTTTTGGTGGCAAGTCAGAATCCATGCTCCGTGGTATTATTTACGATCCACTTCACTTGTCCACAATAACCAAACTATATTACGTAAAGCACCATCAACATTACACAATATAGAGCCAAATAACACAAGATTACGGATAAAATATAAAGACCACTACACGGCATTCCAAGATCCCGCCAAAAACTCCATTCGAAGTTTATTATAGTGTTATATTTCAAGGTCTGGATTTGTTTTTATTTTATCTTTTTATCTTTCTATTTTTTGAAGTTATATTTTTTTTGGTGCGTTACGGAAAAATGATGAGGGTAAATTTTCGATGTGCGCGCACACCGTCACGAAAAACCGACACCCTAAAGTTAGCTGTAGTCAACATTTTGTTTCTTTGTATTTGTTGTTTGTATTTCTTTGTATAAAAACTTTCAATGTATCAAATACCATTTTTCTATTGTTAGTGTCGTTTTTTCTACAAACGTAGAATAGGGCGAAAGATAAAACTTTTGAAAAGATTTTTATCTTATTACGCCAAAGAAGTATAACTTCTAATGCGTGTACATAAATACGCGCACACTTTTTTTTTAATTTATGAATAATGGAACACTGCTATCTGTCAAATCTTTAGGAAATTACTTTTACAATCAACAGTATTAATATCGCACAGACGTAACTGTCTACATTATTGTAAGTATACATCATAATTATGTTTGTTAGAAATAGTGAATGTTAGAGCTTTGTCTACTTTACTGGAAATGGCAACTTTAATTATGTCGGTATTAATTAAATTCGCTACATACATTTTTTTAAAACAATTATATTGATAATTAAGATATGCAATTTAAAAATTAAGGCATCCTATTATAAATAGAATATAGTGTCTTTTTGTAATGTCAAAATAACAGCTTTTTACGTATAAAATTAAAGTATATATGGAAGTTGTACTAAGAAACCGATTTTTTAAAGTGTTGTCTGTCTGTTTGTCCCGGCTAATCTCTGAAACGGTTGCATTGATTTTTACGGAATTTTCACTGGCAGATAGCTAATATTATAAGTAATAATGTAGTTTACTTTAAAAAAGGGTTTAACTCAAATATAATAGATTTAAAAAGGTCCAGAATTATGCGCACCTAACCTAACCTAGCTAGGCCAATAGCGTAATCACTTCGAAAAAAAATTTTTTTGTAAATATTGTACTAATTTTAATCTACCTCTGTTATTTTTAATAATTATTGCTGACTAATTAATTATATATCACAGTACGAATTCAAAAAGGTGTACATTAATTTTTTTTTATTGTCAATCACGTGATTAGACATTTTGTAAGCTTAAAATTAACATGAGATGTTTCCAATTAAAAAAACATTTTTTTAATATTTTTTTTCATTTTTTTTAACATTATAGGCATAAAACCTCTTTACGCCCTTTTTTCATTTGGCGGACGATTTGTATCTAGGTATCGATTACTTATTCTGAATCCCTGAATCATAATGAAATATAAAGAAAATTGTAAGTAATATAACACTGCTAAATCTAAAAGGAAGCGACCGTGACACGGAGTCGTAAATAAAGTGAGAGAGATAAAAATTACATTATCGCACTTATTTTAATATCACTTTGCATTAATCATCTCGCGCCCAGTCCGCGTCGCGTCGCGTCGCTCGCTCGTTTGTTACAACCAACGGGTATTTTTAATTTGCTCCTGCATTAGAGGGTTGATTACGCGATAACTTCACTCAAAGTCTTTTCTACACTTTTATGGCTTACAAGTATTTATATTTTCAATAATACTTATTGCAATAGAAGTTTTAACGTCGAATAATTATTTTCAATTGAATACCAATTTGCTGTCCTTTAACTCGTGTCTCTGCGTGTATGTGAAACTGTCATAGCTTAATGGCATATGAACACATGAATGCCGCTAACAACGTGCGTTCATATTAAGCACTGAAATTATAACTATATATTTCTGTATCGCAGTAAAATTATTTTTTCAAGTTATTTCACAGGTGTTAAAAATATGCCCTATATTGACATTTATTTCCAGCTGCTGTAAATACTAACTTTGAAATGAATTACAATGACTGTATTAGTTCCTTGATCTAGACCTGTGTATAAAAATGTAATGATGTAAGCTAAAACACTCGTCCAAATAGCTCCTAGATTGAATATAAGACATGTGAATTTTACTACTATTCATATGATATTTGGGTTTATAATATCATATGAAGACTAGCAGCCATACCTGAGAATAAATTATATCATATTGCAAATTATTTTTCATACCATATAAACTATGTTAATAATACAAATACATTTTTTTTATATATCATAGGAGGCAAACAGGCGGGTCATCCGATGTTAAGTGATCACCACCGTCCATAGATACTTGCAACATCAGGAGAGTCGCAAGTGCGTTGCCAGCCTGTGTTTGGAGGGAGGGGGAGAGGGAAGTGGGCCTCCGGCGCTCTCACTGACCGAAATGCAAGCACTGTTACTTTACGTCGGTTTTCTATGAGAGGGTGGTACCACCCCGGGCGAGCCGACCCATTCATGCTGAAACCAGTAATAGCTTCAGCGTGACTATACCACCTACAATTGTAATATGACAAATATTATTCATTTCATAATAAATAGCAGCAATGTATGCAATTGTTAAAAAACATAACGATGCGAGATAGATATTTAATCTTACATGCTTAACAAATTATTTAAAAAATAACTGTGTTAAGTCACTGTTAAAAATAATATGACGAAGAAGAACAAACGCTAAAGAGGTTTATAATATAACTCTTGGTACGCAATCAAATTAACATTAATATATGCAAAAAATTAATATTAATATATGCAAAAAATAACTTATAGTTGTAAATCGTCAATAGTTCGTACACTAACTTATATCAGATACATACGTTCCCGTAGGAACAAGCCAAGCATATTGACCATATATTGCACTGTATTCGCTACTATCAAATACGCGACAATAGATAAATTAAGGTACAGCAAACATAAAATATCTGAATGGGTAGATAAAACGACAAAAATATGAGGAGGATGTCATTGTGGTTTTTGTTTAACTTTATACCGGTGAATAAAGTAAACTTCTACAAACTGTTTCATATAACGAAAGGTTAGTGTGGATATTCTATAAAGTATTAAATAATAAATAAATAGTCTTTTAGTGTTATATTTACATTGATAGTAATATATTGAAATTATGAATCTACAGAAGGTGTAGAGATTAGAAAAATTTGCTTAGTTACTTGGTAGACAGATACACTAGATACATTAACTTTTATCCGACTGTGCAGAAGGAGAGTAATATTTTCAAATGCTTGTATGGCTATTTTTTTGATACAGTATGTTGCCTAAACGGTTTGAGAGATTTTAATGTCTGAGGTGTCATTAAATTCGTCATAATAGTGTGAGTGACTTAGGACATATAATATATCTATTTGAATAGAAAAGACAGCACTAAAAAGCATTTTTTTGCAGTCTCAATTTTGTTTCTCTTTAGGATTTACTCTGAAAACATTGTATTCACTTTAAGTATATGTATAATGTGATCAGAGGTAACATTTAATTATTGATTAATATTGCAAAATTATTACGATAAAAATATGAAACGTAAGTCATATAAGTATTTAGTATTTTGATAAGCACAAAATTAATATTCTAAGTTTTAGAAGTCTCAGTGTTAGATCTAGTAAGAAACTTTATAGTGTTAGGTAACTTTTATTGTATTTGATCTAAAATTTCATTACACTAATTTGTATTATTTTACATGCTTAATAATAAATCATATTATATTTATATAAACTAAATATGATATGCATAGAGTATCACTGAATACGTTATAAGAAGAAACTTTTTCTCATGATAATAAAAAAAACCAGTCAGTCATGAGGACTGCCGACAGAAGTGAAAACTGAAAATAATGGAATAACTTTTTTTTGGATTATTAAATGAATTATAGTCTGACTTTAAATTTTATGATTTGCATACTTATTGAAACTATTAACATTAGTCTAGTCATTCCTGTTTATTGGAACTCGGAGCAATAACTATACACATTTTCATACAGAATATTAACTAATCAAACATGTGATGAGCTGCACAGTCTCAATACGAAATATAAATATTAGACGTACAAAGGCTAGTACACTCGCATCATTAGTCTGTCGCAAGATGAGCAAGCGTAATACATTCGTAATACTTAACGTGAAATCATAAATTTATCTCCTACCAAAGAAATAGCCCTCACGGCACCTAAAGAAGTTTTCACTTCAAAAAATATATGTAAAATTAGCAGTGTTATTAGAACATCATTTTAGATTTTGTTATCCATATTAATCTAACCGCAATGTTAAATGACGTAAAGACGTGTAGGCGCCCGTTTTGTCAACAAGGTATTGTGATGCGCGGGCGCCGTTGTTTATGACGTCGTAAATCTGGACCGGGGCATTATGATCTCTCGATAATCAACTGTCAAAACTCTCAGGTGTTCGCAGTACCCGCCTGGGGTTGAATAGTTTTTTATTATATTCTATGAAACAGAGAAATATATTTGAGTTATTTTATTTTTTTTGTTTTCTATGCTGCAAGGTCGTGGTAATGACCTAAATTCAGTTAATAAAACTCAGAGCGATATATTATATAATACTCCCAAAGCTTCGCGCAATTATTTAGTAAAATAAGTTGTCGGGTACTTAGGTTTATATCACAATTTTAGTAATTCAAACTTTGTGAAACGACTTAGTTTCTGAGTAAAGTAGCCGGTCAACAAAGTGTTAGGTGTAGAAAAAATACGTAGTTATTCTTTATATACACTTAAAAGATTTTTTTCTTAGTTAAAATAAAAATAAACACTAAAACACACTATCGTATCATGTTACACATATAGATGTACCTACTGACAAAAATATTTAATCAAAATTGTGCCTTATTAATACTAGCAATCTAAATACTTGATTTCCGCGACTCGACGTCCAAATAAGCCGAGCTGTGAGAATCACTGAAACTCCAAAACTTAAAAACTATATTGAACCATGAAGTCTAAGGAAAGACTTCACCTCCTTAGTGTGTGTATAGTTTGTATAACGGGATGTGTTTCGAAGGATTAATTAATATGATACTTTTGACTATTTTCCATCACCACACCACCACCAAGCCAAAGACAAAAGAATTCATCCTCACAATTTGGAACCATAATAGTCACGGACAATCTTGCTTTAGACCAGCTTCATCTTGCAAACGATTACGATACGATACCAGTAAGGTGGTAGAGCCACACTGAAGTTACTACTGGTTTCAACATGAATAGGTCGGCTCCTCCGGGGTAGTGCCACCTTCTCATAGAAAACCGACGTGAAGTAACAGTGCTTGCATTGTTGCGTTTCGTTCGATCAGTGAGAGCGCCGGAGGACCACCTCCCCTCCCCTCTCTCCTCTCCCCCACTGCCCCTCTCCCCTTTTCTCCAAACAAAGGCTGGCAACGCACTTGCGACTCCGTTGCGAAAATTGCAAAAAAAACGACTATAGTATTGGATTATTCAAAATAGATTTACCCACTTTCCAAATAGTCCGCAACAAGAATCGATTTCTTCTGGTGTTGCAATCGCTCAAAGAATGCGGAATTCACTTTGCATCAGACGGAACGCACACTTTTTGTCACAGTGGTAGTATAAAAAATAATTTGGTTGATCTAAAAAATATGCCCATAATAAACTCATTATATTGCCTACGTTGCACATAACAACACCTACACTAGTAGTAACGTCCATTATAATAGTAATAAAGTAGTGAAACAGCGAACGATATAAATTATCAGGATGTAATCTAAACAATTGTAAGCCTACTCAACATTATTAACCAACAGAAAAGTACAATCTGTAGGTGGTAACTACGCAATTTATATTTGATGTGAAACTTCTTTATCGACGTAGGGAGGAATTTTAGAGCACGTAAAAACGTATGTAACGTTTTTCGGTTACGCGCCATCTTAACTTCTGTACATTTTTCCGTTACGCGCCATGTTTATTTCTAAAGGTGCGCTCACAATGATCAGATTCCGTTTTTCTTTTTTCCGGAAAGTTGTAAATATAGTAGATCATTTTTCGAAAAATGATATCATAAAGAAGTTTCACTTCTTACGTGTGTACACTGATACACGCACGTATTTTTTTTCTTAGTAGCAACGAATTCAATTACAACATTTATTTCACAACTGTCATGGTACTAATAAAATTCACTAACAAACTGGGCCATGAATTTGATACACGTTATTCAATCACAAGATTCCCTTCAAATTACTTTCTTTATTCCACGTATAAGCAATCATTTAATTATCATTCACTAGCTGATTCTCGCGACTTCGTCTATGTTGTATTATCTCAATTGTTTTATTATATCTCAAAGGAATTAGGCAGCATTTTCGACGAAAGTTCCGAGGTGCTTTGACTTTTTCCGACACTTTTAATATTACTCGTTATATTTCAACCAATTAACATAAAATAGTGACAAATTATACACCTAAATCTTCCTCGTGAATCACTCTATCTACTAATTAAAATCGCATGAAAATCTGCTCAGTAGTTTTTGAGTTTATCGTTAATAGACAGTCAGACAGACGCGGTGTAGGACTTTGTTTTATAATATGCAATGATATATTCACTTGAACTAATCTTCAAACCTTCAATGGGCCACTAGCAAGATTTAACATACACCAACATGTACATATACATGCTATACACCAACATATACATTAGGGTGGTTTTTTTTTTGCGACTATTTTTTTTTCTTTACTCCATTGACGGAATATCGTTCGAACTATTAAATAAAAAATTCCCACCAAAGGACGGCTCTTAATTCCAATTTTAAGTACTCGCTAAATGAATTTAAAGTTTTCTCATTTAATTAACACGTAAAAATAATGTTTTTTGCTTAAAATATTTATAGCTTGGAGACATTTCATCAAAATTCTTTGACCATAGAAAGAAATTGTAGAGGGATCCTTCTTCTTCAAAAGCCCTAGTAGCAAATATTTAATCTTTGATGTATCTGGTCAGTAAAAAATTTTATAGTCGATTTTCACTCAAAAATTGTGGTTTTTCGACTTTTTCTCCAAATCTATTGACTTGACGCCAAAATTGCAAAGGACCTCTTTTGAAGAGAATTTAATTTCCTACAAGATAAGATGACAGCCAAGCTCGAAAAATAAATTGTCTTTGAAAAAGATTTGATTAAAGTTAAGAAAACACCGAATTAATCTATTTTATTGCAATTTTTATTTTTGTATTGGATTTTACAACAGAAAAAAAATTATTTATGGATCAGTAGTATGAAATTAATCTTAATAGTCAGAATAACGATACTTAATATATTTAAACAAAACGCATTAATATTTATTTGAACGTACTTATTGAAACAATTTATTAACTTATGATTTTAATAATTTATAATTAGTGTGTAAAATTGCAATAAAATAGATTAATTCGGTGTTTTCTTAACTTTAATCAAATCTTTTTCAAAGACAATTTATTTTTCGACCTTGGCTGTCATCTTATCTTGTAGGAAATTAAATTCTCTTCAAAAGAGGTCCTTTGCAATTTTGGCGTCAAGTCAATAGATTTGGAGAAAAAGTCGAAAAACCACAATTTTTGAGTGAAAATCGACTATAAAATTTTTTACTGACCAGATACATCAAAGATTAAATATTTGCTACTAGGGCTTTTGAAGAAGAAGGATCCCTCTACAATTTCTTTCTATGGTCAAAGAATTTTGATGAAATGTCTCCAAGCTATAAATATTTTAAGCAAAAAACATTATTTTTACGTGTTAATTAAATGAGAAAACTTTAAATTCATTTAGCGAGTACTTAAAATTGGAATTAAGAGCCGTCCTTTGGTGGGATTTTTTTATTTAATAGTTCGAACGATATTCCGTCAATGGAGTAAAGAAAAAAAAATAGTCGCAAAAAAAAAACCACCCTAATATACATGCTATAATTATATATGCTTTCAGACATCGGCGGAGTGCCTTAAGCACTCGCCTTAGTAGTCCGGTGAAGCTGTTAAGACCTTGCTAGGTCAATAGCGTAGTCAGTTCGAAATATATATATATATATATATATATAAATATACTAGCGGACCGGGCGGACGTTGTCCTGCCTTGAAAACAAAAAAATCCTAAAAGTCGACCGCAGCGCCACCTACCGGGTCCAATTGTGAATCTAAACCATTCTCGGATCCACTCGAACACGCACACAAAATTTCATCAAAATCGGTCCAGTCGTTTAGGAGGAGTTCAGTCACATACACACGCACACAAGAAATATATATATTAAGATATATATATAGATATATATATATATATATATATATGTGCTTTCTTTTTATAATAGTATTTGTGATAAGGTTGGTTTATTTATTTACGATTTGTAACATTTTAATATTATCAAATACTTTTTCTTGCTCTGTGCACGTTATGTTCGATATATTGTAGCAATAACAATTAGGCTACTGTATTCAGATGTCACTATTTCCAAATAGATGTGTCTTCTTATCTCATAATACTGAAGATAAACAAGTAAAACCTACGCGTGAGAGCCCCAATAAGGAGGTTTTTAAGAAAACATATTTTCTCCCAAATCATAACCAATATTACACACATATCCGCCTATACAAAACCCTATGAATACAGGGCTTCATATTTCTCATCCCCTACATAGTTTTCCCGTCTAAACATTCACGTGGATTCGTAACCATTAAAATCCCTAAAATTTTGTGAGTACATACTTATCAGACAACAGTGTCACGTATGCAGGTATGAAGGGTTTTGATTGAGAATACATGATAAAGACAGAAGAAAGAAAGAAAGAGAAGATGTCATATGCATGCATGCATATGCATGCCGCCAAATCGCATATGGAGCATTCAAAGCTTATTCTTTAGATTAGTAACCTATTTGGGATGTTGGATGTATTCGCAATAAACTAGTAAAATTATTTATCAATAGAGAATCAACACATCGTGTTATACTGGTTTGTGCTCTATTTTACATATTCTCCCTACAATCCAACTTGTGGCGCTATTTATCCGATGCGAGGAATCATTATTGAATCATTGTGCACATATCCGCGATTTAATGTAACCAATTTACAGTAGACGAGGTGCGATTCCTTCCATTTCGAAAAAAAGTCACAATTAAAACGTAAACATGTTTAGCAACTTAATATGTGTACTCCCGAAGTGTTAACATCGCTGTAATTACATCACGCACACAAATAAATGCCACTCGCACGCGCACCAATTTCGGTTAACCCTCCCAGAGCCTACTAAGAAATTAAGTAAGTAGAAACTTTAGATTTACATCTAAGATTTTTCTTTGAAGTGGCAGCAGACATTTTGGGGTAAAATTGAATATTAATAGCGAAATTATACCCTCAGTCGTCCATTCTCCGGTTTTTATTACTTTATTAAGGGGACCTGTCCTTGTTAATGCGTTATAAACAAATCGTTGCATGGTTTTATATGTTCCGAGAACGGGGGTTGGTGTCAAAAAACAGTAGCATTTTTATAGCTTAATCCCGTTCTGTTTGTTTTATTTAATTTATTTTTATTATAATTCTGATGTGATTTTCGTTCGCCAGAAATACCAGTTTTGATTTTAATTGCGACATATTTTGAGATGTGATGATAAGAGATTTTCTAAATATCATAAATACTGCTTCCTAAATGTTCTAATAGTGTAGAGATTCCTTGTCATCAAGATATCAGACTTTTTATTTTTTTATTTATTAAATAGGTCTGTTTAATATTTTTTACGATGATGTAGATCAATCGACTGAGTTAAATAAACAATGTAACTATTAATTCTATTGACTATAACAATGTAAATAATGTATTGTTCTATTAACAGTATACAGTAATAAAAGTATATTCCATTTATTAAAGCTGTGTAGGCTTTGGATAGTCAAATGAATAAAGAAAAAAATGTACTAAGACATACAATTTGTATCCTTTCCCTCTTTTTTATTATCAGATGTTACATTTAAGTATTTCATTAATTATGAATGTTACCATACATCTAAAAATATCACACATTTAAATCAATCAAGCAATTTAGTTCAGAGAGCATGTTAAATAAATATACGTATGTATTGCGTGCATACACTGGAAAGACAATAAGTACCAAGCATACGTACCTCAACAACTCTTATATATATTTCGTATCGGATAATTTTCTAAACTCTTTCAGTTTAATAAGGGAAATAATCTAAAATCTTCCACTTGCATGTGTAAGCGTGTATGCGTGCACGTGTGTGGAGGTGACATGTGTAATGTTGTCGCAGTGATGTAAGATTTTGTGTCAGTGTATCGCGCGAGCAGCGCACACAAGGGCTCCACACCGAGGGAACGGACCTAGGCTTGAGCCGCTGCCGAGGGGGGAAACACTAGACAGACAATAATACCTTACTATTTTAATAATAATTATGCTTACAATTAGTTATGTTTGTAAAGTCATACAAGTTTACGTACTTTTATTTTATACTATAATGATATAAAGATACAGATGTTGTTTGTTTGTTTGAACGCGCTAATCTCCAGAGATACCAGTCAGATTTGGATTTTTTTTTTAATATTTTAGTCTCATTTATTGTTGTTACAGACCAGGAGTTCTCACAGTCGATCGTGAGTGCTTTTTGAGTCGATTTTGAGAAAAAATTGCCCATAAACACTATTCACACTCACAGATTTTATATTGGTAGCTATGTAACTAAAACTATATGTAATGAATACCACCTAAAATTTATTTGATTTACAATAAGGCCAGAATAACCTTCTTGTCAATTTCTTTTATCGTGTTCAGCGGGAGCTACCTACACCTATCTAGACGATAATCTAGAATAACACATTACAACCATTCGTAGTTGATCGATCTGAGTCTAAAAGTATTGAGCGTGTTATGTAAGTGGTTCAAGTTTGAGAAACCCCTATATGTAACATTACGTTTCGACTTTTAGGAACGATCTTGCAAGAAGTAGCTGTACGGACGGACTGTGTGTGGCCGTGTATTCACAGTAATTAAATTTTTTTTATAATTAGATACACGTAAAACCGGGATACACAATTAGTAACCACATATCTCTACGTCGAGGACGCTTCACGCTTATAAATAAAATATAAAAACCATAAAATCTAACATAAAAGGCAATTAATCACAAGAGGACAAAAGACAAATTGTTCTGAAGAATTAACGGGAATCGGTAGATTTACGTTATTTTTTATATAAAAAGCTATAAAACTTTATAATGTCTACACATTCGTCCCTCGGTTTCGCTCGGATTAAGTCATATATTACCGCAAATTGCTTTTAGATACGATCAGAGGTGTTGTATTTCAAAATACTGCCCTTTTTATGTGGATTTTTTTTTTCGCAAACCTTGTTGATGCATGATGTATATATATAAAAAACGCAAAGTTTCGTAGTAGTGGGTTTGTTTGTCAATGCCTATAAAATTGTAGCCTACGCGTTGGCTGAATCTAAGTAAAGATATACCGAGTCTCAACATTAAAAACTTCGCTAGATGTATGTAAAATTTAATAAATATCATCTACCTAGGTTCATATTGTCATTTTTTTTTAGGATTCCGCAAAAAATGTTTATAACAAGATTTTGCGCACGGATTCGCTCGTGTTAAGGTACATTAGACCTAGCCCTAGGAAATAGTGTTTTTTGATGAAATGTCCTTTTCTGTACCCTTGACTACGAGTATGACATTTTTTATTATGAACAGTTTAGCAGTTATTGCTTGAAAGCGTTACAAATAAACTCAATCGCATTTATAATATTAGTTAGAACTAAGACGAAGGCCACACACGCTACGAATTGAACGTTTGTTTCATAATATCTAGACGCCTTACGACAAAACTATACAGTTATTTATTTCTTACAGCGATGCCTTCGATACATTAGCATTTATTTGTTATTATTTGCTATGTATACAATAGTGGATGTTAAAACATCGGAGATCAATAAACTTCAAGACTATTTGACCGATTATAATTAACTAATTAACTTTCCAGTAAGCTGACCGAAGTGTTTTTCGTGGAGAAGGCTTAGTCTATCTATTTTACTATAAACCACCACTAGGTGTCGCTAAAATGTACTTTTATTTCGAATAAGTTTTATATTAAAACTAGCGGCCCAAGTGGACGTTGTCCTGGTTTGATAGTAAAAGAAAACTAAAATTCAACCGCAGCGCCACCTACCGGCTCCAATTGTGAATCTAAACCATTTTCGGATCCACTCGAACACGCACACAAAATTTCATCAAAATCGGTCCAGCCGTTTAGGAGGAGTTTAATGATATACACACGTACAGAAGAAATGTATATATAAAGAAGATTAACACTGACGAAGGCGCTACCGATTACTAGTTCCCTATAAAATAACAAAAGGCAAAGAAATGTAACACGTATGGATAAAAAAAACCTGATATAGAAGTAAAATATATCACACACTAGCTCTACCACGCGGTTTCACTCACGTTTAATTATTACAATTCTGAATTACGGTCAATGCAGTTAGGTACAGATTTTTTTTATATCATAGGAGGCAAACGAACAGGTGGGTCACCTGATGTTAAGTAATCACCACCGTCCATAGACACTTGCAACACCAGGGGAGTTGCAAGTGCGCTGCCAGCCTGTGTTTGGGGGAGTGAGGAATAGGGAAGGGGGAGTGCACTATTACTTCACGTGGGTGTTTCTGTGAGCAGGTGGTAGTACACCGGGCGGGCCGCCCCATTCATGCTGAAACCAGTAGTAGCATTAGCGTGGCTCTACCACCTATAAAAACAGATAAACAAATTTCATTCATAACAGATTGATACTTGTAAATTAATTTCGTAGCAAAGAAAATTCTTAATATTATTATAATAATATATATCTTCTTCTTATCTTCATATATACATAGTCCTACCATTAATACGGAAACAAAGAAAAAAATATTTTCTATTGCACATAACATTTATTACTTTTACAGTGTGTTAATTTAATACATAAATATAAAACAATTTAAAATATAAAAAGCTTATTCGAAGTGATCTCCATTGGCTGCAACACAGTCCTTTAAACGTTGAGGCCAGTTATCAATAGAAGCACGCACTCTTTCCATGGGAAAATTCTTCACTGCCAATCGTACGGATTGTTTTAGGAACTCCAAATTATCATGGCGTTTAGAGCAAGCCGTACTCTCTAAAACTGACCATAGATCATAATCCAGCGGATTAAGATAGGGACTAGACGACGGTCAGTCTTCAGCTCTGATAAAGTCAGAAACGTTCGTTTCCAGCCAAGACTACGTAGTCCGAGCTTTATGACCCGGCGCCGAGTCTTGATGGAAGGACCATTCTTGGTTAATAGTACATGGTGTTGTTAAAGGCCTTCACTACCTTCTCAAGAATGGTATCTTGATACACTTGTGCCGATGTTTTGATACTATTCTCACAAAAGTATGGCTCAGCCACTCCTTCATAGCTAATACCCCACCGAACCATAACTGAAGTTGAATAGTGCCCACGTTGCACTCTGTCGACTAATTGGGAAGCTTCCTTAGAGGTTTGAGCATAAATACAGTCATTTTGTTTGTTAAAATGTTGCTCAATTGTAAAAATTTTCTCATCCGTAAATAAAATTTTTCTGTGACCTCCCTTTGGGTACCGCTTCAGTAGTTGTTTCGATTTTACCACCCTATTCTTTTTTAACTTATCAGTTAAGAAATGACCAGTACGTCTCTTATAGGTTACAAGTCCTAATTCATCTTTTAAAATACGCGACATGGTTCTAGGAGCTATCTTCATCTCTCGAGATAGAATCTTTTGCTTTCGGACAGGATTTTTTCGAATTCTTTCCCTTACTGCTTTGACCACCTTCTTCGTACGAACACTACTTGGACGGCCGTATCTTTTTCTGTCACAAACAGAGGAGGTCTCATTGTACCTATTAATAGCGCGGTACACTCATTTTACTAATACTAAGCGTATGGAGAGTTTTAAATATTGCATTTGACTCCATACCTACTTAGTATAATGCAATCACAGCGATTCTGTTCTCTTTATCACCCCACTCCATTTTAATATCGCAAAATATTGTACAATGTATTGGCGCCAAAATGAGAAAACTCAATGAATAATCATATAAAAATGACAGATTCCAAATTCAAATGTAATATTTTGTTTATTTTTAATTGTAACAGTATTTATGGCCAGACTAAGTATAATTCTTCTATACGGTCTGCATGTGATTGAACTCCTCGTAAACGGCTCAACAAATTTTGATGAAATTATTTGTGAGTGTTCAGGTGTATTCAAGAATGGTTAAGATTCACAATTGGACCCGGTAGGTGGCGCTGCGATCTAATTCTTGTTTTTTTTTTATTATCAGGGCGGGACAACGTCCGCCGTGCCCGCTAGTTACATAAGTAAAATGATAGAGGTATCACGCAAAAACTACTTGAGATAAAATACTACAAAAATTCGGAAAAACTTTGTATTTTAACTTCTTAATCACTTTGGACAGCTACTGATGTCGACTCTTAACTTGGATTTACAAGATATTGGAATGTTTCATGGGTTATTATCCAAACCAAATAGTATTGAAGCATTGAATTTATTTAAGACGTTGAGTCGTCATTAATGACGCTATAATAGTTTATATTAGCTTTAATAATGTGTTTTATTTAAGATATTCGGCCTGTAAATTAAGTTAAGTTTACTATGGAGTTGATATAGTCAAAAAAGCTCCTAAATAAAAAAAAAATGTATTTATCTAAAATAAAAATTATCACAATAGCATCAAATAATACAAAGTTATTAACGTTTTAAATAACTACGGTTTTTTATTTTAGTATTTCTGTGTTAAATTTTGTATGTTTTTTCTTCTGTTCATAAAACAAATTGTTAAGATAATATATAACACAAACGAAATAGCGGGTATCTATTAGTATTACATAGATATTTTTAATTTAATAGAAATAAATATAAACTGGCATACGATATCGTTAGGCGCGTAACGGAATAAAAAATGAACGGAGGAAAAAATGGCCGACCGGCTAGTGCTGAACTGTAAATTTGTTTAAACTAATAGCCACGATACCCTACTGTTTGCAGTACAACGTCCCTTAAACGATGTCCACATCGCGAACCATTTTTCACTGGCGAAACTTAATTTCCACGCGGTCGTTTTTCATCCAACCCTAACTTAGAATCGGGTTGACAAGTTGTATAAGTCAGTGAACCAAATAACTTATATTTTCTAATATAACCGTCATTTTAAATTAATAATCAACTGTACATTTTTATTGATTTTATTATAAACTAGCGTCTGCCCGCGATTTCCTCCGCATGGAATAGTTACTTTGGGTTAACGTTAACACGTAGCGGAAGCTCTCAAAAGGAAAAAGAAAGCGATTTTGAAACATACTTTATTGGTGCTCCGCTCCTATTGCTCTTAGTGTAATGATACGTAGCCTATAGTCTTTCTTGATAAATAAGCTATCTAACAGTGAAACAATTTTTGAAATCGGACTAGTAGTTCCTGAGATTATAACGCGTTCAACCAAACAAATAAGCTTTATCTATCTATCTATCTATATATATATATATATATATATATATAAGAGATTCCCACCTATATATTGACTCATCACGATATCTCTGGAAACATAAGGCGTAGCGACTTGAAATATGGTAGGAATATTCCTTTCGCCGAGTAGAGGTCAGCTAAGAACGGATTTTACGAAATTCTACCCACAAGGGGGGTTGCGGGGGGGTAATCAGGGCGGGACAACGTCAGCCGGGCCCCCTAGTAATATTAGTATACTCGTAGATTACTACTTTTCTCTCGTACTTACCTCGAGCCGTCATTCAAATTACAATAACTTGACAGAGTGGACCGATTCTAATGAAACAAAGACTAAGTTACTCTCGAGGATATGTTTTATGATTCTATTGGTAAGATTTTATTGTGAACCCATTACTTTATTTTTATGCGTGTTCATACAAACAGACAGACAACCAAACAGGTAGACATTTCTAAAAATGATTGAAATGTACTCCATTACTTATTCCTAGACACCTGTAACAATTTTTTCACGGAAATCGATAAAGTACAGACACGTTAGACTTACATTCTTATTATATGTATTATTTATTAACCCGAAAAATGAAAAGCCTTTTTTTGTGGTAGTCGGATTCGCAAAGTAAGTCGGAGAAAAAACGGTCTTACGAACTCTGACTTAACGATGAGAGATATATGATTGGGTTCTAGAGAAAAGTTGTAGAGCTTGATAATGCCTACAGAAAAGTCAGCGACAGCATATGTCTAACTTCAAGGTTTTTTTTATTATCAGGGCGGGACAACGTCCACCGTGCCCGCTAGTTATAAGTAAAGTTATAATAATAATGCATTCTTAAAGTAGTAAAATTTGTTAACTACTCCAATTCATATTTATTTATATAATTTGTCTATGTATACGTGGGTTGTAATTGTATTACAGCCGGTTAAAATCGCATAATGAAGAAAATAATGTGACTGATACGAGATTAGAAGATATAAAGGCTTACACCCCTTTGCATACAGGGTTAGGAAATGTCCATACCCGGGATCGCAAAACAAACAATTTGCTCCTTAAAACTATAATCATATTGACTCACGAATAGTTGATCTGAGATCTAATTCTGATATAATTTATGTCAATAAAAAAAAAAACATTTTTTTGAAAGGCTTTCTCTACTGCTCACTTGGCTAAGCGAATGAATGCACTGCATCTCATGGTAAACATAATTTTGCACGTTCGTTTGCTTCCATAAAAAGGAGGTCACTATTAAGTGTACCATAAAATACTTAAGTATGTGCGCATTGCGTTTATAAAGGTCGCCCTACATTACGGAGCGTTTCATTGAATATTTACCAGCTTGATTTTTCTGTAGTACGTATACGTCGCGGTCAATGGTGCGGCAAATCGTCGATTAGTACTTTTATACATTGTCGACATCCTAATTGCCCTTATTACCATAGAAAATACTGCGATCTGGCTCTGTGCCATACTAAATATATAAATAACGCCGCACATTTGGTTCGGAGTTTAATAACGATTATTGTTAAATTTGCTACTTTTATGATTATTTATTTTAAGATTAGATGAAATAATATCTAACTAACATTTTAATGGAATAACATTTTAAAGAATATATCCGCTATAATAGTTTAATAAGCTGAGACCGCGGCTTCACACATAATTTATTATACGGCATCAATATTGGAACGAAATACACTTTTTGTAAAGAAATTTATTTCAACAAGTCGTATTGATATTTTTTATAACTATAAATTTGAATATGACATGTTTTATGGGTTTTTTTTTTTATTTTATTAATACCGATTAACTTTTTGAGTTAAATCTATATATGAAAGACTGAATGTTTCAAGATGTTAATAAATATGCGGTAATTTTCTCGTAACTACAGATTTAATATTAATCTATTGCAGTATTACATATCACTAAAAATAACATACGTGCCCTGTATATGGAATTTTATTACAATCACGTTAGAATAAATATGTAATTTTTTTAGTGATTTTTAAAACAATTATAAATATTTTTATAGCTTATCTATTGCCTAACTAAATATATTATTTATCTTCTTGTATATAACCATAATGTTAATTACAACTAACGAATCCTTGTATTTAAAAGATGTGCTAGTTGCTACGCAACGTTGTATAGTTTACATTTATGAGGCCATTACAGCCGTACAAAAATTGCCATAGCGGACGGTATTTCACGTCCACAAGGCGGGGTATTGGTAAAGTTTTCAACTAGCAATAATCGCACCTCGGATAAACCTCATTGGTTACGATATTGCCTCTGCGCAAAGTTAGCATTTCCGATTTCTCAATCCATCCCATCAATTGAAATGCATGTAACGCAACCGCGATGTAATGTACTGGTGGCGCCATCTTTTGGCGACAAACGAAATAACGGCTGTCAAAGCCAAAACATTGGGGTGGTGCGACGCGAGATATTGCACAAAGTTGCGTCTCAAATTCAAATATCGAAAAAGAGAAACGATGCAAATTCACTTACAACGAAACGCGACGATTGGCCGACAACGGTTGGCCGAATTTCACCGAACATCAAAATTCGAATTGTAACGCGATCACGCACCGTTGGACCGTTACTGCACATTTCAAAAATAGAACACACCGGCCATACTGAGTAGGTGGACAGTTCTGTTGGTTGACAGTAGCGGTTCATGCCGCGATTATTAATCAGGTCTATTCGTTTTATTATTGCATATAAAATATTCAGATGGCGAACGAACGGACGCATACATTCCACACCAAAATGACTATAAAAACGATTGCAGCGGTTCGATAGTTTATTACTATTAATTCGTAGAAAGTTTTGAAATATCAACACTAAAACAATAGGAAAATGCAATGAATATTTGTTACTGGGAAAACATAATGTAAAGGGCTTATTACCTACATGTACACTTTTATATATCTGTCATAAGTAAATTTCATTAGCTGTGTTATTTAATTTAAAAAAAACAACAATTTTTATGTTGAACTTATTTATCAGTAAATATATATGATAGAATATTGGTAAAGACGATTAGAGATATTACATATTATGTATACTGCTGGAGTTCCCAAATTTTTTCTGATCAGGAAGCGCCTAAAAGTTTAATATTTAGCCACGGTGCGGCGCTCCAGTCAAACTATTCATACTGACAAAGCGTAGCAAAGATAGATATTTTAAACTGCACAATTAAGTTTTTTTTTTTTTTAATTAGTACTAGTGTCTGTTTTTATTTATCGATAATTAAATTACTGGTTTTCGGGAAAACACATTACGGGGTGCCTTGTAAAATCCGGTAGTGCGGTGAAGATGTTAATTAAGGTCTTGCTAGGCCAATAGCGTAGTCAGAAAAAAAAACTTTTAATATCCCGGAACATTGCTACATATACTTTGAGAACTCCTGGTCTATAGAATGGTTTTAGAATACTTGTTAAATAATTTTAGTACAATTTATATATTTTTTAACATTATTATTGAGTGCTAGCTTCGCATTAGTTTAATAATGTGTAAAATGGGAACTAAATTTTAAGGCTAAATTTAAAACTTAAAAAAAAGGATGGAAGGAAAGGAAAAAAAGGAGAAGAAAACTGTAAAGGTACAGTATGATATACTATTAAATAAAACGGACAACGGTATGTCAATAAGTTAATATTTTTTAAGATTTTATCACTGTCTTCTGTCACACTCACTTTTTATACTAAAATTATTTATCTCAAGTGTTATTGCATTACTTATGCATACGATTATTTCAAACATTCTCTTTCGTACAAACCTTGCACTGACAATAAAACACAGAGCAAAAAATAACTAGCCTAATAGATGCAGCAATTCTTACATCATGCGCTGACATTACATTCTGAAACTGATTTCTATTCATATAAGTTAAAAATATCCTAAATATTATTATTGTTAAAAACTCTCGCTTTGTGTTCGCACATTTCGAACTCACGATCTCCAAGTCAATAACCCAGACTGTGTTAAACAGCCACGAATATTTCGCATAGGGTGTCCTCGGGAAAAGCGTTTATCAAAAGTCCCTTGTTTCAAGCAGGCTATCAGAGGACCATGTTAAGCAGACCGCTACACTGGGAGTGACTTCACCCCCCTCTCCTATCATTTGTTTAATTTAGCAGGCGGAGGGGCGTCTCAAAACAATCTGGTTGTTGTATAAAGCCATCGTTTGTCATGTCAGATTTTTGTGATACGTCTCATGGAGTGATGGACAGAGATTCGTATAATGCTCACTATGCGTAATATTTCTCATGGCTACTACTCATGCATAGTGATTTTGTTATCTGACTTTTCTACAATGATTAATAATAAAATAAAATATATATAGACATATGTTAATTGATCATTGAAAATAATGGTAGTTCAATATCTATACCAGGTTGGAATACTACACCTAATCCAACTTTTCGGTGAAAAGTTTACACTTTTAACTTTTACTTTTATGAAACCATATACTTCTATTGTAACGTATACTGTTGCCGTAACTCCAGCTGCATTATTAATTAAAAAAATTACCAAGAAAGATTATGAAAGTAAAGTAAACATGTACCTACCTAAAAACATATATAAAGGTTCCAATACGTAGGAGATCAGTTATATTGTACTTGTTATAGCGAACATCCTTTTTTACAAAGGACCCAGAAAGAGATGTCGGGTTAAATAATGTATGTGTGCTATTTCTTTGGAAGGCTGAGTATTTTAAATAATTTCATGGATTTCAACTAAGGTGGCATTAGAAGTGTTTTCATGGCATTGACAAAGATATTAGATAAGAGTAAACCCGCGGTTTAAAGCTATTAAATAAATAATTAATAAACTTTGGAAAAAATGAAAGCAATCTAAAAAGAGATGTAGTCTACAGAGAAAAGAAAAGAATAAAAAGCAGCGAATTTTCGGTCCATAAGCAGCCCCCGTAACAGAATAAGCCCCATAAATAAACATTATAACTTAACCACAAAGAGATTCGCACTAAAATATTCATCTCGAACGGGATTTTTTTAACTCACTTCTCACCTCAGAGTTAATATTTCTTTTCCGTCGAGATTTTCCTTCGGCTTTTCTTTTTAGAATAAAATTTACATATATCATTCGTGAATTTATTTGTATATCATAAGATTACAAGTATGTAAATTAGGTGCTGGTCTCGAAGGAAATGTAGCTTTCGGGATAGCTTCGTAACGATTGTGAACATTTTTGATAAACAAAAATATGGTTTGTGGGTGAAAATTATTTTAGTTTTTAAATGTGAAGTAATATATCAAGTCTAACAGCCAAGATCTAGAAGTTTAACTAAAACTGAAAAGTGACTAGTTCTATATTGAAGTGAAACTTCTAATGCGACTTCCAACAAGGTTGCGTTAAACGTTTAACGCTACCATGGAGGGGGAATAGAAAGAGACAGAGCGAGAAAAATAATCAAACATTTCGTATCTTACTTTAGTTATCATAATTCCATTATAAATGTTATAGATTTGGATATTTCTCCACTCGAAAATGGTAATTAAGAGATGCGATCAATTGTGAATTGTAAGCAATGTTAATGAAGTTTGTCTTAAAGAAACAATATGTTTTCACTAAAAATCAATTTCTACCCCTTCCTATTTTCATTTCCACATTACGAAGTTTCACTTCTTCCGCGCGGAGGAACTCCACGCACTATTTTTATATTTTTTTTTTATACTGGCTCGGCAAAATGACTGCACTGTACCTGATGGAAAGCACAAGTACCGTTCATAGATAACGGCAACGTATAGGTTAATCTATTCCTGAAGACTGAATTGAAAGGCTTTGTGATATAATGCGTGTAGTAAGCAAGGAATATAAATATTCGCCAGGATATTTATACCATATAGAAATTCCATATATTGTATTCCTCATTAGGCACCTATGATTCACATGCATTTTATTACAGCTCGGGAAGAGAAACGCTTGGAAGGAAAACAGAGTTTCCGTACCGTTAAGCTGTCGTACTGCTTCACCGTCAAATTTTCCCATCTGAGGATCCTTCAAGTGTAAAGTCAAGAGACGTTTACACTGACCAACCATAGCGATTTCTTGGTGGTCACCGCTGCTTTTATATTTTACAATACATACCATCTGATATAGTTTTTTTTTATTACTCTATAAGTTTTAACGTTAAAGTTTGACCGCAGTCTTACTTGACCAGTGACCCTAAATAACGATATGGTCTAAGATAGTAAATACAATAAATAAAGAAACCTTAGCACTATGCCATAGGTTTATCACGACATTTTTCTTCTTCAAAAACTCCAGTTGTGTATTTTTTTCTAAATTTATATTTGTTTTGCTTAATCCTAAATTTGTGGTTGCGGTAGCTATATTGTTTTTTTATGTCAAAAGCAGGCAAACGAACAGATGGGTTATCTGATGTTAAGTGATCACCACCGTCCGCAACACCAGGGGAGTCGCAAGCGCGTTGCCAGCCTGTGTATGGGGGAGGGGTAGAGAAAGGGGAAGGGAAAGGGGGGAAGGAGGTGGGCCTCTGGCGCTCTCACTAACCGAACGAAACGCAACAATGCAAGCACTGTTACTTCACGTCGGTGTTCTGTGAGAGTCGGGTAATACCGCGGGCGAGCCGACCCATTCATGCTAAAACTAGTAATAGCTACAGCGTGGCTCTACCACCTTCAGAAATATCTCTTTAGTGTGACCATCCGTGACGTGTTATATGTATCTGTGTTATTTGTTTGTTCGTTTTAAATTTTGTATTACCATTAATATAACTGACTGGACGTCCGTTTATCATCATATGGGCTCCCATCGAAAATCAGCGCTGTAGTACTACTTACTGTATTACACATTTTTGCTGAATGGGTTCGCCAATTCTTGAAAATCTATTTTTCATTATCAAATGTATTTTTTTTTCTGTCTAATCACTTTGTGTAATTTAATGTAATTGTATGGTCGTACCAACAATAAAGTGTTTCTTTCCTTCCTTTATTTCTTTCAGTTCATTCACAAACGTTTGAACCTACATTGATCGACACAGTCTTTGATCACGCTATCCACTGAACTATTATCGCTTTGTGACGTTAATGCCCCATGCTTCAATAAAAAAAACCTAATGATTAAAAACTTTAATAACTTTTGAAGTATACTTAATTTTTTAAATACTTTATAAGTTTGACCAAAATCTCATCTGATGCTAAAGACAACGTAGTCTAAAATTGTAAACACGCCAAACTTATATGTGACTGGCTCTCAAATGCAGTGACTGAAACACACCATCAGATTCTTGGCAACAGATGTTCAACTTAAGGGTGCTAGCTAACCAGGAGTAGTTAAAAAAACCTACCATCATGCTATGGTCTCGTGACGATGTTTTCCTTCACCAGAAGCGCCGATTCAGCTGCAAGGGTTCAAACCTACGTCCTTCGCCGTTGTGTCCGAACACTCTATCAAATAAGCGATCATCACTTCAAATGAATCCGATGTATATATGATCATCTTCTTACCCTTATACCACCTAAATAGGGTCGGCACAACATGTCATCTGGGTATTCACACCTTTTACACACATATCATCTTTCACGCAATCCATCCATACCTTTTTGGATCTTCCTCTACTCCCATATCCACCATTATACTCAAAACTTTAACTATTTTAATCTGAACTATACATATTACTTCTATAATTGCTATTATAATTTATATTATGTGTAGATTACCCTAGCAACATATCAGACTGGGCAACGTACTATTGCCCAACCGTCCGGCCGGCAGGAAGCGGTAGTGGGTTCGAATCCTGATCTGAATGTCTAATGTGATTGATGTCATCGCTGTCACTATAAATTCCCATTTGGAATTGTAAATAAATTAATGATTGTGTCACAGGTGCGGACTGAACATTCATTCGGTACAGCTTACAGAAATATGGACATTTCCTTTAGGAAAATCACATAACTTTCAGTTCGAGATTATTAAAGCCAATTTTAGTCCATTCTAATAAAATTTCAAGTCACAATTCTAGTACCAGCTTTAAATGACCATTCTGGAGATCACTATTAATCTTATTATTGACTGTGCTATCTATAAAGCTATGGTTTATCTGTGCATGCAATTTTTTTCCAAATTTTGTAGTAGGTAAGTTTTTCTATGGGGAAATTTAAGTTCTTTTTTTATTTGTCTCAATATGTTTCGATTTAAGTCAGAAACAGCTTAACTGGTTTAAAAAAACTGTATACGGGAAACATATACCGACTGCCATCGCGCAATTCGTAGATTTGAAAAATATCTATAACTAGCTTTTACCCGCGGATTTTCTCGTATTAATGTAAATTTAACCAAGAACAGTATTTTTTTTTATAAAAGCTCCTCTATGTCCTTTTCTGTACTGAAGACAAGGTGTCTGCAAAAAATCGTTATGATATATTCAGTAGTTAATTCATCAAAGCGTAACAAACAAATTCATATTCGCATTTATATTAGATACTTTTAAATTTCGTAAATACCAGTAATTTAATTTTTTTTTATATCATAAGTGGCAAACGAACAGGCCGGTCACCAGATGTTAAGTAATCACCGTCGTCCATTGACACTATCACCATCAGAGGAGTCGCAAATGCGTTGCCAGCCTGTATTTGGGGGGTGGGGACGGGGAGAGGGAAGGGAGAAGGGAGTGTAGGTGGCCCTCCGGCGCTCTCACTGACCGAACGAAACGCAACAATGCAAGCACTGTTACTTCACGTCGGTGTTTCTATGAGAGGGTAGTAGTACCCCGGGTGAGCCGACCCATTCATGCTGAAACCAGTAATAGCGTCAGTGTGGCTCTACCACTAAACTAAACACTAAAGGTTTATTTATTCATAATCGATTTTAATAATATTTTGTAAAAAGATTTTATATATGATAAAAAAAATGGAAATTCTAAAAAATAAATTATAATACGAAAATATTTATGCCACTTACAGAGTCGCGGATAAAGCTGGTTATATTATAAAATCTGATATTATATGTAAAGAATAAAATACTCAGTTTTTTTTATTTAATGTTTTATCAGAAACCGTAATTAATATCAACGCAATTAATAATTAGTAGTCAAAATAATAGTAACATAAATTATATAATTTGGATTTTCAATTTTGAAACATTTAATAGAAAGCAAGTCTTCATTAAGATCTTTGAAAATAATCAGATTCAATCAATACTTATTTTGACATTTGTAGTTCTGCATATTACAAATAGATGGCGCTGCTCCGAGATTATTTTCTAACGCGTAATTTTCCTAGTATCAGTTACTTTCCAAATGTAAATTTGTTAAGGAAAACGGATTGTAAATATTTCTGCGTGAATCAGAGAATATAAAAATAGCATTTCATTGTTCTAACAATTTAATATGGAAAACGTTGATCATATTTTATACTTAAACTAAATATACAAACATATATTTTGGTATATTTTAGAATAAACGAAATTCAAATAATACAGCAATATCAATTCAAAAAACGTAAAACTGCGAAGCTCTTACACGAGAATTACAAACCCCATCTTGAAATAGCAGAAGCTACAACACTTAAGGGGCCTCCACTTTAAAACGCGCCCCACAGATAATAAAAACGCTTGTCTGTGCAATAGACAATAAGAGACAATCGTAAAAAACCCGACTAATAAACCGTGACACAGCTATCCGGTGTATTTCCCGATGTCAGGTTCAATTTTTCTCTCCACGGCGGGTCTAGGTAAAACGGTCGATGGTGAGACAATACGCTCCGCAGCAAATGGTCCAAAACGGGAAGTTTTTGAGTTTTAAATTGTCATTACACGGGTTACAGGGTTTTTATATTTGGTGAGCAAGGTGCTTAGTTTTACATATTTCTACGTGGGAGGGAGTAAGCCAATTTTATACAGGCTGTTTGTTTTATTTTTAATCTCGCATTGTCTCATTTTACACTAACATTAGCATAGTAGAATTTTTCTTATTGTAGCACTGCAAAGTAACTGCACTATGTCTGATAGGTAAGCACAGTGCAATCCAAAAAGAATGGCGACCACCGTGAGACGAACTATCCATCAACGGTCGCCGCTGTCATGCCGGTCTCTCAAATAGATCTCTGCGTAAATCAGGTAAATTTCAAAGTTCTAAGCATTTAACGCCCAAGAGAATTTTTGTTTTGTTATTTAGTTATTAATAAAAAATAACATAAAAACAGGATGCGTCGTAGAGACACAGGATAGAGGTGATACTTTCGTATTACAGGAAAACATTTTAATTAAAGAAAATACCACAAAAAGCCAACGTCACGTGATGTTCCCTGGCGGTCAAAAGTCGGAAATAGCTAGTTTTCTCCATACTATCGAAGAGTCGAAGCCTCTATTGTTAGGTATCTATCCGTCATAATTCACGCTCTGTACGTCTATAATATTTTTACAATACTCAATACAGATTAGACACACGATAGAAGTGAAATTTTTATATTACAGGGAAACATTTAATTTTTTAAAATACAACACAAAAAACAATGTCACGCGGTTTTTTCAGGCGGTCACCCATCCAAGTACTGACCGCATCTGGTGTTGCTTAACTTCGATGATCGGACGAGAACAGGTGTTTTCAACACTTCCCGACACAATGTCTAACCTCACCTCTTTTCTTGACACATAAAGGTTACCAATAAGAATTTCAAACCCCTCCCGTAAGAAGTTATCTTGTAAAAGTGGAAGTTGTGTTTTTTCAACCCTTTACCAAACCAACCAACCAACCAAATAAATTCCAACCTTTTTTTTAATAACAAAATGTAGACTAGGAATAATAGGTTGTTAGTCTCAGCAACATCTCCGATACATAAGTCAATATAACAGGTAAATAACATAAGATTCCTACACTACTACATTCTAGTTATTATTTACTAAACTGTACCTTCGAATTCACTAGTATTAAGGTAGCTGTAGCAATTTTCACACAATTCATCCATACCATATTCGATCTTCTTTTACTCCTATATTCATCCTCTTTCATATTCAAGACTTTGCTATTTAGATGCCTTCATCTCTTCTCATAATATACCAGTACCATACTAACCTATTACGCCTCAACTTCTCTGTCACTGATGCTATGTTCTGATGAATTTGAACTTCCTCTGATATACTCTATCTTAATCTTATCCATTCCAGTTACACCACATTCATCTTAACATTCGCATCTATGCTACATGTAATCTTTTCATGACCTCTTTCGTAGCCCAAACAGGGTTTGACTTTATTTCACGCATGTTACCGTTAGTTTCTAATTGTTTGCGAATCGAAATACTCATCATACATACTATTATGTTTAGGTATTTGGATATAAGGAAATTATGTCAAATGGGTAATGAATTACTATACTTTGTGTCATAGTCTAGGTAGGTATGTGAGAAATGGGCATAGGCTGTTATGTCGTACAAAGATATATCATGAAAGTGGGCAGATATATTAACAACTAGCGGGCCCGGCAGACGTTGTCCCGCCCTGATTATAAACAAAAATACTTGACAAATTGTATACCAAAACGTTCCTCATGAATTACTTTATCCACTGGGGAAAACCGCGTAAAAATCCGTTCAGTAGTTTTTGAGTTTATCGCGAACAGACAGACAGACAGACGTGGTAGGGGACTTTGTTTTATACTATGTAATGATAAAGTATTTATACTATTCATTTTACAATACCACGTTACTAGATGGCGCTACACTATATTTTATTTATACTAATTGCTATATACTTATTTAATGCTAATTCTAACTAATATAAATGTGAAAATGAGTTCATTTGTGTGTTTGTTACGCTTTCATTCCTTAAGTAACCAACCAATCATCGTGAATTTTGCATACACGTGCTCAGGGGTACAGAGAAGAACATATAGTACATTTTATAAAGAAAAAAAGTACTGTTTCTTACTTTAGCCAGTTTCAAAATAAGTACGATGTAATAAGGGTTGATTAACATATCATATAACATGAAACTAGATATATAAACTTGACTCCCTGTGGTATGACAAGCGAACAGTCATGTAATAGATTCATTCAATGTTAAGAGGTCACCACAGCATACACATTCTTATAACCTACTTCAAAAATGCTCAGAATTCCGTGACCGGTTATAGGTTGGTACGTCTGAAGAGTGTGTTATTCAAAATTCTAAACAAAAAAAATCACCCCTTAACAGTCCACATTAAGAGCATCGGCAGAAAAGATTCACTGTACTAATAAAAATAATAAAGTAGGCAATCCTTTTTTCTTTATGTTGTTAAGGGCGCGTACACACCACTCCCGTGGGTGTTCGCAAATTACGCACCTGCCTGAACACGGCTTTATTTATTGCAAACATTTAGGTAACGCTTCAATGGTTGTTATAGTAATTTTAATTTTCCATTTGACGTCTAAGCCGGAGGGTTTGTTTGTTTGGTTAAACGCGCTGATCTCAGGAACTACTGGTCCAATTCGAAAAATGTTTCAGTGTTAGATAGCTCATTAATCGAGGAAGGCTATAGGCTATATATCATCACGCTATGACCAATAGAAGTGGAGGACCAATGAAGAATGTTTCAAAATCGGGTTTTTTTTCCTTTTGAAAGCTTTTTTTATTAACTTTATTTTTGGCAACTAATCTTTTAGACTATCACTGCCATTGTCAAGTGAGTATCGATATTACAAGTTTCTTGATATAATTTCAATGAACTAACAAGATGGTGGCTATCTTGTTAGAACTTTCCATGGAGTTTTAGTGGCATCTCAAAATTCATGGTCCGTGGTATTATTTTCCATTCACTTCACTTATGCACAATAAACAAACTATATTACATAAAACACCACCGATTTTGCGCAGTATAGAGTCAAGTAACACAAGGTTATTAAAAAAAATCCACTACATGACAGTCCAAGATCCCGCCAAAAACTCTCGCGACGTGTTAACGTTAGCCCAAAGTAACTATTTCACGCGGACGAAGTCGCGGGCACAGCCAGTTTTAAATATAAGAATGTAAGTTGGTTTGTTTATTAAATTATTAACTCTTTAACTATTGCAACCGTTTATTATGAAATTTTGCATACAATTGTCAAGGGTACAGAAAAGGTCTCAAGGTTTCTTTCTCCCAAAGAAAGTAACTATTCTTAAAGGATAGATCAAAACAAGATTAACGCGAGCGAAATCGATAACAAAAACTAGTTCTCTATGTTTATTTTTAACAAATAAAAAGCCTACTAAAATATTGGAAGAATCTGTCATTGACTAATGTAAAATCATGGCTTAAGTTTAGGGGTTGAGTCACCCTGTTATAACATTTAAAAAACCCGCATTATTATCTTTCGATTTGTTGCGGTGCTTAAATAGGATCCATTCTATAAGTACTTTCAATCCTTCGAGAAAATTCGCGAAAAAGAACACAACATCAATACACCATTTCATTTCAAACTAAGCATTCCTTATATTATGGAGAAAAAATTATTTAAATTCGTATACTATAGATTTTTAATCTCTATACACATGACATCACGATTATACTTATTATACTAAAGGTAGGTATACAACCCGCGTACCTACGCTACGAGGCTTGTGATACATTACACATCATAATTATGAAATGAAATACTCTTTTTGGTTCTGATATAAATGAATTTTTTACTTAATACGTTTTAATATAATATTAAATTCAGAGTTAGTAGAGCCACGCTGAAGCTATTACTGGTTTCAGCATGAATGGGTCGGCTCGCCCGGGCTAGTACCACCCTCTCGCAGAAAATCGACGTGAAGTAACAGTGCTTGCATTGTTGCGTTTCGTTCGGGCAGTGAGAGTACCGGATAAAACCCCTCCCCTCCCCCAAACACAGGCTGGCAACGCACTTGAGAGTTGTTGCGAGTGTCTATGGACGTATGGACGGTGGTGATCACTTAACATCAGGTGACCCACCTGCTCGTTTGCCTCCTATGATATAAAAAAAAAATGTTTCAGAATTTTTATTTGGTTGTAATAAGTAGGAAGTAACAAAACCTTTTATCAATTTTTTAACAAACATATTGAATGTTTAGAATAGAAATTCTAAGAAAAATACTATAAAAAAATGTTGTAATTCAAATTGAACCTTAAACATAGCCATAGACATTTGTTCTTATAGCGCGACCCCTGTGTCTATCTTTGATATCGACAGGGTTAATATCGCCGACTGTGACTGATGATCCACACGGGGACGTGTTTTAGGGATGCTTCTACCACATACATACATACACGACTGACTTTTTTATATTATATTATAAAATAGTATACAGTCTTGTAATCCTCCTAACGTTAAATAGCCAGTGTTCTCTATGTCTATGTATCTATAATTAACTGAAGTATCTAATTATTTTTTCGATATAAATGGTGAAAGTATTTTCGATACATTGTTTGCAGAACTAAAGTTGATTATAATCAATTTTGTTTGTTATAAAAATAGTAGATTTACTGGAATTTTAGTATCGAAAGTCAGGCTGCGTTGGGCGTGAGCTACTGAAATTTATTTTCAATTGAAACCTATTAATAAAAAAAAAACAATAATATATTTATTATTGTCATAAGTTTAGTATACCTATAGTTAATAATTATATTGATGAAAGACCAATAGGCTTATTGGAATTGGTACCAAGTAACAGTAAAAATAAACATTTTTTGAGAACGCGTCCTTAAACGGATCACGGTACGGAAGCAAGTTGTAATGCATTTAAACTCCTGAGCACTGAGTGTTTTGACAAACATAACATGAGCATTGCTTTTGGAAGCTATCGCATCGACTATTAGACAAGTACCGCTGTACCTTGGGGGCGCTAGCTGCAAGCCGCCTACTGTGAAAGGGAAGTTGCCTCCATCGGTGACACCACCTCTTCCAGAGAAGTGAACGTAGACACTGGGTGGACGTGGTGGGTTGTTTTTTTTTATTAACGTGGGGAAATTCCTTATAGATACGCCACTCTCTCGGGGGAGAGAATAAGTTATGTCCGACTCGCATGGACTAAACCCCACGGTGTACCGTCCGCTGCATGGTAGGAGCAGCCAGCCCGAGCCAGTCCGAGCCCCTCAAAATGAGACTCGAACCGCCAGCGCCCGTCCAGAGTAAGGCCGAGATATTTCATCCGGATCCCCACCCTGACACGGACGCCACCCACCATTATGTGGGCCCCAGGAGGTGGCCCCTGCCGAGACCCATGGGATAGCAAGGCCTCGGTTTTTTCAAGGGCCACCTTGAGGCCTAGCCAGCGGATGCACCTGACCACGAAGGTCGTAGCCAACGTGGCCAGGCGCACCAACGCTGTCCAATCCCGCCCCTGGATTACGACTAGAGTGTCGTCCGCGTAACATATTAGGCGCGCCGCGGAGCACCCAGTCATAGCCCAAGTTCCACAGCAGTGGCCCCAGCACCGAGCCCTGTGGGACTCCACATGGGAATTTAGTCCGTGTGAGTCGGATATAACCCCGGGAGAGTGGTGTATCCATAATGGATTTCCCCAAGTAAAAAAAAGGTACCCTCCTTATGTTCTTCCCTGTACACCTGAACATGTGAATGCAAAATTTCATGCTGATCTCTTGATTAGTTAAGACGTGTAAGCGTAATAAACAAACTCATTTTCACATTTATAATGTTAGTATGGATACAGAACAGTTCTCAAAACTATGAGCAATGTAAAGTATATGACATTGAAAATCATAGCAACCGCATGAAGGAACCGACGTACCGAGTATATATGATAACAAAATACAGACGTGATAAAAATCTATACATCCATTCCACTCGGTAGCGTCGCATACCGTGAGAAAACTACATAGTAATCACGAAAACACATATTTATCTATGCTCGCTTATGGGACTATAAAAAAAAACGTCACGAAAACCGCGAATCACTTGTTTTATGCGCCGCAGCAACCCTAATCCTCACGCCTTTGACGGATTATCTCGCCGCGGCGAAACTTCAAAGAGAGAGAGGGCTGTCGCGCGTTGCTTTGTGAATTTTAACATTGTTATAGCTGCTAGTAAGCTACTTGATCTTGATTTCGTATCGTTACCGTAAACATAGATTTACTTAAAATACCTTCATATACATACACAAGCTGCTCCCGCGACTTTGCTCGCATGGAACCTACTGTAAAAAACATTGATTAATAAAATCATCTGAACGAAGTCCATTTACTTATCAACTTGTCTCTCGTGCGTAACGCGTCGTCATTAAAATTACAATAACTTTTGATAGAGTGAACCGATATTAATGAAACCAAGACTAAATGTTACTCGAGGAGCTGCTTTATGATTTTCTTGTTAAGGTTTTATCGTGAACGCAGTACTTTAGCAGAGATGCGTGTTCAAACAAACAGACAGAAAGACAGATATTTCTAAAAATGTTTCATATGTATTTTATTACTTATTCCAAAATATCTGCATTTTTTTTTTATCTAAAAAGTAAATTTACGTTCTTATTATATGTATAGAATAAGTTTATTTAGAAAATCGCATCCGAAAGTAAGGAAACGATATATTTTAATATATGACCTATTAAGGTGTCACACTTGTGTATAGATTTATTGTTATCATAATTTTGATATATCACTGATAAATACATTACTTTGCGGAATTCCAGCATAAAGCATAGAGTAGACGTGACTTTGCACTTTCGTCCAGAATTGATTAGCTGCTGTCACATCTTACTGACACAGAAAATGTTCGATTTTGTTTGAGAGATGTTTACCTGAAAAAAATGTCTGTTACTAATATTTCCCTCTGTATTACTATATGCTGATTTAATTATTTCAGGTCCACGTCAGCAAATAAAATCAAACTTTTTTTGTTGCGGTGAGACGTGGCCGCCGTCGATCAGATCCACGCGAAAGTGCAGAATAACGTCCATTCAATTTTGCTTTTTAGGACACACGATTAACAAAAGTAAGTTTAAATGACGTAAGAGTTTATGTTACTATCGTGCGTATCGTAAATCAAAGCAAACGGTACGATTTGCCATCGGATAGTTAACAGAACGGAAAACAAAACCAGTCAATAATAACTTAATAATTTCTCTATGCACTTCATAACAAATCTTTTCATTTCCAAACAAATTCGTTTATAACTTTGTACCCGCGGTACCTGACGTATAAAGCGATGCTTTACGATAACTATGCTCATACTTCAATTAATACAGTAGCTTGCTTTAATTCTGTGATAGAACTAAAATCGATAATTCTACCTTATACGTTCATCTGTATTGTCTAAATCTCAAATGTTTAATGAATATCTGTTATATATCTACAAGATATAAATATTTTTATACTAAATACAAGTTTTTGGTCTGCATGGCCTTTACAATAACATTGGGCATACAATAGAAAGCAATCAACCGAACTGGCAAATAGCGCATGAGTGCCAAAATGACCGAAACTCGAATTGAACGTTATTTTCCATATAAAAATTCTGTGAATTTGAATTTAACTATCCGAGAGAATTATATATTAATTCAACATTTATATTATGTGTTATAATGTATTCTATAGATGCGTACTATTATTCAGTGATTTAATAATCATAAGTATAATTAGCGAAAGAAAAAAAAATATTTACAGAATCTGCACTTAATAATAATAAAAATTTCCTACTAAAATATTATCAGCCATGCGTATGAGTACAACACGATTTGAGGAAACTCAAACCAATGAGAAATGAGCGAAACACCGCCATCTATGATGAAATTATAGAACTAAATTTTTCAGGGGAAACTCACTATATTTTTTTATATATTGTGTAATGAAGAGAATTTTGCTCCATAGTGTAACTTATACACGTACCGTAATTTTTCTATATAAATAAGAAATAACTGCGTCAAACATTATTGCAGATAAGGATTTTTTTGTTCGACTCAATAGTTTACATTTTAAAAATAAAATAGAAGATAATTCTAGTCATACTATATCTCTGAATAAATAAGTAGCTTCTGTAACTTTAAAAGTTATTCAACTACTAAACATTACACGGTCGATGAATACATCGTAATAACGTAAACTGTATAACCCCTCCAATATTTACGAATAGTATTTTTAATTCCCCAGGAATTACTCTAATTAGCGACGGAAGGGTTAACGCTTAACGGACCCTGAAATAAAAGACCTCCGTCTTTCGAGATAATAAAAGAAATTAAGTCGAAGTATATATTTTCTTAACGAGGCATGGTATTCCGTTTTGTGAAATTGTAAAGTGTATACAAATTACAAACACCCAGGTATTTTTATCAAACTATGGTTAATAATTCTAGGAATTGATAAAAATAGATTGAATTTGTCTAAATCATTATTGATTTACATGTATGTAGGTTACATAATTGTGTGTTCAATTTTAAATAAGTTATATATGATATAGCTTATATGTACTTAAATTATAAAATAATTATATTTTACTTAACCAGTTCTCTTGAGCATAGTATCTGAAACAAGTTATTTTTAATATTAATAAATTGTAACATTATTAGACAGCAATTTAATTCAGTAAATAAATATACAATCCGAAAACTATAATAAAGTATTCTTAAAACATACATGTTACTACTATTGCCATCTCTGGGGAACGTATGAAACTATTAGAAGAGACGTATAGTTTGTAATTGAGACACAAGATGGCGTAAAATTAAACCTAAAATAATTTAGGTCTTTTCATTATGTGCTAGGGTAACCATTTATGTTACTTAAAAACATTCGTGACGGTTAAGTGTTTTAATATTTTTTTACTAACTGTCCAGATTTACGAACTAATATGAGATATTATATACACATTTTTTTTTCCAAATTATCCTCATCGTTTAATAGAAATATGTCTGTTTTTATTGCATAGATATGACATAAATTGTAAGTGAAGTCTGTTTGAATAAAAATATTATCAAATACAGGTTTTAGACGTTTAAAATATTTCGTTTTTTGTATTCAAATACAAATCTACTTTTATAATGTGTTTATAAAACTTGTAAAAATATAATAGAGTCCTTTGCTTTTCTCATACCAAAAATATTTGAATAACAGATGCTGATGTCCAAAAATATACAATGCGTTACAATTAAGGTAATTTACTCCCCTACGGTTTTTATCGAGCTTTACGGAAAACCAAGTACGAATGTAACAATAATTGTATCAAATCATCGATACCTATACTGAATTATCTTCATGTAATTTTATGCAATAATACTTAGATATGCAAGTTACAATAATTTACCTGCGTATGTCGTTATCTCGTAATATAAGTATGATTCGAGGTCACGCGAGATCGTGGGAAGGAAATACCTACTTAGAATGAGGTAAAATACTTTGAAAAAAATCCTTATTTTACGGGTTCCCCTTTGTTTTTAGATGGTGTCGTAGTAAGTAAGTCGTATTACTAAGTCGACAAGTTGCGACTTTGATTTTCATAAATGACCTTGATTGACTTTTCCGTCATGAGTAGGGTCGCTAATGTTTTTAACAATAAATAACATATCTAATATATGAAGAAGAAAATAAGTATTTCTCGAGTTGTTGGCAGGATTTTGGCCTGTCATGTAGTGGATTTTATATTTTATTCATAATCTTGTGTTACTTGACTCTATATTGTGTAAAATTGGTGGTGTTTTATGTAATATAGTTTGTTTATTGTGCATAAGTGAATGGAAAATAATACCACGGACCATGAATTCTGAGATGCCACAAAAACTCCATGGAAAGTTCTAACAAGATGGCCACCATCTTGTTAGTTCATTGAAATTATATCAAGAAACTTGTAATATCGATATTCACTTGACAATGGCAGTAATAGTCTACTAGAAGACTGGTTGCCAAAAATGGAAAAGAAGAAGAGCTTGTAATACTATTGACTACTCGACAATGACATTAATAATCTAAAAAATTGGTTGCCAAAAATAAAGTTAAAAAAAAAGTATTTCTTATATTTCCGTTTTTATTTCTTTGAATATATTTTACGTGCTTTTAGCACACGCTAGAAAAGATTAATTCCGACTGTATTATACTTGTGACACGTTACTGTTACTGTATATTTGCTTCGCAGTGATCACTTAACTATTGAATTAGTATTATTTATTTTACCACAATAAATAGGTTATCTAAATTCTCAACAAGTATTAACGCCTGACCCATTGATTTGCAAAAACCCAAGATGCATACTTAACGTCTCACAGCCGGCACACAAAAATAAGTGCATAATTTTGGATTATGCGGTCATTTCAAATAGTCGTCGCTTGTGTCCTTATAAAAATAACTTTAAATCATTCTGGTAAGGTTGAATTTGCAAAATCATAAGTTTATCGCATAACTATAACAACGTATGTATATTGGGAAGTTTTTGCGGCCGGTTTTGAGTGCTACTTTTATTCGAGACTGTGCGTCTTGGGTTTTTATATGCCAATGGTCTGACCACAAACTCTTCTGAGATTAAATATCAATGCAGGCTAAGATGGTAGCACACTAAACTTGAGCTCAGCTATGTATCAAGTGTAACTACCGTAACAAACGTATATGTGTTACTAGGCTCCTATGGTATTATCATAACCTTTTACTTCACCGAAAGCTGCGGCTTATTGCAGGATTCTAACGTACGTCAGTAGTGATTCGAACACGCTATTATTGAGTCCAGGTGGTTTTATATTATTACCTCAAGAAGTTAATATTTTATTTATTTATTAGGAAAACTAACAGCTATAATGTACAATACATAGTTATTAGAATAGAAAACATCAAGCCATTTATAAATCTTCGCCGATATTATAATATAAACAAAATAGTCGAGGCAGTCATAAGGACTGCCGATGGAAGTGAAAACTCAAAACAAAGGAATAACTATGTTCTTTGTTGACTTTTTAAAATCAATTATTAACATAAGTGGTTTTCGCGTCTATTGGCATTCCAAACAATAATTATAGACAATTTTTTACAGTTTATCAATTAATAAAGCATATGATGTGCTGTAAAGGCTCAATACAAAATATCAATATTACATGTAGACAGGCCGCAATACGTGACAAGAATGTCAGTAACGCTTCACTAGCATGTTGCTAGTGCAAACCCATAAGTTTTTCTCCTAACAAAAATCGCTCAACGCAGCTGAAGAATTTTTCACTTCAAAAATCCATCACGTACCTAATTTTTTAAATAAATTTTAAATAAAGTATCCACGCACCCAGCATCAGGCTAACATTAATAAACAATAAGAAACGACACCTTAATCTTATTATAACTTGGATAATGTTTTTCCAATCAGATTTTCCATGATCCCCAATTTTTCATAACGCGAAATTACATTACCGAAAATTTGCATCGCCTACAGCTCCATCTATGAGCGAAGAGCGAGTACCAAATAATACGAAAATACGAAATCAATAATTAAAGGATCCGACGCTCTTATTTCAATCGAATAGGGTGCAAAATAGAGTGTACGTTAATTCCATCGAATGAACCGGTAGTTTTGTACGTAGCGGGTAGATTAGGGGTTCGATTCCATCCCACGCCCTCTGCAAAAACAGTATGAATAATAATATGATTTGCATAACATCAGGAGCTTCGTCTAACGACGTTGTTTACTTTGATAAGTTGCTTCCCAAATAGTTGGCTTGTTAAAGAAATTGAGTTGAAATAATGTATGTATTTTAATCATAATATTCACGAACCGTTGAGCTTTTATATTTAAATTGCCCTTGAAATAATTTATCACATGATTTTGTCTGATTTATCTTGTAGAATTTTTATACCCATTTCGTAAATAACATTTAATTTTATACATCATTTAAAGTAATTAATTGATATATTCAGAAGTTGAATTAAAGTATTTTGAATTAATTTATATGACTACTAGCTTCTACTCGCGGCTTCGTTCGCGTTATTATAAATTTATAGGTCAAGTGTTAGGACTCGAGAACAGTATATTTTTCTGGGTAAAGAGTAAATACCTTATGCTCTTTTTTATATACCTGACAGTGTGTACGCAAAATTTCATACTTATCGATTTAGTAGTTAATACGTAAAAGCATAACAAACAAACAAACCCACTTTCGGATTTATTAGTTAGCACTAGCCAGCTCGCCAATTAATCCGCTTTAAATTACAATATAAAACTTATTAATAAGATACAACGTAGCGCCACCTAGAGACTAATAGTAAAACCGTCTCAATAAAAAAATACTTAGCCGTGCCTAATTTTATAAGGATTGTTAAAAAGGTGTAGATTTTAGTTGATTTCAGATATATCAACATTAATTCACATATTGTTAATACAAAGCCAAAACCGAAAACATGACTTGATGCCAACTAAATAATAAATACTATCGTAACATAAAAACTTATCCCATGCAGTGATTGAACCCAGAACCTTTTGGCCTATTAACTATAAAGGACTACGAAGCCTATTACTCTGATGACAATGAAACAATAAATGAAAATACAATTTCGGAATGCACTTAAATATTCTCAGGTTTATTTTCGTCAGGTAAATTTAGAAGCAAAAATAAAAAAAGAACATCATAAATATACAATTCCATACTATATGGGAGTAAGCGGTGTAAATAAATAATTGTAATTCTTAATAAAACTACCCTCAATGTTGACCGGTAGCCGTAGATCGCACGCGGTGCAAACTATCATAGACGATTACTACAACGCTCGATGCGTTTTGATACTTGGGAATATTATATAGATTTAATTTTGTGTAGTCTTGTAGAAATTATATTTTTAAAATTATTAATAAAGAGAAACAAAGAGCCCTGCTACACACTTTCTTTTTTTTTATTCATATGCGTCATCTTTAATAATACATATCCTATCATAATATATATCACGTCCACGATTAAGACAAAACTAACGTCGCTCCATATATTAAATTCGGAGAAGCAAAGTAAGATATAGAACGTGATAGACAAATAGATAAACATACATACTTTACCGACGTTCTGTGCATTGGGGTGAATAGTATTTATTAGCTTGTTAAAGAGTTTTCCTGTTTAATAGTTTATTGATAAAATGTATTATAGAAAACATATATGAACAGACTGGGTTAACGAGATAATAGAATATATGAAATTAATAAGTATTCTATTTTGTACACACATTACTGTATATAAGATGCTGTAAAAGTAACAGTCGTCTCTAGATGAGAAATTAATATACTAATCCGAAAATATTGTAGTAAAAGTCAGCTGTAAATTAGATTATATTCGTTGCCTCGAATTACAATATTTTGAAGGTAGCCAAATGTTATTACATCATTCACATGATGTTAAGCCATTCGCGTCATAGTTCTGCAGAAAAGTAAAAAAAAATAATTAACGTACTTAATAATAGGTCTTTACCTATGAAATTGCGGTTCTGCAGTACCGGCCATTTCAAATCAAAATAATTTTTGTTTGGCTAAGAATTCTAATTTCAAATTAATTTTATTTTAAGAACATGAAATTCTTTTTCCAAAAGTAGTAATTTGTTTATTGATTAGTGTTACATTTTCATCGCATTTTAATCTTTTTTGTCATCATGGATACGTTAAAAATTCGAGTAATTATGGAATATGATTACCGTCGTGGCAGCAACGCGGCACAAGCGGCACGCAACATCAACGACGTTTACGGAGCTAACACTACAAACCAACGCACCACCTGTTATTGGTTTGCTCGCTTCCGTTCTGGGAATTTCGACCTGAAAAATGAACCTCGCGGTCGTCCGAAGACTTTGGTCGACAATGATGAATTAAAGGCGATTGTGGAAGCTGATGATACACAATCTACGGCTGAATTAGCAGCAGCTTTCGACGTTAGCGTTAAAACAGTATTGGTCCATTTGTGTCAAATTGGCACGGTAAAAAAGCTTGACAATTGGGTGCCCCACGAACTCAATGATCGCCAGCGCGAAGTACGCGTCGAGACGTGCCTTGCACTGCTCAACAGACACACAAGTGAAGGAATTTTGAACCGCATTGTTACCTGCGATGAAAAATGGATTCTGTTTGATAACCGCAAGCGCTCAGCAAGTTGGCTGGATCCTGGTTCAGCACCTAAACAATGCCCTAAACGAAAACTTACCCCTAGAAAAGTGATGGTCACTGCTTGGTGGTCTAGCGCCGGTGTGATTCATCACAGCTTCTTACCAAACGGGGTGAGCATTACTGCAGATGTGTACTGTGAAGAACTGAACACAATGATGGAGAAGCTGACACATCTCCAACCAGCATTGGTCAATCGCTCGTCTCCGCTGCTCCTGCACGACAATGCGCGACCTCATACTGCACAGCAGACGGTCTCCAAGTTGCAAGAACAGGGGTTGGAAGTTCTCCGTCATCCACCCTACTCACCAGACCTTGCGCCTACAGACTACTACTTTTTCCAGAATTTGGATAACTCCTTGGCGGGAAAAAAATTCAATACCCGAGAGGCAGTACAAAATGCCTTTGAAGAATTTGTTGCCTCCCGTCCAGCTGATTTCTTTAAGAAGGGCATCAATAAACTGCCACTGCGTTGGCAAAGATGCATTGATTGCATGGTGATTACTTCGATTAATACAAATAAAAAATACATGAAAAAAAATCCTTTAAATTTTTTCATACAAAACGGCAATTTCATAGGTAAAGACCTAATATAAGGCCGATTTCTTTATCATAAGATATTCTTTTCACGGAACCTGTTAAGATGGAGAAGATAATTAAAATGGATCTATGAACCCATAAATATGTTCTTTACATGAATTCTTATAAATATACTAACTGTGCCCGCGACTTCATTCACGTGAAACCTTATGTATGTAAAAAAATAGTGATTAATGAATTCATCTTAATATATTATGTAAGTCAATTTACTTATCTTCTTTTCTCTCGTACTTAAGTCGCGTCGTTATTAAAGTATAATACCTTTTGCTATACCGAACTGATTTTAATGAAACAATAACTAAATGTGTCTCTAAGATATGTTTTAAGATTTTCTTAAAGAAGTTTTATCATGAACGCAGTATTTTAGCAGTAATACGTGTTCATGCAACACACAGACAGACGGATAGAATTTTCTAAAATTGATTGAAATGTATTTTATTACTTATTTCTAGACACCAGCAACAATTTTGTTTACAAAAATCTAAAAAGTACAGACACGTTATACATATTTACATTCTATATATATATATATATATATATATATATATATATATATTGTTTTATTAAGTGCAAATCTTTAATTGTTTATTTATGTCTTAAACTAAATGCATATTATTTTGTTAGCTGACGGATTACCTAATATGTCACACAATTAAATAAATCATGTTTCCTTTCGTAGATTTTGTATTTCCCCTGGTAAGTTTATGAATACTATCTTATTTTCATAAAGTATCAAGATACATCCAGCGTCGTATAAGATGAAGTCGTCAGTGACTCGCTGCGGCCGGACCGAAATGACCGGACACTTTACATAATTTGCCGATCGGCTGACCCTCGAAAGTTTTCGCGTTCGGCCATCACTTTACCGACCCATGCGGATAAACAATAAACATAAATATAAGGCACGAATACTTTATTAAATAAAATATAAGGAGTGCAATAACAAAGAGGGTTGAACTTAAATTTATGTTTTAATATCGAAATAAAATCAATGATTTTCTTGTATGTATTCTATTTTTACAATATTTTTATGTATTATATCTTTGAAGTCTATTTATTAAGAAATTATATAAGCTATTTAACATTCTATTTAAAATTATATACATTATTTAATACATAGGCCAAACGAGGACGAGTATTACATAATACACTACCGCGCATTTGTTTTGGCACGTCGGGGAAAAGAGTGATACGTCCGACCAACAACGACTTACTTCGGTTTTGTAAGGCGTTGTCTCTATCGCACATCGCAATTACTGCGATAGACAAAGATAACGCTATACGAAACCGAATTTAGTTGACTATTTCGGCATTTTTTTTATGTGCCAAATCAAAATCCTGGCTTTATAGGGGCGCGTTAGCCGCCCAACAAAAACCGAGCATTGTCGAGAAAAATCTAACTGTGAGTGCCTATGTCAGGGAATTATGATATTGCCTGAGCGACTCTCTACACAACAGTTATGCTAAATCTTACAACACTGCAACAACATTACACATATCACCTCCACACACGTGCACGCACACATGCTTACATATGAGAGTGGAAGGGTTTTATTTTTCCCTTATCGAACTGAAATAGTTTAGAAAAATTATACGACATAAAATACATATAAGAGTTGTCGAGGTATGTATGCTTGGTACACATCTATGTTTCAATGACTCATATAAGTTTGAATATGCTTAGCTTAGGTTAGCTCCGGACGAGGGGGGGCAGCCGGTGTGTACCCGGTCTGTCCCTCTATAGGTAGGAGCCCGGCGGTCACCTTCCGCCGGGCGGACCGTGGGGGCGGCTCTACAAGGTTGATTAGCTTGAACGATCCCTTGCCGCCCCCACAAAACGGTCTGTCGGTACACCGTGGGGTTTTAGTCCGTGCGAGTCGGACATAACCCACTCTCTCCCCCGAGAGGGTGGGTATCCATAAGGGATTTCCCCACGTTAAAAAAAAAAGATAGGTCGCGAATTGCATGTATCAGGCAACAGCCCAAGCCGAGGTGTGCCGTGCACCCTTGAGCTAGTTGCCTAAATGATATCGGCTGAGTGCCTTAAGCGCTCGCCTTACTAGTCCGGTGAAGCTGTTAAGACCGACTTTGCCAGGTCAGTAGCGTAGTCAGTTCGAAAAAAAAAACAGTTATGCTCTATAAGAAATTGTATCTAAGTTTGCCTCAATGTGGAGACAATAATTCAAAAACGAGTAAAACAGTGGACTACATTTAGTTTATAATAATATACCCATATTTAATCGCATTCTCATATGATTCTAAGTTACTGCCGATAGCTTAATTGCAAGTAAAAAGCATATCGGTATGATTCAACTGGGTAACTCCAGCATAATAATATATTCTTGGATTACAAACTCAGGTTCAGTGCAAGCTTCAAACCTTTTTCAACATACGTCATCGAATCTCATCAAACCATAATATAGGATAAATACAAACGCTAAATAAAAATAACGTTACGTAATTAATTATGCTTTCTATGACTTCCATTACCGGTTATCTCATGTTAAGAAGCATTACTATTATAACTTATGTTCATGACATGCTATAAAGTTGGGGTAAATAGGTAAAAAGTGCCCGTTCCCGAGGTTACTTCGCAGCGGGAACTGTCAATCAACGTCCACTCGATATTTATATTGAAATAGCGTTTTTTCCGCGCACACTAATACACAATAATAAAGGTATCATATTAACAAGTGAATAGCGTTTTTATTATATACTAGCTGTGCCCGTGACTCCGTCCACGTGGAACGTAATGTAAAAAGAAAAGAGTGACTAATAAAATCATCTGAATGTATTAAATCCATTTACTTATCTACTTTTCTCTCGTACTTAAGTCGCGTCGTCATTAAAAGTACAATAACTTTTGATAGATTTTAATGAAACAACGCGTAACCGTTAACCTTAAACACCTTCAACATTTTTTTTACAAAAATCTAAAAAGTACAGACACATTAGATTTACATTTTTGCAGGTGATAGAGCCAAGCTGAAGCTATTACTGGTTTCAGCATGAATGGGTCGGCTCGCTTGGCGTAGTACCACCCTCTCACAGAAAACCGACGTGAAGTAACATTGCTTGCATTGTTGCATATCGTTCGGTCAGTGAGAACGCCGGAGGCTCCCCTCCCTTCTCCACTCCCCCTACCCCTTCCCCCAAACGCAGGCTGCCAACACACTTACGACTCCCTTGGTGTTGTTGACCCGACTGTTCTTTTGGCTCCTATAATATAAAAAAAAATCTTATTATATGTATAGATTTCCTTCTTGTTACTAAATATATCTAATAGATAGATGTGCTCATGTATAATTTATACGTTTTGTCTACACTTGGCTTTGTTTATAGCGTGACATCTTTTGTTTTCCATTCGTCAATGTTCTGGCGATTGAAATATTTTGTATTTATTCTTATTCTAGCACTGAACGATGTTGAAGATTATTAATAAAAATTCATGTTTTGATTCTCATTAGGTTAACTGTTATTTTTAAGAAAATAACATTTCTTTAAACCGGTACAATTAAGAGATATATTAGTATTTTTATCTTGTACTTTCTTCGCCACACCTTTTAACCTTTCTGGGTATGAAATGTGCAGAACAGAAATTTAGGTATAAATACGTTATCAGAATGGATAACATTAGGAATAAGTATATCAAAGAAATTTGAAAATAACACAGATGACAGAGAAGTTAAGAAGTAATAGGTGAGCATTATATGTGCATATTATGAAGAAAGATCATAGTCATATACCTAACCATAAAAGGTGTTAATATGGATGGATTATTGTTATAAGAATAGAGGAAGACGGCAAAACGGCTGGACCTATTTTAACGGGAATTTTACTTTTTACTGCCAGATAGCCGAAATTATAGCGGTTGACATATTCGATTCTATTTGTCCGCAGTTTCGTCCGCATTGCTATTTCCAAAATGGTTAGACCGATTTTCACGGGGTGTTTGCTGGTAGATAGCAGACCCCATAAAAAGTAATTTAGGTTTTTTATTCACCTTTGGCCGTAGTGGAATATCCGTAATGCTTGAACTGATTTTCATGGGGCTTTCACTGGCGTATAACTCACCTTATAAGAAGTAACTTAGACTATTTTATTTTGTTACTCAAGACTTCGTCCGCAATATTCTACTATCTCCTAATCGGTTGGACCGACTTTCACGGGACTTTTACGGGCAGATAACTAGCGAGCTCGGAAGACGTTGTCCCGGCCCGATAATAAAAAGAAAACCTTGACAAATTATACCTAAACCTTCCCCATGAATCATTCTATCTACTGGTGAAAACGGCATGAAAATCCGATCTGTAGTTTTTGACTTTATCGCGAATAGATAAACAGACAGACTAGAGGACTTTGTTTTTAACCGACTTCGAAAAAGGAGGAGGTTACTATGTTCGGTTGTATGTATTTTTTTATGTATGTTAATCGATATTTTCGTCAACTGTGAACCGATTTTAATGATTCTTTTTTTTATTTGAATTGGTACACTATGTAGTGATGAACTGCTTACCTGTGCATTCATCCGTGTGAAATTGATTAAAAATATGTTACAACCGCGGGACACGTGTGCTTTACTGGACTCCAAGAATAAATATACATAATTGAAAGTCATATATTTGTATGTAATATGAATTATATCATATTTTTGGTCAATTTGGCGGCCATATTTATTTATTTACCACGTTTGCGTCTACATAACTCAGTGATTATAGCAACGTATAAGAATAACTTAAGTTTATCGACAATATGGGCATATTATATCTATATAATAAAAGATTTAAGACATATTGTTCGATAATGTATAGCTTAAACTTTTTATTACTTTCTTATATAGTGTTAGTGAGCACTGAGTGTGGTATATAGTAGGTTGAAGTTCCAGGTATGTTGCTGATGATAAATCCCATCCCATTCGATATACTATTAGTATTCATATATGTAATATATACGTTACATGTTAAAGTAGATGGCGTGCGTGTCGTAGTTACAAATGTTTTTGAAAAAGCATTTCTGTAATGTACACATCCACTCACAATTTTACATTTCTTTAATACATTTTAAAAAAGCGCGTGCGGAGTCGCGGGTAACAGCTAGTAGTTAATAAGAAAAAAAAAATGTGTGCGTGTACTAGTGTACACACGTAAGAAGTGAAACTTGTTTAAGGCCTTATTTTTCGCAAAATGATCTATATGCAACTTTCCAGAAATTGGTTAAATAAAGTTAAATTAGATAAAGTTTAAACAAAAGGATTTTATTATCATGTTATTATTATATTTTATAATTTATTTTATTATATTATATTATTATTTTATTATTTATTTTTATTTTATTTTTTTTTTTTTTTTTTTTTATTTTTATTTTTATTTTTTTTATTTTTTTTTATTTATTTTTTTTATTTTTTTTATTTTTTTTTATTTTTATATATTTTATTATATTTTATTTTATTTTTTATTTTATTTTTTTTTTTATTTTTTTTTTATTATTTTATTTTTACTCATTATCATTTTTTTATCATTTATTATCATTTTATTATCATTTTATTTTATTATCATCATTTTATTTTTTTATTTTTTTTATTTTTTTTTTTTTATTATTTTTTATTATCATTTTATTATCATATTTTATTTTATTATCATTTTATTTATTTTATTATCATTATTATTTTTTTCATTTTTATTATTTTATTTTATTTATTTTTATTATCATTTTATTATCATTTTATTTTATTATCATTTTATTATCATTTATTTTATTATTTTTTATTTTATAATTTATTATTTTTTTTTATTTTATTTTCATTATTTTATTATCATTTTTTAAAATGTGACGGTAAATTTTTTTCCAACGCCGATAAAGAAGTTTCACTTCAAAAACAGACGTAGGTCTGTTTTTTATGTATTCTTGTATTTAAATATCGCTCCGCTCTTCACAATGAAATGGACCTAAATATATGATTATTATCAAACAGTTATTGACTTGTCTCATTAATATGGATATGATAAGCTATTTTCATACATATATCATTTATTACTGAGTTAATAAATCTAAGATGGTAAGTTTTCTTAATTATGATTATGATTTAGCATGGTAAGTCGCTATACTACATAAATATATGGAAAAATAAGTAACTGATTGTTATTTAAAAACTCTGAATAAAATATTATATTCTAATTTAATAAACTGCTACATACAAGGCATTTTCCAATATCATAGCACAAAATTAAGTAACATTAACTACTAAATTTTATCAACGTATGAAACGCAAATGTCGGTCGCAAAGGTAGGATTAGACATCTTCCTCAGAATTAATAAAAAAATGGACTTTATAGAATGTAAATGGGGGTTAAAACAAATTTTCTGATAATAATAATTCTATTGATGTAAGGTAAATCTAATTAAATTTATTATCCCTATACTTTTCTATACATTTAAAGGCGTTCCCCCACATAGCCATAATCTTAGCTAACGCCAAGGATTAAATGGTTTTCTATTGCATCAATCGGAATATACGTAATAGTGCTTGGTGAAAAATCGTCAACTTAAGATTAGGTGGTAGCTAGCCAAGTAGATATTGGAAAACGCTCTATTCATGACAGTTTTATATTTAGACAAAAGCTCAGGCTTTAAGGCACGATAAACATGTATTATATCATCGTGTGCACGTGTGCTTATATGTGTGTGTTTTAATACGTGTGCTATGTATTCCAAGTATATTTTATTTTATACCATTCCATTTCCGTCTACTTTACTCTATTCTATGCTATTTATTATTTTAGTCAATAAACTCGTGATAAACTAATTTCCGATTACAAATAATAAAAATAAATTAAAAATAATAATCATTATTATTTAGCATTGAACCTCTTCTTATAATTTGTTTATTAAAAAAAATTCTCTACACAAATTAACAAAATTAAAGTGTCTCTATGTCATATCAAAATAATAGTATTTTACTAAATCGATATACAGTACTTAGAGCACAACTCTAATATGTAAAAATTTTATATGTATGTCCTTTATTCTGGTTAATCTCAGAAATGGTAGGACCGATTTTCACCAGACATTCACTGGCACATAGCCGATTTTATACGGAGTAACTAAGGCTAATTTTATTTACAAAAAAAATGTTTTCCACGGAGATATAATCTTTTATACATACGCAGAGAAAGTCGAGAGCGGCTCCTAGTGGAATATAAATTAGATATTACTACGCCGAAACAAGAGATAATGATGATTTGTTGTTCTGGAAAACTCAATTATTCTTTGAAATTGATTTGTACTTACTGCCATGTCACTACGTGCCATCTGTCTACTCATTCTCCGCACTACTTTATAATCTACACATGTCTTACTTAAATATCTAATAATTAATGTAATAATAACAAAAAAAATTATACAATAAAAAATATTTAAACCATATTGTATAGATAACCGGTAAATCCCATAAAAAAACACTACAAAAACATCCCAAAACGTTGACAATGTTTCGAGATCAACTAACTACCCATAGAGTTGCAGTACGAGCATGTTTATTGACATGAAATTCCACCGAATGGGCCTCGGTATCAGCCACCGGCTATTGGGATAGCCTGAGGGCAGTTTATGAGACATAACCCTCCGTTTGGGCTATCTGATACGTTTTTAGTCGATTCGATTGTGGGTTAAGACAATGGTATCAGGGTTTGGTCTAACATATAAGCGCCAACGAGCTTTAAATCGCTTCAAGCGTTTTAATAAAAAAGGACATCTGTAATTGATATTTTTATATCGTATGGTAGATGGTACAAAGTTTTTTTTTTATACAAGCAATCGCCCGCGAAATTGTCCACGTTGAATTACAATTTAAAACGTAGTAATAATAAAATATAGCCTAGGGTTTTGTATGATTACGAGTTTATAGAATTTAAATTATATAAACTAATGCAAAAGAATGTTTAGTTGAGTTATGTACCTATATTTTAAAATTATTTAGTTATAATTAGAAAATAGAAATAAGAAATTTTATTATATACTTTAGTTGCTGACGCGTTCCTGTAGCTTAGTTATTACATGTTGATTATAATTATGATAAACTACTTTCATAATTAAAAGGTAGCACCATCTATAACAGTTGGTCCTACACTTTTTGTCAAACAAACTAATTTAAAGCGCCATCTGGTTGAGTCTAATGAAGCTTACAATTAATAACAATAATGAACATTGACAATCATTTAATTTGTAATAAAATAATCGAAATATAAATTATCCTATCTCTCAAGTTGGACCAAGTTATACATAAATGCTAACTTTCATGATAATCGATTGAATGGTTTCGGAGTTCATCATGGACAAACATCGTGACACTGTATTTTATATATCAAAATATTGAATTACAGATACAAATTTATTGTAAATATATAGAATTGGATTAGTAACCGTTAGTTTCTAACAATATGTATCAGAGATAAGAACAGACTTTGCGAATAATATTAAAATAAATAAATAATAAGTACGTCAATATCTTGTAATATATTTATACTATTTATTACGTATTTCATTGTATTCACTTGTACCATACGTCGAGGAACAATTGACTAGGAATTTACTGTTTTAAGGATTAGGAGAAACGTTACTTTCGGTTTCACGGGGGTCGTCCGAGGTCATTCCGGAGGGTTCTTTTCAATTCTTAAAGGAAATTCATGCGTTTGTATAAACTTACACTCACAATATACTTCAAATATTTTAGGTCAATACACTTTATAGGTAATTTGATAGTAATCTAACCAAATCGCAAATGTAACGGATATACTGCTTCTCTTCAAGATTTTTTTTGTACTTTACTGTCCTTACTAATATTATAGCTGCGAAAGTGAGTTTGGTTGTTTGTTACACTTTCACTATTCACCCCACTATCCTTTTATATTACCAATTCTAAATGATCTCCTTGCGAAAACAAAAAGTTTGGGAAAAAAGTGCGAGTGACATCACGAGCAAAAGCTAATGTATAAAAAATTAAACTCTATGATGCAAAAGGTGTATGTCGAGGGAGAAGTTTCCGTTATGATTATATAAAAACAACTTTTAGGTCTGAATGTCCGCTTATAGAAACGCATCACACATATTTCGTCAAAAACAGCTGGCGGTGTAAAATTAATATACAGTACTAACGTGCGATGATAGCGTATTCGGACACAGCATCAATGGACGTAGGTTCGAATCCTTGCAATTGAGTTGGAGGTCCAGACGAAAGAAATCATCGTGGTAGCATTCTGAGTCTGCCTAGCCAGCTACCATCCTTCTGGATTTTTATTTATATAGAAATAATCGCAGTGTTATTGGATGATGTGAACTTATTTTCTTCATCAGTTCGTTCAAGGCCTAGAGGTATACATAGTCAACAAGAAAGAGTGTAAATTCTACATGATATTTTACATCGACTGTAAATAAATCGAAACATCCATCCATTCTTGGTCGTAAAACTGACCCCAAATGATATAACCTAGGGTCAGTCTTTACGACGGAGCCCAATCATAACTTATAGAATTCATAAATAATATATAATAAGATTGCTATGTTTTATGCAAATGGAATATTTCTGTGATAGCTCGTATATATGTATAAAAGAGTTTAAAAATATCAAATCATCATATTTTTAACCTTATCCCACCTAAGTAGAGTTGGCACAACATGTTTTTCTTGTCCATTCTACTGTTAGATGTTTTTTTTTAGAACTGAATACGCTATTGGCCTAGCAAGGCTTTAACAGCTTCACAGGACTAATGTCAGAGGTTATATGTCACACCTTTTATACATGTATCATTTTTTACACAATCCATCCATACCTTTTCGTTCTTCCTCTCCTCTTTTATCCGTTCACCTTCATACTTAAAACTTTTCTAGTTACATGGTTCTCATCTCTCCTCATAACATGCCCATACCATGCTAACCTATTACTCCTCAATTTCTCTCTCACTGGTGCTATTTTCAAACGTCCTCTGATACACTCATTCTTAATCTTAGCCATTCTAGTTACACGACACATCCACCTTTAACATTCGTGTCACTGCCATATATAGTTTTCTCTCATCCATATTTCGTATCCCAGCACTCAAACGCATATAGGGCAAAACATCAAATACAAAGATAAGAATTATCTAATAACTTTTGTTTTATGAAGTAACAAAGAGGTATACAGCCTTGGTCTAACCTGTCACCACAGTCTATAGTAATAGATTGGTAGTTCTGAAAGTTGTGTTGGAATACGCAGTATATGTCACCAACTACTTATGCTCTTCAAACCGGAATATAGTAGGGTGAAAGCAGTAGTGTGCTTTATGTTGCAACTTCTATAATTTTTAAACTATATTTTATATTCTAACTAGCGGGCCCGGCAGACGTTGTCCCGCCCTGATTATAAAAAATCCTTGACAAGTTATATACCGAAACGTTCCTCATAAATCACTTTATCCACTGGTGAAAACCGCTTGAAAATCCGTTCAGTAGTTTTTGAGTTTATCGCGAACAGACAGACAGACAGACGCGGTAGGGGACTTTGTTTTATACTATGTAATGATCTAATAACGCAAAGGACAGGCTTAAAGAATACAGATGTCACTATCACTTATATATCTGGTTTAGGCTTTGATAAAATAAAAACAGTTACATATTATTTTCAACTAGCTATTATCCGCGACTTAGTTCGCGCGTAATTTAGCAAACATTTTTGTTCAGTAAATTTAATAGTAAACGAGCGCGTAAGACGCGCGCTTTTCTGTATACGGCTTTTTTATTTTATCAAAGCACGGAACCGTACTTAAAAAAAAGTATGTTACTCCTTATAATATCAGTTATTTACTAGTGAAAGTCCCGTCAAAATCGGTCCAATCGTTTTGGAGATCAACTGGAATAAACAAACATTTTAAAAATTGTTCTTTGTTGTAAGTACCGATATACTTTCATATTCATTTAGTAAAAAGCTGTTATTTTCATATTACAAACAAATGCTTCAATGTATTAGTAGTAATGAGTTCGGACAATGGACAAACTAACAGTCATTATAGAATAACCCAATAGGTGGGAAAAGAACAGCGCTTCATATTGCTCTCACACAAAATCACGATACGACCAACTAAGAACAATGTATAAAACAATTGATGTACAATAATACAATAGCGTAATTCATTGATATATAACCGTTACTGCTATCAATTGCGTCAATCTATTGAATCGATTCCTATACAAAACAATGGATGATTGTCAATATCAGCTCCTTTGCCTCGTATTGAACAATATTTAGGGTTGTAACAACACAAAATATTTAACTTATTTTAATATCTTATAGCCAGGAGATTAAGTCGACTTCAGCTTGATTTAATAAGTTAAATATCAAACCTGCTTTAAGTAAGGCGTGCTTAATTCATATGTATGTTTATCATAAAGTTTTTTATGTATCAAAAATCGCTTTGAATCGTCAACGCTGTATAAACATGCTATTAAGAGGCCGACTAATGAACGTAAAGCATTCTCCGATGCAAAAATCAAGGTGTTCGAAAACAGGTCCTCTACTTTTGGTAACAATAGGGTTGACAATTATTAAAAATTCGAAAACTATGTTTTAATTTTTTCTACTTTTGGTATTTGATTATTATCTAATGTAATCAGCATAACGTATTATTACTTTCAATGGTTTTTATACTTTAACGTCTTACATAGAAGAGAGTATATTAACAGTTCCTCCGTCTAAGAATCTTCACACAAACAACTTTCTTGTTTGTTGAGCGTAATTTTAAATATATAAAAGATATATTTATGGAAATAATGTTATATAGAAGGCAGTTTGGATCTACATTCAATGTCCAGCATAACAAAAGGCTTTAATTAGATACATTTTAATACTTTATTTGTAGAAATATTTTCGCGTTTAATTTTTTTTTAATAATATGTAAAACATAAAAATAATTACTATGGTATATCATGATATGATATATCATCGTGGAATTTGTATCTTGGTGTTTCTGAGGTCTATAATTCTATGGTACATTATAGTTATATATCTCATAAGGTTCAGCCAGCGTTATCAATCTATCCTCTTATGACCTCAATAAAATCTGTTGACTTTTAGGTAACGAGGTCCGCCATGAAAGCTACCTATTGGAAGTAATCCGAAGTAGGAATTCCTGAAAAAAATACCAATTTCAATTTCTTCGATATTTAGACTAGTCTCTTGGGCTCTTCTAATGCTTGTATCTTTTAAATTACCACTGTATTGAGGTCAAAAAATCGAGTCCGTCATAAAGACTGCCGACAGAAGTGAAAACTTCAATACAATAGAATAATTGTTCTGTTTTAATTTTTTTTAATTAATTACATTGTTAATTGTTTAAATTTCATAATTCATAAATTTAAATTATTAACATTAGTCTGGTTTTCACATTTTTTTTATATCATAGGCGGCAAACAGACGTGTGGGTCACCTGATGTTAAGTGATCACAGCCGTCCATAGGCACTTGCAACACCAGGGAAGTCGCAAGTGCTTTGCCAACCTGTCTTAGGGGAGAGGGGGAGTAAGGGAAGGATGATGAGAAGGGGGTAGAGGAGGGGAGGGGGAGTGGGAGTGGGGAGGTTAGGTGGGCCTCCGGCGCTCTCACTGACCGAACGAAACGCAACAATGCAAGTACTGTTACTTCACGTCGTTTTTCTGTGAGAGAGTGGTACTACCCCGGTCGAGCCGACCCATTCATGCTGAAACCATTAATAGCTTCAGCATAGCTCTACCACCTAAAATACACACTAATATATATACTAATAAAATACCACATAAAATAGACACTACGAATAACAATTATATACAGTTCATTCATTAATCAAAGATATGATAGACTGCCCAATCTCAATACAAAATATCAATGTTAAATGTACACTGGTCTTTATATTACACGTCGCTAGTTTGACGCAAGCCGCTCAAACACAATACGATCGGTCACGCGTACTAGCATATCGTGACGTAAGATTTAAATTTATCTCCTGCGAAAAATACCGCTTAGCACAATTAAATAGTTTTCATGTCATAAACAAAAAAAATATTCAAATTAGTGCAACTATTTTCGACATTTTGCGAAAGAAATACTCTGCACTCGACAATGATTTCAAAATATATCGTTTAAAATTTCCATAAGATGGTAACCCTAGCGTGTTGCAATCGATCAATTAAATCGATTCCCCGTACGTCCGAATACGAATTTTTTCGCACGACGTCGCGCGAACAGTCTCGCCCCGGCATAATATCGGATAATACGACCTTTTTGTTAAAGCGATTTCTATACGAATGCACTACTAAACAACACGTCGAATTCCATTCTTTGAATACGAATATATCCCTTAGAATTCTTAGCTTAAAAATCGCTTTTGCTAGAAGCGTCTATCGTTTTATTTTTAAGCGTTTATGGACTGTATCGTAAAGTATTTAGGTTGACGATTGCATGGATGGTACGGCATTGGTAATAGGGCATGAAAAGACGAGATATCTCGGTACAATGAGAAATCAGTTCTTCATAATGGTACGAATGCATTGTCGCGAGTCGATATTGGATGTTATCGGGAAATGCCTTTGATGAAAAACTCTATTATTTTGTATGTTAAACGTTTATTGTACTTTAAATATTTCTATCTACTGTATTTACGTTTGAATTCTTTTTAAAATACTAAATATTTTAACAGTTTTTTTTTAATTTAAAAATGCTGTTGGCTTAATGGACCTTAAAAACTTCACTGGACTTTTTGGGCTAGGGCTCAAGGCACTCAGTCGTATGGTAACCAGTTCAAAAGCACAAGTGACCAAACCTTGGCTTGCAGCACCACGACGACAAAGATTTTATACCAAATTTTGATCAGTGCCAAGACTATTACTAGTTGCTTTGCTGGATTGTAGGGTACTACAATTCTATCTGACTGGAGACACCATATATTAACTGTAATTTAACCTCGTTCAAAACTGTACCTTATAATGACATTAGACACGTTAAAACTTATCTTATGATTAAAGATCAAAGTTTACAAATGGAATTACAAATTCTACGGAAGTAACACCTCCGCCAAATCCTTTCCAAACTTACCCAAGTTACTCAAGACAAGCGAAAAATCCCAAGCGAGCGGCGTCGCTAACACCGACTTCAGTTTATGGCGCTCCAAATGACAGTCTAGGCCGGTTTAATGACAGTTAATGACAGCTAACGACTCCCGGAGCTTTCCTTAACAACTTTACACTTTTAGCATTTCCACGTAACCAGTTTAATGAGACCTGTGACTTATGAAGTTAAGACAGATGGATCGTTTTAATGAGACTAGTAAGTATGACTTTTCTTACACAATTTGTTTAAGAAAATGTAGATATAATTATTCTAAAGTCACGATATATGATGCCCACAAAACTTTAAAAAGCTCATTTCGTAAAAGATTTCAATATTAGAAGCTGTGACAAACTGGTCTTTCCATGTTTCAGACTCAGGAAGACCAGTAACAGGTTTTTAGGTGATAGCGTTAGGTTTTACAACAAACTCCCAAAGAAACCGATTTGCCGGACTGTAAGTTTAAGTGACATGCCAAGAGCTCTTTTTTTCGAACTGACTACGCTATTGACCTAGCAAGGTCTTAACAGTTTCACTGGACTACCGTGCCAAGCGCGTTTTGGTGTCAATAGGCTATTATAGGGTGGATCAATATGTGAACGATGGTGATGTCTGGAACACACCTCTCTCACTCTCTCTCTCTCTCTGTGCATCCACTAAAAACGATTGTAACTTGTAATGTTTTTTAAATATATGTAAGATAAAAAGATAAACCCAATCGAGTTTATTTCCGGTTCTTCTCGATTGCTGGTTTTCCCAACCATTGGTAGTTTTGACGTACATAAGCGCCTTCTTAGGGCCTAAAATGAATAAAGTATTTTTAATTTTTTTAGGTTTAATGTACTAATACAGCATCATAAGTGTTTCAATAATGAATATTAATGTTTTGGAACTTTGTTATTTCCGGTTATTTCCAGATACATATCAAAATATATCACATCGTCAGGATAAATAGCATAGAGTATATTTAAAAAAAAGTGCTGTTTCTGAGTGATAGGACAAACCTATTTTAAAGCAAAAGAAGCAGTAAGCGAAAGCTAATATAAGCTATTTGGATCGCTTTAGTCAATTTTCCACCTTCCCTGCAACAAATAGTTCAAGTAAGAATCAACCAGAATAACCGATGTTACAAAAAAACTAAAGTACACTTCATTCAAGCATGCCGATGGACAGAATTTCGATGCCCTCAGCATTAACACAGTGCTCCCGGCCCTCTGACACGTAATAAAACAATAATTAAACCCTCCCACTACGGAGGGTCCTGAAAAAATCCAATTTGCCTTTACTGCTGTCCCTTGAACACGCGAACTCTATATCGGCTTACTTAATTTTACCAAGAAATAGATGGAATACACACTGACTAGTTCTGTAACATGAAATTTTGTCGAGTTCTTTAAATCCAACTCTAATTACTAGTAAAAAATAGTATAAATGGTACTAAAAGGTAGGGCATTTGATTGAAAAAGGCATTACTTTGCGGAAATCCATCATTAAATATTCTACCGGAGGTTACTTTGCATTTCTGCCTGCAATTTATTGGCCGTTACTAGTTTCATATTAAGTTTTTGGGGTTCACTTCTTAAAAATAAAATCAAACGTTTTTACAATGTTGTTAGAACGAGACGTGGTAGCGACCAATAAATTTCTAGGGGGAAGTGCAAAGTAACGTCCACTATGATATTTCTTTGTAGGGCTTTTTCTATCCTCCTGGGTAGCTGCAACCTTTACGTTGAAAATATGTGGCCAAGTTCCTATAGGTATGTTTCGGCAGCTGCACTTGGAAGTCAGTCCCTTGAAGCGTGTTTACCATATCGGACCACACCGTTATTATCAGGTGAGTTTATGACCAAGTACAAATTAAAAAATGTTGTAAAACACAGTAAACCTGATGAAGATGTTAAGCCATCACATAAGATAATCACCGTTTTACCCCCTGTTAGATATATATGTATATATATACTCAGTCGCGAGCTCTGTTCATTGTCATGTGAACGTGTGTTTCAATAGTTAATGTTGTCTCTGTAATCTATTCATGATTAAACGTTGTTGTGTCACATTATATTGACTTTTTATTCAAAATCCCAACAGCTTCGTTAATTTAGATTATATACAAATGTTATCAAAGTTGTTGGTTAGCCAAAATACTATTTATAAGGTGGAACAATGTTTGAAAGCGTTACGTTTGCAAACAACACTTATCTTTATGCATCTGCTTAAGATTATTGTAATTATAATGCATTATTATAAAACTACTAGCTTACGCACTCGGCTTCGCTTGCGTACAGTATTCTTTTGTAGGGGAAAGGTCTTTACTCCTCCATCTCCTCATGTGTACCACCGATAACGTAACAAACAAATTCAGTTTCGCATTTATTAACCTTTTATCTATTTATTTAACTAACGTTAGTTACAATTTACGATTAAAAGATAAATGTATTTGTATATGCAAAACCATAAAAAACGTGTAGATCAAAACTTTCATCCTTTTAGAATATATTTCTCATTAGATATTTTAATTAATGCTCTTAAAAATTTAAATCAGATGTTAGATATGAATTCATATTTCTACAAATATGTAATATAGTTATATAATATGAGCTTCAGGTTATTCATGTGAACTTTGACACAAATAGTATCTGTTTGTGGATCCCATTGCAAGCGTTGTTCGTATGTTGCATTTCCGACGTCTTAAGGGGAATGTTTACAGTTCACTACTTATTATTAAAATGTTATTTAGTGGACGTGCTACTTTAAAGGTAAGATTTTATATCATTTTAATTTCAAGTATTATATTTTATCACCAGTAATGTAACACATTTTTATTCTTATACTAACGGTTTCCCATGACTTCATACTATAGAATATGCCAAAAAAAAAATCGTTTCGTGTAAAGTCGCACGTGGGGCGCGCGGTATTATGGACACTGCTTCTTTAGTTTATTATATTTGCGCGAAAGCCTTTTTTTTTTCTAAAATATAACTCACATCTATCTCTCTAAATTTCTTCTGGACATAACATGCATAGATTTATAAAATGATAAATAGCACAGACGAAGTTGCGCAGCTAATCTAAAATAATAATTTTACATTTTTTTATTTCTACAACAAAATACACCAATTCTGTTGAGACTAATTATAAAAAAAAATATGATGGTTACACATTCTATAAATTAGCCCGTAAGTAGGTAATAAAGAAAGGGCATAATTAAATTTAATTCTATAGACTAAAAAATTACAATTACCCGAGTGACATCTCCTTAACAACGCCATGAATCAATGGCGCAGGCCTACGAATGCTACATGAATTAATGGCATAACCTTTGTACACGGTTATTATAACGTTACGTCTCGCAGTACGATTGTATCTAGCATGATTATTATTATTTGTGTATTATTATATCGTCATATAGATTCTTATTAACATTATTTATGTCCGCTATCGATGTATAGTGATTATACAGTACGATGCAATTCCGCAGGGAAATCTATGGTATAACTTTTAATATTAGTTTAGTGTCATTAATCGATGAATATGGGAGTAGAGAAAGACACGAAAAAGATGTGGATAGATTGTGTGATATGATATGTGTATAAAAAGTGTGAATACTGCGATGACATCTGACAGGGGAGAGTGGGAAAAGAAAACATGTGCTGACCCTACTTAGGTGGGAAAAAGGTAAGATGATGAAGATGTCATCAATCGATGACGCAACGCTTAAAAGAAGTCAAGGAATCTTAAACGGAAAATAGGTGTCGTTTGAATCAATTTTTTAAATGTATTTTTAATAAAAAAAAGTAAAGAAAATTCACCAATAGGTATTTTTGTTTTATTTACTTATTTTAATTTAAGATAAACGGTGATCTTATAGCAGACACAATAAAAAATATGTAGGTAATAACATAAACAAGGTCATTTAAAAGTTCACATAAATATAGAAGTGATCATTACTTTGCACTTCCGCCTGGAATTAATTGGCCGCTGCTACGTCTCAAGATAAAATGTGTAAAACGTTACTTTGCACTTCTGCCTGAAATTGACTGTCTGTTGTCACATCTCAAGGTAAAATCTGGTTGTTGTCGTTACACGTTTGATCTCGCGACGTGGCAGCGGCCAATCAATTCCAGGCGAAAGTGCGAAGTAACGTTCTACACATTTCAATCTTGAGACGTGGTTGCAGTCAATCAATTCAAGGTGGAAGTGCAAAGTAACTTTCACTAAAATACCTGATAATGGATTTCTGTAATATAACGCCTTCATCATTCTAAAAATCAACAAAAGTATGTACACTAGATTATTATACTCTTCTATATAGACTTACATGTAGGAATATATATAGAAAAATGTTATATCTATACTAATATTATAAAGCTGGAGGGTTTGTTTGTTTGTTTGAACACTCTAATCTCAGGAACTACTGGTCCGATTTGAAACATTCTTTCAGTGTTAGATAGGTAATTTATCGAGGAAGGCTATATATCATCACGCTAAGACCAATAGGAATGGAGCACCAATAAAGAATGTTTCAAAATCAGGGTACTTTCCTTTTGAGAGCTTTCGCTGCGTGTTAGCGTTAGCCCAAAGAAACTATTCCACGCGGACGATGTCGCGAGCAGAAGCTAGTTACGTAAAAACTGGTTTGTATTGAGAGAAAAACAAACTCTTTACGTAACACAATCACTTATTTATTAACGACTGACAATCAATGACAATATCGTGGGTGGGTGCACTTACCACACTTTATGAATACCCTCGCATAACTGTACCTATGTTCATTATATAATACAGTTTGTTGTTAACGTATACTACAAAAACAAACAGTTTTGCTGTGATAATTAGGGGTGTGCGAATAATTCGAACTTACGAATTATTCGTTCCGAATCGAATATTAATATTAATAATGAATATTAATAATGAATATTAATATTCGATTCGAAACTCGAATCGAATAATTCGAAAAATTTCGAATAATTCGAAAAATTTCGAATAATTCGAATTTTTTTTTCAACTTTTCCCTAGTTCATGCCATAGCGACATTACTCTAGATTAATAATCATTATGATTTTTTTATTTCCGATTGCTAGGAGGGTTGGAATCATGGGCATGGTCACGTGCCAATTTTTTGAGACCCCCCCCCACTTCATCAGCTGCTAATTTTTTGAATTTCCAACTTTTTTTATTTTATTTTTTTCTGTATTCTTGAAATGTTAATAAATAACTTATAAAAAAATGGATGGTAAAATATTGATTACCTTTTTTTTACGGCACTTCAAAAAATTACCTGAAATTCATGCTTCTAGACTAGAATACCCCCTTAATTCGCGAATTATTCGAAAACTTTCGAATTATTCGAAATTTTTACGAATTATTCGAAATATTTCGAATTATTCGAAATTTTTCGAATTATTCGAAGAATTTCGAATTATTCGAAAATTCGAATTATTCGATTCGAATTTCGAATCGAATATTGATATTCGATTCGATTCGATTCGAACGATATTCGCACACCCCTAGTGATAATATAAATATTGAATTAGAATCCGGTTATTGGCTTGTTCGAACAATAAAACTCAGTCTATTAATTAAGCTAATACCAATTAGAATATATGGGATATAAGCAAATTTCCGTTACTTATTTGAATTTATTATAAAGTACTATAATGATGAATAAATAAAAAAAGCAATCTAGATCTGAGAGGTTAGTCACTACATTGACCAATTTAGGATGACTCGATTAAATGTACTGTTGTGTACGCAGAGCGTATCATTCAAGAGTGGGCATTTAAAGTTTAACGTCACGGAATAAGTTATATTAATGCAAATAGGACAGTAAAATATTATTTTCCTTATTAATATATAAAACGGTATAAAAGTTGACGCATAATTTAACTTCTCTTACTAGTTATGTTCGCAATGTTTAATATTTGCATAAAACCAATATATTTTTTTACTACAGAACTGCGAATTGTAAAAGAGATGTGAAGGTCTGACATGACGGTAGTGTTTTGTGATTAATTTATATTTAACAACAATCCACCAGAGAATTGTATTTCGGATTAAGTCTAGAGTTTGAAGTGATGATAGCTTAGTTGATAGCATTTTTGGAGATAGCGTGAAATAAATGTTTGGTAGTATGTTTTTGTAAATCCGTCTGGTTAGCTACTACTGTCATGTTGAAAATCTGTCGCGAAGCACCTGTTCGTGGGTTCCGACAGCGGCACTTGAGAACCAGTACCATCTAAGTTTCGTGTGTTAATTATCTTAGAGAACGTTGTTATTTAAAATCAAATGAGTTTGAAGTCACACGCTAAAATCTAGTGTTAAAAAAACATCCCATTCTTAATAAGTTTAGAGATGGTAGAGCCACGCTGAAGCTATTACTGGTGTCAGCATGAATGGGTCGGCTCGCCCGGGGTAGTACCGCCCTCTCACAAAAACCGACGTGAAGTAACAGTGCTTGCACTGTTGCGTTTCTTTTGGTCAGTGAGAGCGCGGATACCCACCTCCCCGCCCCCTCTTTCCTCCCCCTCTCCTTGCTCTCACTCCCCGACCTTCAAACACAGGCTGGCAACGCACTTGCGACTTCCCTGGAGTTGCTGGTGTCTATGGACGGCGGTGATCACTGGTAACCCACTTCTTCGTTTGCCCCATATAATATATAAAAAAAAGCATGAAAAAGACATGATAGTTTGAGACCGAGATAAAAAAAATTCTTGTAACGTGTAAAACTCGATCTATATTTGCACAAGATAATAAAACAGTAATAATACATTAAACATAAATATACAATTAGAAAATATCTCTTCAATAGTATACTTTGTATGTATTTCTGTACATTTATCAATAAATTACTGCATGCATCAATATTATTGATAAATTAGTCCAATAAAATAACTGCGCAATGGTTCAAGAAAATTTGCTATCAATTCATAGGGTAAACTGAACATATTAGCTCCCAACAACCCAGAAACATAAAGCAGTAACTAAATATACATAAAGTCATGCACAATTATATATTGTTATACATATTTAGAAACTCTGTTATTCCTTACTAATATTATAAATTCGAAAGTAGGTTTGTTTCTTTGTTACGCTTTCACGACTTAACTACTCTACCGATCATCATGAAATTTTGTATACACGTAGTCAAGGATACAGAAAAGGACATAGGGTACGTTTCATTGAGAGAGAAAATGTACTATTTCCGAGGGTTCGATCAAAGCATCAATATCGCGAGTGAGGCCGCGAGCAAAAGCGAGTAAATAAAAAATAAACATGATATTTCGCGAACGAGATGAGATTTTACAAAAAAAAAATTAAAACTACGGCTGTAAAATTTAGCATAATTAAAATATATAATAACATATCTTTAAAATACATTAAATGGAAAATCCCAAGGCCTACGTTCAGATTGAACATCAGACAAATAATTCATGTATTAGTCTGTGGATGGATATAATCTCTAACATCATATTATCTTCTTGAATATTATATTATTGAAGCATTTAGAAAAGGAGCAATATTTTTCAAGTCACTTGAAAGCCAAAAAATGAAGTCTACATTTAAAAATCATTTCCGTCCGTTTTCTTCTACGACGTATCGATAAGGCTTACCCCTCGATAAATAATTTGGCAACGTATTAGCATATGTCGATTTATCTCGCGAGTCGGGGTTGGAATTATTATTTATAGTCTTTGCCGACCCCCGCCCTAACAGTACATATGTTAAGCTAAATCCGCTCGGATGTATGAAGATTTCTCATAGATTTACTATTAACAGAGCGGACTTTTTTACTTACATATTTAGTAACATCAACCCATATTCGTACTAAAGTTATAGACGGATTGCTTGTTTATTTTATTTGTTTAAAACGCCACTGTTTGAATACCCATTAGATTTGAAAAAATATTTCTGCATTTTATGGTATACTAGCGTTTATTCACTTTTATTTTATTACTAGTGTTGGTGTACATTTTGAAAAAACAGTACTTTTTAGGCTTATCTATAACAAACAAAAAATATACAAAAAAAAATGAAAAATTTGGTTGAAAAATTGAAAAAGTTCTGGCTGTCGACAACAGTTCTACTTACCACGTCCAACGTGTACATACAGCTAAGCACTCATCATAGGCACAAAAGAAATTAAAATCAGTCAATACAAACAAGTCAAAAGTTACAAACACATAAACACCCGAATTTTATATATAAAAAATGTAGGTATAATATTGTTATTTAAGGAAGTAGGCTTGTTTACAAAAACTATTTAATACATTTTGGATGAACAGTTCTACATAGGTACGTAAATTGTTGAAGATTAAAAATAATAATACTTTTAGACAGTATCACCCGAGGATAAATTAGTGTCGCACATCTGTAAAGTTTGTTTATTCTTTTACTCGGTACGTATAAATATTTCGCAAGACACCTCGTCTATGAATACTGTTGGGAATTTCTCTTTGATTATCGAAGTTTGATGTCTTATGCGAATTTCTAGTTTGAATTAGCATTTTCCAATTTGTACATTCGAATATGTCGGTTATGAATGACAAAATGTAATCTGAGGTTTGACTGAGGTTTATTTGTTAATATTTATCTTGATTCAATATTATTTTTTAACTAGCTGTATCCGCAGCTCCGCACGCGTTTTTTTTAAATAGTATTAAAGGAATATAAAATTGTGAGACCATGTACAATTATAGAAATGCTCTTTAAAAACAATTGTAAATACGACACGCACGCCACTTACAGTAACATGTAACGTATACATTAGATATATAAATACTAACAGTGTGTCAAATGAGATTTATCATAAGCAACATATTTGAAACCTTAACCTACCATATAACTACTTCAGTGCTCACTTATACTGTATAAGGAAATAATGAAACAATCACTTAAATTTGTTATTATAATGATATAATATGCTCATATTGTGAATAAGTTTATGGTCAAATATCTTATTATGTACCCTATCTATAAAATTAATGTTAATAATTATAATGTAAATAAAATAAATATAAAACAATGAATGAGCTGACGTCTTGAAATTTGCATAAATATAAATCAAGATATAAAACTATATATCTGTCCAAGCAGTGTTTAACATTCTACAATTTAAATAATGCTCAGTGAACTCGATAGAATATTCTTATATACTACTATGGTTACTGAGTTATGTAGACGAAAGCACGGTAAACAAAATGACCGCCAAAATGACCAAAAAGACAATATCATTCAAATTACATGCATAGATACAGATATATGAATTTCAATTATATTTATTCTTGGAATCCAATACAACGCATGTCTTACGTACATGTTTACAGTGAACAACATATTTTTGCTAAATTTCATGCGGACGAAGTCGCGGGTAACAGCTAATCTAAAATAGAATAACCTAAATTACTTCCTATAAGATCAGCTATCTGCCAGTGAAAGTCCCGTAAAAATCAGTCGAACCGTTTTGAAGATAGCACTGCGGACGAAGCCACGGTTAACATCTAGCCTAACTTAGAGTAGCCTAAATAACCCGCTGTAATTTCAGCTATCTGTCAGTGAAATTCCTGTCAAAATCGGTCCAGCCGTTTCGGAGATTATCCCGAACAAACAGATAGACAGACCGACATAAATTTTTAAAATTGTAGTTTTCTTATCTGTTAGCGTGTATACTTCCATACCCAATCAGTAAAAAAATGTTATTTTGATATTACATACAGACACTTCATTTTTATTGTATGTATAGATAAAGACGACAAGGTATATCATGAAAAGACAGTTCGTTTGAGACTCGATCAATTCGAACCTATTGAACGTGTTCAATTCATTTACGAATTTTTCGTAGATGGTTGTAGACTACTTATTTTTTGGATTCAATTGACCCTTTGCCTTTTTTAATTTTATGTAATGTACAGTAGAGCGGTCGGGTATTATCTAGTACATATCTATACATATAGAGAGATAAAATCTCTGATTTTTACCGGAACTATTCTCCGCAACGGTGGAACCAATTCTGACAAAACTTATATAACACTAGCCGAGCACGCGACTCAATCTCAGTCATATCGTAAATTCAAATCACATGAAATTGCAGTCAAACCCTAAAACCGATAAATTATAATAAAATACTAGTGGGCACCCAGTGGTCGACATTCGATCATAGTTCATTGATTTTCTAAGTTTGAACTTTATTAGGGTTCTTTTGTCAAAGGGTATAACTTCTATAATCAAAATTTTTCATCATGGCTACTTAGTTATTTGGCACTTTTTTTTAAACTATATAAATATTAAAAAAAATCTATGTCTAAATGAAAATTGAACTTGAATTTGAATTGCTTTACTCTTATGACAACATGAAGCAAAGTGACATGAAGTGAAAGCAGTCCTGTCACCTAAAAATTTTGACATTCAATAAGACCAATGAGAATAATAATTATTTCAATGGTTCCATAAATTTACTAAAGATATATTATTTATCAAAGAAGTATTAATGTATATTATGAATTTACATATTATATTATTATAAAATTAACCTACAATTTTACCAGTTGATTTCAAAGGGCATGTAATGCATGCAACGTCAGTCATGTTAAAAATATTGAAATGGGAATAGGAACGTAACAGTAAAATGACGGATGTCAAAATGTTTTTTTAGTTTACATGTGTGTATATGTTTTGTAAAATTCAAGCAGTAGTGTGAGTAATGTATATTTTAATTCATTTAATATGCTTGTAATGCATTTTATATAAAAAAATAGCTTACTGCACTTCTCCTTCAATATAATATATTTAAAATTATTATATTATTCTAAAATTAACCTGTAATTTGACCAGTTAAATTCAAAGAGCTTGTAAGGTATGGAACGTAAGTCGTGTTATAAATATTATAATAATAGTTATATGTTGTAATATCATTGTTGAATGTAGAATGAAAAAGAGTAATTGGAACGTAAGAGTAAAAAAAATACATACGGTCGAGCATAGCAACCTCCTCCGCAACCTTTTTTGAAGTCCCTTATTGACGGATTTCAAAATGTCTTTTTTATTTACATGTGTGTATATGTTGTGTAAAATTGAAGCAGTAGTGTGAGTAATGCATATTTTAATTAATTTAATATACTTCTAATGCATTTTACATTAAATAAATAGCTTTCTGCCACTTCTCCTCCATATAAACTTTAACTATGCCAAATTTCACGTTTATCCGTTCACACAATTTCCTTAAAAAGGGATACAAAGTTTTGGCTATACGTATTAATAAATATGATGATGTATACCTAAACACTCTAAACAATGCGTCTAGTCAGATGTTATTCTAATAAATATGAATGAAACACGTACAAAGAATGAATGAGAAAATTAATTTATACACGAATAAGACAAGGTGTGAATAAGGGAGCAAACACGCTGTAAGACAAAACGACGACGATTAGGTTTTGACGCGCGACACGAGAACTCATTAATAACGCTACTCCGAGCGAGACACGCAGAGTTAATTAAAATCAAACACTTTGAATATTTCGTTTGTCTTGTGTCCTACCTACCATACTGTAGATATGTCTTTTAACTTTTAGCTAAATATTTTTATAAAATTACCCATAGGTATGTTTACAGTCACTAATACCAGGTTCTTCGTCTTCGTTGTTTATTATCGTAACAATATAGATATTGTATGTGCAGACGAGAAACATAAACAACAAAACAGAACATAACACTGCTTACCTCTCCACGTTAAAAGAAATATGCTATACGCATTGTGCTTAAAAAAACCGTGGTTTCCTAAAATTTTAATAACTCTATATAAAATGAGAATATCGTAATACACTTTTAGATAAGTACTAAGTGTCTAAAATATAAAACCGGAATAATTTGATTGAAATTTATCCAGTAGTTTTTACGCGAGGCGTGCACAATGGCACACATCTATCACTTCATTTACATATATTAAGGATTACATTATCATCGTTAGTCTTTGACTATATATAAAATATAGATCTGGAAGCGTTCTGGAAGCACTTGTTTCCGTGATGCATTAAAGCAGTGTTTTTCAAACGATTTCTTGACGCGACCCCTTTAGTATGAAGAAATATTTGGCGACCCCCTACCGGTTGCTTTTCTTTCATGTATTTTATTTTGTGACCAATATTCAATTTAACATATTTAGTCATTTTCATAATTAGGGTTCGGATAAATACATAAGAGTTCTCCTATGATTTTTTTAATATGTGATTTATTTAATACGAATGGTTATGTCCTTTAGTTAACATTTTTCTTAATAAATCTTCTATAACTTAATTGATTTTTTACTGCAGTAGCTTTCCCAACTTGAACCCCCTTGGAGGTCGCGACCCACACTTTGAAAAACACTGCATTAAAGCAATACGGTTGCCAAACGGTTATAATCGGTGACAATTTTTTTCACGTGTTCTGCCAGTATTCAAAAGTTTTACGAGCAAGAATATACTATAGACTACTAGGCAACTATCAAATACTTTTTTCACGTATCATAGTCTTCTATCAATACTCGCGAGCTACGATATAATACATAAAATAACCATTATTACCTATTTAAACTAATCTGAAACTAAATTAGAAGTTATTTACTTTCTTGTGTATCAGCAATCATCTTTCCTAATACACATATCTTTAAGAAAAAAGGCTTTTCTTCCTAACAATAACGCCTTATATTGGAAATGTATTGTATACCTACTATTTTCATAAATAAATTTTGGCCGTAAGCTTCACATAAGTTACAATGGCATCTAAGATTGTGTGCGAGATGTGCTATATATGAAAATACATGTTTTATACAATTGTAACATATACAAAGTTAAGTATAAAAAATACATATTTTTTATTCGAAATATATTAAACGAGTTTGTATTGGTGTATGTAGTATTTCCATAATATAAGACAAAATAACTCATGGGTTATAGATTCAACTACATACGTAATTTAACACATGAAAAATATTACTAACCAGAAAACAGTCGAATAGAAATAGCATCAAACAAAAACTAATAGTATAAAATAAACCCATCCCGTGTTATTACAAAAAAGTTAAATACGTATTAAGTACTTGGTTTTAAAAAGTTTCCTAATAAATGCACCGCGCTCGCCCGAGGCAAGTTCGTGTTACCCTTTTTGGCAAGTCTAACCTAACGTAACCAAAGCGAGACAAAAGAGCAAGATGGCGAACATTCAGCGACCGCGGTGCATTTAATGAGACCTTTTTAAGGCCAGGGTTCAATACGTATTTAACTTTTTAGTAATAACCCCGATCGCGTTTTCGCATAGCATCGCATCGCGCGCCTGGGACTGGAAACTTAAAATATTTTTGAAGGGCGTGCTGATCACTTTTATTTCGTTGATTAATGCAATTCACGATAAACGAGCTTGACAAATTAGGTGCTAGAGATACATCATTTGTACACCTTTTAATTATGCAAATATATTTCAAACACAGTTAGTTGTTAATTACATAAATAGATAAGTGGATGACATTTGAAATAAACTGTTATTTGTTTATTTTATATGGGGTACCTTTGTATTATGACTATTCAGAGAGCTGGCCAGTGTCTTCTCCACTTGATAAATAGTGGTGAATAGCCAAGGAAAAGGAGAGGGTGAGAGCGATCGTGTCGAAATTGATGCGAACACAATAATACAAAATCTCTTTTTCATTACAGAACCAGGTGGCCTGTGATCTAAAAAGCTACAATTACATCACAGCCTTAATGATACCAATGAAGAAATATTTTATAAAAAGAGATAAGATTACGGCAAAGGCCTTAATGTTTGTTTCTTCTTTCTATGGTATTTGAATCCTTAACTTAATGCCTGCTATTGGGATTTAACAACTGGTCATAGGCTTTAAAAACATCAATTACGTTAAATGGGACATCTGTTTTATTAAAAAAAATAGTATATATTTTGCATTAACTGCCAACGTTAATTTAATAATTATATTTCTTTGTTACATACTTGTTGTTACTTGTGGTTTTCTTAACATTGCTAAGTTGTATACCTTTGTTAATATGACAGATAGAAAAAATCTTGTACTATCACAGTAGTCTGACACATGACATGGATTTAAGAATCCAAAAAAAGCCTTCAAAAACCAGCGAACAATCGTATGAACCGCTATTAATCAGACTGCGAGGGGTTGTAGACACTTAATCAAAGCATCACGATACAGCGTGTATAATACAGTGGACCTATGAATATTTATAAGAGAATTAGAGCCGCTCGAGACGGCGACAAGACGTCCGATTTGAGACGCTGCGGTTGTGCGGTAATTGTGTAGGGGCTAGTTTGTTTTTACGTTTTGCTTAGTTTTATGTATGTTTTGGATTATTCTCAACAACATTTCTACTGATATTGAGTGTAAATTTAATTTATTTATACCTGTTTTTATGAATTATTTTCGTTTTAAAGGTATACATTAATCCACTGACAACAGACAAAGGCGTTATCTAGGTTGGTAGTTTCACAAATTTAAGTATGTTAAGTTTGATCATTGAAGTTACATTTAAAAATTTAAAGTTGATTTTTATGAATAACAAATACGAAAAATTTATAGGGATTTCAATTCATTTGTGGTGGGTAAAAAAACGTATCTTGTATTTTTTATTTATTTGTAACTAACAGGCCCGGCGGCCGTTGTCCTGCCATGATAGTTAAAAATTATATACCTAAATCTTCCTCATGAATGACTCGACTCTATCTACTGGTGAAAACCGCATGAACATCTGTTCGGTGGTTTTTGAGCTTATCGCGAACAGACAGACAGACACGGCAGAGGACTTCGTTTTATACTAAATAATGATTAATTAATAATTGGATTATTTATATAAATAAAATTCGACTGGCGAATGTATGTAAGCGCATCCCTTCATAACTGTTGTACGTATTTGGATAATTCTTTTTTGTTGTGTTTTATTTTTCGAAGACAAGGTTTGTATAAAAGAAAATGTTTGAAGAGCGTACGGATAAGTGAAAAATTTTAATTAACAAAAAATCTGAAAACTACTTTGAGTAACTGCAAATACTGACATAATTGACAGATCGACGTTAACTTGCTCACGTGTTGACGTATTATAAATGATATTATCATTACATAGTATAAAACAAAGTCCCCTCCCGCGTCTGAAAAATCCTTGTCTGTATACCATAAACGTTCCCCAAAATACTACCCTGGTGAAAACGGCATATAAATCCGTTCAGTAGCTTTTGAGTTTTCGGAACAACCGGTGGATAGAGTGATTGATGAGGAACTGTTTTAGTATATAATGTTGTCAAGGATTTTTTCATGCCTTTTTTTAGAAAAATCATAGAGTATATCAAAAATAACTGACTAGACGAGCATTATTTAGTTAATTACTCAGGGTATTCTGAAAAATAACCTTTTAGCTATAACTAATTAATTGAATTATTACTCATAATATATCTATAGAATAAGTCTGTTTTTTTTTTATTTGTCATAAAATAATTCAAATCCTCATTTCTACACGCAAACAATAGAATTATGAATTAGTTACAAGTGACCAAATCCCATTTTAATATGACGTTGGTCATCCGATCCCGGGATCAATTTACTAATTCCGGGACTAATAGCCGGTGGGGACGCGTTCACTTCATTTTCCAAACCATTTTTACGCCAAACGAATTTAAACTCCGTACACCTTGACTTTGAGTATGATATTGCAAATCTCTATACATTGTTGTCCGGACAATTTTTTTGGGCGTCAGGAAATGCTACCGTTGAAATGTGAAAGCATTTCTGTGTAGGATTATGATATTAAATGTATTTCAAGTTTTGGTCCTGGTTATTTAGGAGAAATGACAATTTATAGTTTTGTCGAGATTTATCGAATTCTGTGGTTTTCCTGCAATTTTATCCACGAAACAGTGGTTACACATAGACGAAAGAAAGAAGGAAGATTTTTTTTTATTGTTACAACACATCGTGCTTATTAGATAGACAAAGAAAAAATACATATCTTCTTTTATACATATAACTAGCCGACCCGTGCCCACTTCGTTAGGCGGTAATAGGCATTATCAAGCTACAACTTCTCTCTAGTACTCATTCTTTTTTCCCCCTTATTTATGGCACCTTTCTTAAAAAACTTTTTCTTCCCCCCCTTTTTTCTCACCCCCCCCAGATATTACCCCCTACACCCCCCCAAACTTTCCCTTTTTATAATTTCATATTATAAATATTTATCTCCCCCCCGTGACTTCTTCCCCTTGGCATATTTTTTTTGGGTTAAAACCCCCCGGAACCCCCCAAAAGGAAAAAAAGCCCCGATTTTAAAACATTTTTCTTTGGTGCTCCGCTCCTATTAGTGTTAGCGTGATTATATATAGCCTATGACACTCACAAATAACGTGGCTTTCTGTTGGTTGGTAGAATGTTCAAAATCAGTTTAGTAGTTCCTGAGATTACTCCCTACAATGTCACAACGTCACAAACTCACAAACTTTACCTCTTTATAATATAGATAATAAGAACGTAAATGTAACGTGTCTGTACTTTTTAGATTAATGTGGAAAAAATTGTTGTCTTGGAATAATTAATTAAATAAATTTCAATAATTTTTAGTAATGGCTGTCGGTCTGTTTGTTTGAACACGCATCACTGCTAAAGTACTACGTTGACGATAAAACATCAACAAGAAAATCATAAAGCATCCTCGAGTAACACAGAAATTAGTTTAAGTCTCATTAAAATCGGTACACTCTATCAAAAGTTATCGTAATTTTAATGACGACGCGACTTAAGTACGTGAGAAAAGTAGATAAGTAAATGGACTTAATACATTCAGATGATTTTATCAGTCACTGTTTTATTACATTAGGTTCCACTCGGACGGAGTCGCGGGCACAGCTAGAATTTAACTAAAAATGTCCAAAAACAACACCCCCATTTAACTGCGTGCTGCAGTACAACTGAGTACTACAGCGCTGATTTTCAATAGGGGGTCCATAGCAATCTACGGACGTGTATTCAGTGGCTTAGCAATAATATTACACAATTAAAACAAAAATGATAACACACAAATAAAATATGAAATACGTACCTTAAGCTATACTATTTATTGTCCAATGCTAGCGTAAACGATTTCAATTGTAATTAGCTAAAGAAATCGCTAACTAGAGGCTTATAAATGTGAGTTATGAGTTTGCCCGTTTGTTACGCTTTCAGGACTTAACTACTGAACCAATCATCATGAAATTTCGCATAGACATTCTTAGGAGTACAGAAAAGGACATAGGATACCTTTTAATCTCATCTGATGATAAATTACAATGTGGTCTTAGATAGTAAACACGCAAAACCTAAAGCGGACTGGCTCTAAGTGCAGCTGCGGAAACATACCAACAGGAAGATAGACTTTTAACTTGAGGGTGGCAGCTAGCAAAACAAACTTAGAAAAAACCCTACCACCATGCTACGGTTGGAAGGATTCGAACCTATGTACATGGACGCTGTGTCCGAACACGCTATAAACAAAGTCAACATTGCTGTTAACTAGGCATAAGCATATTATGTTTACAAATACATCACGAATTCTGAACTAATTATTTTGTAGACGACGGTTTTTTTTTTCAAACTGTCTACGCTATTGACCTAGCAAGGTCTTAACAGCTTCACCGGAGTACTTGAAGACGACGGTCATTTTTGCTATCGGTTTGTTATTGTGAAATATGTAATTAAAGTTCTCAGATAATGTTAAATGGACATTTATGTCTCGATATCGATGATAGATATCTTGACGCTGTAGTAAAACCTTATTGATTTGAGAGGTCGCGGGTTCAATTACTTCACATGGCTTATTATTATTTTTCGAGTATAATTGTCCGTAGTGGCTTAGTGTTAAATATTTGGTGTTGAATAATTTTACCATAACGATACATAACTAAGCGTGCTTTGGAATTCAAAGGCAATGTATAACATCGTGTCCTAATATTGATTACTAGCTTTTACCCGCGACTTGCTCCGTGTGGAATATAGCAAATTTTTTTTTCAATTAGGAGCGTATGGGGTGTTCGCGATAATGGACACTGCTTCTTTAGTTTATTATATTATACTAGCGGGCTCGGCGGACGTTGTCCTGCCTTGATAATAAAACAAAATCCTAAAAGTCAACCGCAGCGCCACCTACCGGGTCTAATTGTGAATCTAAACCATTCTCGTATCCACTGGAACACGAACACAAAATTTCATCAAACTCTGTCCTGCCGTTTGGTAGGAGTTCTGTGACATACACACGTACAGAAGAAATTTATATATAACGATACGGAACCCCAATTTTTTTCCTAAAACAAAAGTTACTTCTTATAACGTCAGCTATCTGACAGTGAAAGTATTGTCAGAATCAGTCCAAAAATAAGGCGGAACAAAGAAGCAGGCTAACAAATTAAAAAAAAAACGTTTTTGGTATATGCACCCTATATACTTTCATATTCATTCAGTATAAAGTTGTTATTTGTATAGATGTATAGAATAGATATAATATAACTCTAAGCGTAGACAGATGTTTCGCTCTAGTAAAATATCCCAAACACCTATTTTGTTTGTTATTAGGCAACAAAATAATATTTCACTGAAACATTGTTTCTCTGAAGAAATTAAAACACAATACTAATAAAATGTATTATTAAAAAACGAAATACCAAGTAAATTTAATTCTAACTGCCAATATCTAACAAAAGGAATCTCAATTTTTTATAATTAAAGCCAAATAAATTACATCCACCCTACTAATTACGCCCTTGAATGTCATTTCTTTGTTGCGAACCAACAGTGGAATTTATGCAAAACACTCAACGCGGACAAATTAAAGGAGCCGGTGTGAACAAAAAATATAAATTAATGCACCCAATAGGAATTCGTTTTAATTATTTTAGATTGAAAGAAATATATGGATATACCCGAAATAGATAATGTCATAAGTATCACTTGTTTTTAAAGCGATTATGGCTCAGTGGTTAGAGTGTTGGAACACAGCGTCTATTGATGTACGTACGAAACCTTGTATATGTACAATGTCCTTGAAAAGATCGTGGTAACATGGTAATAGAACTTTTTTTTGGACTGACTACGCTATTGGCCTGGCGGAGCTTCATAGCTTCACCGGACTGTATTAGAACTTTTCCTAAGTGTCTTTATTTAAAATTTGCCGCCAAGCACGCTTAGGCGTGTTCAAGTATTTGCACTTAAGAACCAGTCCTTTTAGGCTTAGCGTGCTTACCCTCTTCGACCACATCGTCATCTAATATCAAGTGAGACTATGGCATAACGCTAAAACCTATAATGTATAAAAAAACGTTCTAGTTAGGGATCTCGTTAAACTGTAAAATCTATATTTTTTCCATTAGGTATATTTGCTAAACAAAGAAGACGATAGTAGTGTTCGACTGAATCGCAACCACGACACTTCAGGTGCAACATCTGCTATAAGGACTCACTCAAGCTTATCGTATTTCGTAATTAGTCGATATTTATTCAGTAACCAAATATCGTAGTCAAAGATCGATACACGACTGAGTCGCGGTCAAGCGTACAAATGTGATAAGCTCGACAGTAACACATTTTACTTTGCTAGATCTAATGTTTGTCAGCTTACTGACATACCATGATTTACAGACCGACATGATAAATCTAGCCACGATGAACAAAACACAACGCATAAGTTTCAAAAATTCGTATTACAAATATACTACAGTTGAAGTGCCCAAACGTTCTGTTTCTTCCAAATTCTTCTTTTATTTCATTCTGAGAACATTTTTTATACATTCAACAACACTTGTTGTCTGAAATAAAATAATTTAAATAAAATAATAAACAACTTGCTTACACCTTCATGATGAATAAAGGATTGCAAAACAATTAATAATAGAATATAGTATATAAAATTACGGTTTATCCACATTATTCTTTCAATTAAGAAACTTTAAAAGTGGATCGGTCGAGGGTTGAATCGTGTTATAATGACAACAATAAATCTTTACAATCTTCAATTGCTATTGAATACATTTGTCGGCATAAGTCAATCAGGGCTGCTTAAATATGTCTTCTGTTCACCGCTTGAATCATGGAAAAGGTAGACAAGAACCCAGTTTCCTTTTTTCAAAGATGTGATTAAGAATAACCCATACATCTTCTACACATATAATAAGAATGTAAATATAACGTGTATGTACGTAATAATGTGTATGTAGTAGTAATGTGTATGTAATAGAATACATTTCAATTATTTAGTAGGTGGTAGAGCCACGCTGAAGCTATTATTGGTTTCAGCATGAATGGGTCGTCTCGTCCGGGGTAGTACCACCCGCTCACAGAAAACCGACGTGAAGTAACAGTGCTTGCATTGTTGCGTTTCGTTCGGTTAGTGAGAGCGCCGGAGGCCCACCTCCCCTCCCTTGCCCTCTTCTCTTCCCCATCCCTCCCTTTCTCCCAAACAAAGTCTGGCAACGCACTTTCGACTCCCCTGGACGGTGGTGATAATTTAAAATCAGGTGACCCACCTGTTCGTTTGCCTGCTATGACATATTTTTTTTTTTTTATAGAAATGTCTGTCTGTTTATCTGTTTTTATAAACACGCATCACTGCTAAAGTACTGCGTTTACAAAAAACCTCACCAAGAAAATCACAAAGCATATCCTACAGTAACATTTAGTCTTGGTTTAATTAAATCGGTTCACTCTATTAAAAAAATATTGTAATTTTAATGACGACGCGACTTAAGTACGAGAGAAAAGTAGATAAGTAAATGGATTTAATACATTGAAATGATTTTATTAGTCACTATTTTCTTACATTAGGTTCCACGCGGACGAAGTCGCGGACACAGTTAATTAAACAAGTTTCCAGATGTGTCGAAAAAGCTTAATCAAGGACCACCAGCGAAGCGTTGATAACTCAGTGGTTAGCGTGTTCGGACACCACATCGAACTACGTAGGTTCGAATCCTTACAAATGAGCCGGACCGTTAGCCTGAGCTAATCTGGGTAGATACCATCCTAAAGTTGGCATCTTTCTGAAATGGACGTAAGAGTCAACATTAATCTGAAAATGCTCCGTGAAGGAACGATACATTCGTAATCGATCGTGGTCATATTTTAATTAATTACATTTTTTTGTATTTTACAGTTACACACAAACAGGTTCAACCGTCATAGATAAATTTATAATTTCGCGTCGCGAGCTACAAAATATCAATATTACATTTACACATGCCTCTATACTACGCGTCGCTAGTCTAAGGCAAACCACGAAAGCGCAATACGACCGGTGATGCTTACGTAGCATGTCATCACGCTAAATTATAAGTTTATCTCCTGTCAAAAATACCGCTCAACGCATCTAAAGCATTTCTCAATAGTAATTAATCTCGCTAAGACAGAATTGTCGTCGCTCGTCGTCCACGGTGCATCAAACACGTCTATTTTGAGACTATTTGTAAAGGAACGGCTGTGGTAACGTATTGTCTGTCACAAAGCAACGTTATTCGTATGCAAATCATTTCAGAAGTGAGGCCGGCTGCTTTCATCTGCTCTTTTTACCGGCATTTTTTCTCTCTCTCGTAAATATCTCGGTGGATAGTTTTGATTTTTACCTCTTATATATACTGACCTATGATGTATAAATCTTTATACGTGTCCGTGAGAGAGAAACGGACAATAAAAGCTATAATAAAATTACTAATCCTAATTGATTATTTGAACAAAGTACTGTTTATTTTTAGAATGCAAATGGACATAGAAATAGTAGAAGACCAACTGAGGTGTAGTTGTATTTTGTGAAGAGAAATATTGTTACTTATTTGAAACATCATCAATATTTTAAAATAACTAGTGGGCGCCCAGTGGTCGACATTCGACCATAGTTCATTGAATTTTTAAAGTTTGAACTTTATTAGGGTTCTTTTATCAGTGGCATCGACTTCAAATATATAATTAGGTAGTTCAAATATCAATATTTTTTATTTAATTCGGTTAATTTAATAATTAAGTTATTTTTCGCTTTTTAGTACCTTATTAGTTTTTCACATCGAAGGCGGCTTATTTTTTTTTGGAAAAAAATTTATTTCCCCATTTTTAGTGTTCATAAATATATCTGGTTTGTAATGGGTATAATAGATCGGTTCCAATTTCACGAAAATACGTAGAGACGAAGTGGGTGAAAATCAAATAAACGATATTTAACCCTCTTAGGGGTTGAATATTTTCTTCAAATTTATATGGGACCACCGCTGAATATAACTAATTCAAATAAAAAAGAATCATTAAAATCGGTTCATAATTTGCGGAGACATCGATTAACATACATAAAAAAAATACATACAACCGAACGTAGTAACCTCCTCCTTTTTCGAAGTCGATTAAAAAATACATACAGTCGAGCATAGCAACCTCCTTCGCAACCTATTTTGAAGTCCCTTATTGATGGATGTCAAAATGTCTTTTTTATTTACATGTGTGTATATGTTGTGTAAAATTGAAGCAGTAGTGTGATTAATGCATATTTTAATTAATTTAATGTACTTCTAATGCATTTTATATAAAACAAATAGCTTTCTGCACTTCTCCTCCATATAAACTTTAACTATGCCAAATTTCACGGTCATCCGTTCGCGCATTTCTTTCAAAAAGGGATACAAAGATTTGGCTTCACGTATATTAATATATAGATGATTAGGAATACAGGGAAATTAATTGAAGCGTCGATGGACGTAGGTTCGAATCCTAGCAACAGAATCGGAGCTTCTGGTGAAGGAAGACATCATTAGGAAAATGCAGTATGGCGGTAAGGAATTTTCTAAGTCCGCCTGGCTAGCTACCACTGTTAAGTTAAAAAGCGCCAAGCTAATGTTGGTGTGTTTTGGCATCTGCACTTGAGAGCCAGCCTTCGCCTAGGTTCAACATGTTTACCATCCTACCATAATCTTTTAAAATTAGATAAGATTGTGGTCAAATTCAAAAACATATAAAGTACTAGCGGATCGGGCGGACGTTGTCCTGCCTTGATAATAAAAGAAAAATCTAAAATTCAACCGCAGCGCCACCTACCGGGTTTAATTGTGAATCTAAACCATTCTCGGATCCACTCGAACACGCACATAAAATTTCATCAAAATCGGTCCAACCGTTTAGGAGGAGTTCGGTGACATACACATGTACAGAAGAAATTTATATATAAAGATAAATAAGTACAACCGTTCTGGAAAATCTAATTCTAGAGAATTTTACTTATAGGTATTTATAAATTACTAGCGGGCACGGCTGATGTTGTCCCGCCCTGATTAAAAATAAATCCTTGACAAATTATATACCAAAACGTTCCTCATGAATCAGTTTATCCACTGGTGAAAACCGCATGAAAATCTGTTCAGTAGTTTTTGAGTTTATCGCAAACAGACAGACAGACAGACGCGGTAGGGGACTTTATTTTATACTATGTAAAATTACTGGGTTATATTTATTAAAAGTCAAAAATGAAAAGAACACAATCCTTCCTATTATTAATATATAATTGCGAATGTGAGTTTGTTTGTTTGTTGCACTTTCACGCATTAAATACTCAACACAGAAACAACAACAACACAGAAAAAGACATAGGGCGATTTTAGGGCGAAAATAAATTATTCCTTCGCGATAAATTAATGCGAGCGAATCCGCTGGTAAAAGCTCTATATAAAAATGCTGTTTCTATATATAATGTAGCTAAACTACAACACCGTTTAATTGAACTCCGTGAAATCTGACTCTTTAATGGGAGAATGTTTTAATCGAATTACTTTTAACATAACTTACCAGCAGATGGTGCTAAAATATATCAAATTTTATTATGTTCAACCGATTATTATGCAAATATTTGAATTCAGACCGTGTTTTTGCGCCGCTAGATGACGCTGTAGTAGTGATAACATATAGTAAACTATATTAACAATATGCATGTGTATTAAATAGTATAGAGAAGGAAGAAAATTTGTTATACCGACCTCTCTTCTTGAAAATGTGCGAAGAAAAGAGAAATGCCCTGCTTTTTTTTTTCTTTTTTCTTTCTTCCTTTTTTTTTTCTTCTCCCTCTTTTTTACACACATGCAAAAACATACCTTTGAATTCCAATCTCAGAATTCCTTGAGATTAAATAATGATTTTATTTTAATTTAGTTTCATTTTAATGTAAGTGAAGCACTTCTACAAAGAAAATTGAGTTCTAAGAAATAACAAACCACGATATCATTTTCAGTTTTGCTTTGCGACTTTGCAGATATCGTTAAATACGGTGATTATCGCTAAAGTTTTACACCTTCCGTACTAGAATATTCCATAGGTTAGAATAATAAGACTTCCTTAATAATTCGACAACGCACGACCTTCAGTGTCTCTGTTTAACCTGAAAACGACGGCGTTATCATTCCAAATGAGAAATGGTCACTATTTCCTTATATTTTCCGTTACATCGAACTAAAATCGACGATACACATAATAAATATAAAGGTTATCCATCTTAGCTCGGGGAAGAAATATCGTCTATCGTTGTCTCTTTCGTATTCGTGTATGTTTCCTATCGGACCTCCCGTTCGCGCTTCGGAGGCACGTGACCAGGTTACTAGTTGCGCAAAGTTTTCCCTGCTTTATGGCAATTTCCCGTGAAAAATTACCTGGCCAGATACTGGAGGCGGGCGGAATGAGTTTCCGAGATAAAACATTGTTAGTCATAAAAATTGTTTTAGTAACTTGAAGGACATTGGATGTAAGTTATGCTTACTTTAAAGATATTTAAGGACTAGCCGCTCGCCCTGGTTTCGGACGGAGGTACCGAATAACTACCATTTAATGAACTGGAATGGTAACAGAACAACTGTATGTCAATCTGTCGATATATATTTAGACCTCAATTCAATTTTCTGTCTCCCTCACCCTTCATATGAAGATTGCTTAAACCTATTTTTTTTCTTTTTCTGTACAATTATTCATACATTTTCTTTGCTACAAACATTTTGCTGACAATTACACAGGTCAACAAAAAAAAATATTTTTTTTTGGGTTTCTGGTCTCTTGCTTAAATTCTGATTCTAGATATTGAAAAAGACTTAAATATTCATATTTAGTTCATAAAGTTTGCTTTGGTCTGATTTACGACGATAAGTATAATTTAATTTGTTTCATAAACAAAAGATTACTACTACATCTGAACGAATTTAAAGACAACATGGGGGCCTACTCCGAGGAACAAGGAGAACGTTTTCACCAAGATGTGATGGACTTTGAACGGCGATATCAAGGGCAGTACAACAAGAATATGATGGGAGATTACATTTGGAGTTTAATACGAGAGAGCTCATACGAGCATAAAAGAAATACGAAAAATATTCACTTTTAGACATTAGTTTCTTGTTATTTTACATCTATATGTTATTGTTTATCACAAATCTTGAATAAAAAAGACTCTTGTATCTAAAAAAATGTTTTCTAATTATAATTTATAGTGGAAGTGTAGAAAAAATATAAAAATCAATAATTTTTGCCGAACAATTGAAAAATTGTTCTAGTTTCTACAAAAGCAAACTTTAATCGGAAAAAAAAATTTTTCCTTATTTTTGTCGTAGGAGAAACCAAAATTTAACATGTAGAAGTTAGACCCAAAAATCGTGTTGACCGGTGTTATATATCTACCCAATACAAAAAAGTGACTAATAATATCATCTGGATGCATTAAAAGTCTATTTACTTATTTACTTTTCTCTCGTACTTAAGTCGCGTCTTCATTAAAATTACAATAACTGTTGATAGCGTGAACCGATTTCAATGAAACAAGAACTAAATATTACTCAAGAATATGTTTTATGATTTTCTTGGTGAGGTTTTACCGTGAACGCAGTACTTTAGGAGTGATGCGTGTTTATACAAACAGTGAGATAGACATATCTAAAAATGATTGAAATATCTTATTACTTATTCCAAGACACCTACAAAAAAGCTTGTTTGTAGGTGGTAGAGCCGCGCTGAAACTACTACTGGTTTCAGCATGAATGGGTCGGCTCGCCCGGGGTTGTACCACCCTCTCATACAAAAGCGACGTGAAGTAACAGTGCTTGCATTGTTGCGTTTCGTTCGGTAAGTGAGAGCGCCGGAAGCCCACCTCCCCTAGACCCCCTTCCCTCCCCTCCCTTCTCCTCTCCCTTCCTCCAAACACAGGCTGGCAACACACTTGCGACTCCCTTGGTGTTGCAAGTTTCTATGGACGGTGGTGATCACTTAACCTCAGGTGACCCAACTGCTCGTAATGACTCCTATGATATATATAAAAAAAAACATTTAACAACATTAATTAAAAATTACAGACACGTTACATTTACGTTCTTATTATATGTATAGAAGAGGATATGTATGTTTTCTTTTTAAATGTTATAAGCACGATGTGTTGTAACAATAAAAAACATCTTTCTTCTTTCTTTCTTCTATGTTTAACCACTGACTGCTTCGTGGATAAAAGTGCAAGAAAACCATAGAATTCGATAAATCTCGACGAAACAATTTTTTTTTACAATAATCTAAAGAGCACACTTTAGATGTACATTCTTATTATATTTATACATATATTTCACTGGTGACAATTGTATGCGACCGCTATATCGCCAAGCTTAGGTATGTCGCGTTCCTATATCAACCAATTTCCTTCCAGTATTAAGTTAGGTGGTAGGATATTTTTATTCGACTAGACATGTGTATTTAATAAACCCGACAAAGCGACTCATTTTTCAGTTATCTGGTTACGGAATCAACTACTGTATATTCAGTTATCGAGATGTTTGCTGGCCGAAATGATGCCCCATAAAAATACTAACTTTGCTCTCGACTTGACTCGCTTTAATATAGATTTGAATTAACTCTCGGGAGTATTCATTAGAGTGTTAATCCTAATACAATTAAATATTTAAATTATATTGCACATTAAATGTAGATAAAAATGGTCTTTTAATGAATATCCCAAAAGATGTCATAGATTAAAAAAAACACAGAAAAGAAAATGTGTGGAGATTCTTATTTAATTTTTAACACTTTGATGAATCGTAAATATCACACACACCAATAACAAACGCCAAGAACTGGATCTAAATAGTTTAAATGTAAGTTACGCCTCATATTTCGACCATAGTTTCATAATAAAACATGACCCAAACTAACCTAACCTTAAGTAATTCTTAATACCTCCCGACTACATACAAAAAGTAACTGATTAAATGCAATAATGATAAACAAACTCGCTCGAATAAGGCATCGATGTATCGATATTTCGCTTCGATATTATCGATTATTGTCCCTTACTAGGCAACGCGTAATTACTTCGATGCTATTGTACGAGAGAGATTCTCCGTCGATATTATTTACCAAGATATTTTGTGAAATAATTCATGTTCATCGGCGGTGTTTCGCAAAGGTTAATTTGTTTAACTAATTGCATTCGTTCATCTAATTATTGACAAACAATTGTCTAATTATGTATACCTATTTCTATTTAAGGTTACTTTATTTTAAACAAGGTGGTCTCTGGTAATTCACCGCCCTGGGAGTGTTTTTTGAAGTGAAAACTTCTTTAGGCGCGTTGGGGGGAGATGAATTTATAATTTCGCGTCATGACACTCTGGTAAGCGTGACCGATCGTATTGCGCTTGCGCGGCTTATGTCAGACGTAGTATTGCGGCCGTATACATGTAATATTTATATTTTGTATTGAGATTGTGCATCCCATTATATGTTTTAGTAATTAATAAACTGTATATAATTATTGAATGAATTATGAACCCCTTTTATCAATTTCTACTTTACTATAACTATTTAACTGCATTGCTAATTTTAATTTACTTTACTTTTACATTAGAATGCAAATTGGACTGAGAGTAGACTATATTTTATGGGAATACAAATGCTCGCCGCGTATTTATATAAGTCAAGAACTGTTGTGAACTAATTTATAATAAAAAAAATACGTGCGTGTATCAGTGTACACACGTAAGAAGTGAAACTTCTTTATGACATCACTTTTCGAAAAATGATCTACTATATTTACAACTTTACAGAAAAAAAAAACGGAATCTGATCATTGTGAGCGCACCTTTAGAAATAAACATGGCGCGTAACGGAAAAATGTACAGAAATTAAGATGGCGCGTAACCGAAAAACGTTACATACGTTTTTACATGCTCTAAAATTCCTCCCTACGTCGATAAAGAAGTTTCACTTCAAAATAACTAAATTGTAATTCTATATATATAAATATATAGAACATATATAGTTATATATTTTAATGGATTTATTTTCATTACCTATATCCTATAATGAAAAAGTATAATATAACAATTTTAAATATTATATAGTAATACTAGCTGTGCCCCGCGGCTCCGCACGCGTTTTTTTAAATGTATTAAAGAAATGTAAAATTGTAAGTAGGTGTGTACATTACAGCAATGCTTTTACAAAAACATTTGTAACTATGACACGCACGCCATCTACTGTAACATGTAACGTGTACATTAGATACATGAATACTAATAGTATATCGAATGGGATGGTATTTGTCATCAGCAACATACCTGGAACTTCAACCTACTATATACCACACTCAGTGCTCACTAACACTATATAAGAAAGTAATAAAAAGTTTAAGCTATACATTATCGAACAATATGTCTTAAATCTTTTATTATATAGATATAATATGCCCATATTGTCGATAAACTTAAGTTATTCTTATACGTTGCTATAATCACTGAGTTATGTAGACGCAAACGTGGTAAATAAATAAATATGGCCGCCAAATTGACCAAAAATATGATGTAATTCATATTACATACAAATATATGACTTTCAATTATGTATATTTATTCTTGGAGTCCAGTAAAGCACATGTCTCCCGCGGTTGTAACTATTTTTAATCAATTTCACACGGACGAAAGCACAGGTAAGCAGTTCATCACTACATAGTGTACCAATTCAAATAAAAAAAAGAATCATTAAAATCGGTTCACAGTTGACGAAAATATCGATTAACATACATAAAAAAATACATACAACCGAACATAGTAACCTCCTCCTTTTTCGAAGTCGGTTAAATACAAAGTCCTCTGGTCTGTCTGTTTATCTATTCGTGATAAAGTCAAAAACTACAGATCGGATTTTCATGCCGTTTTCACCAGTAGATAGAATGATTCATGGGGAAGGTTTAAGTATAATTTTTCAAGGTTTTCTTTTTATTATTGGGGCGGGACAACGACTTCCGATCTCGCTAGTTATCTGCCCGTAAAAGTCCCGTGAAAGTCGGTCCAACCGATTAGGAGAAAGTAAGTTACTTCTTATAAGGTGAGTTATCTGCCAGTGAAAGCCCCGTGAAAATCAGTTCAAGCATTACGGATATTGCACTGCGGCCGAAGGCGAATAAAAAAAACCTAAATTACTTTTTATGAGGACTGCTATCTACCAGTGAATACCCAGTGACCAACCATTTTCGAAATAGCAATGCGGACGAAACCGCGGACAAATAAAGTACAATATGTCAACCGCTATAATATCGGCTATCTGCCAGTAAAATTCCCGTTAAAATAGGTTCAGCCGTTTTGGAGATTACCCGGGACAAACAAACAAACAGACAAAAAATTATAATATAAAAATATAGACAAAATATTCAAAAAAATTTTTGGGTCATTTGTAGCCATATACATTCATCAAAAAGTTGTTATTTTAATTGTACATACACAAACTTTATTTTTATAATACGTAATAGATAACAAATTTTGAATAGGAAAACAAAATAAACTTTGACAATGTTTGCGATAGAAACTTACCACGTTACAATGGCAACGTATATAATATTAACGCTAACGATATCTCTCAAAAGGAAAAAAGTGCCCGATTTTGAAACATTCTTCATTGGTGCTCCGCTCCTATTGATCTTTGCGTGATGATATATAGCTTAAAGCCTTCCTCGATAAATGAGCTATCTAAAACCGAAGGGTTTTCTCAAATTGGACCGGTAGTTCCTGAGATCATAGCGTTCAACCAAACAAACAAACAAACTCTTCAGCTTTATATATTAGTATAGATTTGAAAATTATTTCATAACATTTCTAAATCATTTTACTAGTTTTTCAGAATACCCTGAGTAATTTCTAAATAATGCTGATATACTTTATAATTTTTCTAAATATAATAAATAGGTTTATTGCATTAGTAACTCTGGCAGTTTATAATTTCATTTTTTTAATAAATTGCTTAAACCGTACAAGAAAGAAACTTATAATATATATATATATTTAGATCTTAGACTTTGGTCTTTTTAGTTTACTTTATATAATTCACGTAATACGTATTTAAACAAAAAGGTAATATATTTAAATTAGGTTTATTTCTAACCGTACTGATTTGCTAATACATATACAAATTTATTAATATTCATTATAAATACTATCTATTTAAAAAAGTACCCCAATACGAGAACAAAACCGCAAAAAAACCTAGTCTTTATCTCCTTAAAAATCGGTCAGTATAAATATGGTTATCGACGTCGGCATTTATAAAATAAATAAACCTTTACTTTGTATTAAGAGTTATTAATTTTATCTACGAGTTAAAATCAAAATCTTAATCCCCATCATTTCATTAAGGGGTAGGCAGTAAATAGTAATAAGTAGCTCAAAATTGTAATATTTATGAAGTAACATACATTTATTTAGATACAAATTGTATATTAGAGAACACAAAATTATATTGACACGGTAAAACTAGAAAGATGACTGGCTCAGAAATACAGCTACTAGAATATTCCATTACGTGTCTGGCGATAAATTTACAACTGAAAACCAATTATCAGCTGAATGAACCATAAAATTACGTCATTACTTTAATAATTTCACAAAAATAATACATGACTCTTGTAGTTTCATTTATCTCCATCGCCTTACGGAAATTGGTTAAGAGAGGTCCATTAACATTTCTTCTGCATTTGTATCTTAACCAGCGAAATAATTTTCTTTCCTTATTATCTTAATAATACGTTTTACAGGGGACAAGCATAATAAATTCAAAGCAAAAATATACTTTCCATATGAAATGTCTTTATAATCAATTTTATGCGTTTGTTCCTTACTCCTGCTCATGCACATCACACCACTTGCCCAACTTTACACATCGTTAAGCACGTAAAGCTTATCAAAATTGTAGTTTATGAAACTTCCATAATCTTGTATTAAATATGGTATCAACAATTTTGATATTTGGATAAAACTGAAATGCACGTTGCCTACATTTCTCGTTTACTTAACTTACGCCCACATTCAAATTGCAATAACTTTTGTTACAGTCAATAGATTTCAATCAAACAGAGACTATATGTAACTCAAAAATTTACTTTATAATTTTCCTGTTGAATTTTAAAGAGAGACTTACTTGTTTAGTAATGATACGTGCATAAATAAATAGCCAAACAGACCGACAGACATTTCTAAAAGTAATATAAATAGATATTTAATTACAAATCTTTAAGTCACGAAAAAAACTTTTTTAACGATAATGTCCAACATTTAAAATTTACGCTATTATTATTATGTGTAGTCTATAGAAGAAGATTTCGTGCTATTTTGTTAGATAGATCGTTAGATATTAATAAAGATCTATCCAGTAGTTTTTATGTGATGCACACACAAGGGTTTACCTCTATCATTTTATTTATCTAGATGATACAATACATTATCTTCAGTAACTCTAAATGTTATAATAAACAAGACACGCAAAAATCGAACGACAGATTTTTTTTTACTAAACAACTTGTATAAAGTTTTTACGTGAAAGTGTGACAAACATACATACATCCACACATACATTCCCGTTTATAATATTGTTAGGAATCTGGATTAATACAACTCACGAATAAGTACGTAGTTCAGTTAGTAAATATTGTACAAGCCTCACATAACCACATCGGTGTCAAAGCGCATATCTCATTTCTCCAAGCTTACCGTGGAGTGACAGTTTTTCATTATTTTCTTCTCGTCTTAACCGCGGCTTGCTTGGAGACACCGCATGAATATTAAATAGGGAGTCAAGTATAACTTTCAGGTACTATTAATACTTACAAAGTAAAATACAATTTTCGTTCGAGTTTCCGCGGTAATGACGCCTTTAGATGAGTGAAGATGTCAAGATATTTTGTTACACATAAATTATACCAAAAACAACGAATGAAATCTGAGTAAAAGGGCATGGCAACTGATACCGACTACTGGATAAAGAATACCATGCATGATAATATCTTCTTCTATACATCATTACATAGTATAATACAAAGTCCCCTACAGCGTCTGTCTGACTGTCTGTTCGCGATAAACTCAAAAACTACTGAACAGATTTTCAAGCGGTTTTCACCAGTGGATAAAGTAATTCATGAGGAACGTTCTGGTATATAATTTGTCAAGGATTTTTTTATAATCAGGGCGGGACAACGTCTGACGGGTCCGCTAGTATAATAAAAATGAAAATTAAACGGGTCTGTTCTTTCTGGATTTTTGTGAAAAGAATACTGCAGATGTCTTGGAATAAGTAACGCATCACTGCTAAAGTGCTGCTTTCACGATAAAACCTCACCAAGAAGATCACAAACCATATTCTCAAGTAACATTTAGTATTTATTTCATTAAATCGGTTGACTCTATCAAAAGTTATTGTAATTTTAATGACGACACGACTCAAGTACGAGAGAAAAGAAGATAAGTAAATGGAGTTGACACATTTTCCTGCCCTGATAATAAAAAAAACGTGATAAATTATATACCTAACTAAACCTTTCTCGTGAATCACTTTTTTTTCTTTGTTTTATATTATAGGTGGCAAACGAACAGACGGGTCATCTGATGGTAAGTAATCACCGCCGTCCATAGACACTAGCAACACCAGGAGAGTTGCAAGTGCGTTGCCAGCCTGTGTTTGGGGGGAGGGAGGAGTGGGGTAAGGGGGAGGGGGAGGAGGAGATGGGCCTCCGGCGCTCTCACTGACCGAACGAAACGCAACAATGCAAACACTGTTACTTCACGTCGGTTTTTTGTGAGAGGGTGGTACTACCCCGGGCGAGCCGACCCATTCATGCTAAAACCAGTAGTAGCTTCAGCGTGGCTCTACCACCTCCGAGCGTGGCTCTACCACCTCCGAGCATGGCTCTACCACCTCCGAGCATGGCTCTACCACTGGCACTTGATCTACTGGTGAAAACCGTAAGAATATCCTTTCAATATTTTTGAGTTTATCACAAACAGACAGACGGACAAACGTGACAGAGGACTTTGATTTATAATATGTAATGATATCAAATGTTGACGATTAGATGTATCGAATAATCGATAACAAATGTCCACCATTGGATTTAATTGACCAAATAATATAGAAAAACACGTAAATATCCTTACGTCGGAAATATAATTATGAGGTACAGATGTTCCAGCAAATTACGTCTATCAATGGGTAAAAGTGTTTTATCCCCTACGACTTATATCGTAATTCGATTCGAATCATACACACGGCCCGAAATTACATGCCAGCGTCCGAACCGACGCGGTACATAATTGTGATTGGATATTGTCTTTTGTCTCCTTTTTTTAATATTTACCTGCCTTTTTTCACTCTTGAATTGTCGATTTCGTCCGTGAGAACAGTCGATAGGGAATTACCATATTTAGGGACTGGATTAGAGTTTCGAATTTTTAGGTTATTTTTTATCCGAAACGTTATGGGAGCGATCACGAATGTAGATTGGTTTTAGCGGTACATGGTTTGGGCGTTGTAAGTAATATCATTTTATTTTGCGATGAAGCTATGTTTGAATTATTTTTTATGAGGTAGTAGTATTAAGTTTTAAACGGTGTTGCAAATTATCTTGGATAAGCTTATCTCATTATCTGGCTACATAAGTCAATTCAAGTCATTTAAATGTCAATTGTAGAGAGTTTATTATGTTATGTTCATAGACCATGAAACATTTATCTATACTAATACTATAAAACTGAAGGGTTTGTTTGTTGTTTGTTTGGTTGAACGCGCCAATCTCAAGAACTACTGGTCATATTTGAAAAATTCTTTCAATGTTAGATATATCATTTATCGAGGAAGGCTATAGGTTCATATATTATGAAATGACCTCAAACACGTTAAAACCCTTAAAATACTTTATTGCTCTTTTGTACGATCTCAGCTCGAATATGCATCTCAAATTTGGAATCTCTCTTACAGTCTATACAATACTCGTATTGAACAAATTCATAAAGATTTCTTCGTCACCTACAGTTTAAAGCTAAAACATATTTATCAAATTACACATTACGCTGTAAAAAAATTCATATACTTCTATTATATGAGCGCAGAAAAATAGCTGGTATAGTATATCTTCTTTGTATTCTCACTGGTAAAATTGATTGTTCGGAATTACTAAATAAGATTAACTTGCGTGTACCAGCTGTGCCTAGCAGAAACCACAGTAAACTTCATAACCTAAATAAGGAGACTTACAGGCAAAATTCGTACATAATTAGAGTTGGTAACAGTGTTAACAAATTAATTAGTGATCTGAACGTAGATCTGTTTAACACAAGTGTTCAGAAACTTAAGTGCGTTCTTAATTCCAGCTTTTTTTATTTTTTATTTCCTTATTTGGATCATACTTTCTTAAGATACATTAAAATTTTCTTATAGATGCGGAAACTTGTAAATGGCCTTCGTTTATGTTTAAATATGTAATGTATTTTTTTTTGTCTAGCTGTAAGTTTCCCTAAGAATTTAAAATAAAATAAAATATCAGCACGCTAAGACTAATAGGAATGGAGCACCAATGAAGAAAGTTTTAAAATCGGTTTTTTTTTTCCTTTTGAGAACTTCCGCTGCGTGTCAGAGTTAGCCCAAAGTGATTATTCTACGCGAACAAAGCCGTGGGCAGAAGCTAGTAAATAACAAAGACAGAGTGTCATCTCCAGTATTTATATATCTGTAAGAATATAACAATTCAAGAGATTGTTTCGTTGGTTGCATTAATTTATGCAACCAGTCTGATTTAAAAAGGTCTGTTTCATTTTTATAGTTTATTTATTGAGAACTAGCTGACCAGGTCACGCGTTGCTGTGGCTCAGTTACTATATCATTACATATTGATAAGAATTCATAATGACCAATAAACATCATTTAACGAACTAACACGCAGCGGAACCTCTGAAAAGGGGAAAAAACTGATTTCGAAATATTCTTTATTGGTGCTCCGCTCCTATTGGTGTTAGCGTGATGATATATAGCCTATAGCCTTCCTCGATAAATAAGCCTTCTAACACTGAAATAATTTTTCAAATCTGACTAGTAGTTCCTGAGATTACCGCCTACAAAGTCACAAGCTCACAAATTTTACCTCTTTATAATATTACTAGCCTCTGGGAAGCTCTCAAGAGAAAAAAAACCCCGATTATGAAACAATCTTCATTGGTGCTCCGCTCCTATTTTTAGCGTGATGATATACATATAGCCTATAACGTTCCTCGATAAATGAGCTATATAAAACTGAAAGACTTCAAATTCAAATCGGACCAGTAGTTCCTGAGATTACCCCCTACAACGTCACAAACTCACAAATTTTACCTCTTTATAATATTAGTGTAGATTTATTGAGAAAGATTATAGGCTGTCTAACATCGCTTTAAAATCTTTAAAAACGGAGCACTTGTCATACAAAATGTAAATCAGAATGTGCGGTAAGCGTGAACGTAGACGTGACGTAGGATGTCGGGGCCGCGATCTGATCGAAGCTCCGACGAGAATCGAACATTACCGAGGAGGTACGATCTGTGAATGTCTACGTCACTGTGGTACCACACCGAGTAATGTAGTCGAGTGGTCGGCTCCCTTCGCTATTGTCACGCTAAATACTTATATCTTAATATATATGTGCACTTGTCTCCAATCGGTTTTCCGGTTATTGTATTTTTCGATAATTTAAAAACCTAAACCTATTCGCGTTATCCGCTCTTCATCGTAATCACTATCAGGGACTCCTCAACTATACCCAGTTGTATGTGGATATCTTTTATAAGCTAGAATCTGTTCAGCATTACCTAAAGTAGTGTCATAAAGTGAAGATAAAACTAACTTACATATATTCGATAAATGTCTTCCCAGTACCCCTTGTAACTTCATCACGTAACATACTGTAAAAGTTGAACTTTATCTAATTAAATTTCATTTTTTTTATATTTCTTGTGTGCGTTGTGTATGTGATTTTTTATATAATTTATTTTTTTGATCTGAACTCCTCCTAAACGACTGGACCGATTTTGAAGAAATTTTGTGTGCGTGTTCGAGTGGATCCGAGAATGGTTTAGATTCACAATTTTTTGGACCCGGTAGGTGGCGCTGCGGTCGACTTTTAGGATTTTTTTTTTTTTTTTTTTTTTTTTTTTTTTTTTTTTTTTTTTTTTTTTTTTTTTTTTTTTTTTTTTTTTTTTTTTTTTTTATTTCTTTTTATATTTAATTGTTTTCAAGGCAGGACAACGTCCGCCCGGTCCGCTAGTTTATTTATAATAACCTAATTCGCTGACAGTAATTCTAAAGTTTAATACGAATGAAATGAAATATTACAAATAGATAAACTTTAAAATAAAAATACGGTTAATTGTTATTTGAACGTACAGACTGGTTTTAAGATTTACAAATAATAAATATTAAAACGCTGAGTACAAATAAGTTTTAACCTTGAGATATCGATGATATGTGCGAATTTAAGCTTCAACAGACTTATCATAGATAGAATAAAGGTATCTTAAATTATCTTTGGATATTTCTTCTACATATTTTTTTCAATTTTGTTTTTAATTTATTTTGTATATACTCACATTTAGTGATATATTGGAAGACAGATGTGGCCTAAACTTGATACGTGAGTCACTTTCCTTCCCCTTAACATCTTGCATGAATATCTAGTCAAGTCATGACTTAGATGCAACTAAGAGTGTTACAGTTTAAAGTGCGTTAAAGATGATGGGATGAATATGCTTTACAAAAACATATAACGATTTGATTGCAGGACTCTTTCACCATCATATATATATCATATTCATATTGCCCATATCCAGTTAATATTCTTATAATTTGGATGGAAACTCTAATTAGTATACTTAATTTTATAATATCCTACAAGTGGGGTCCACAGATTAGAGAAATTTTTATATCTCGCCTGCCAAACCGGATTACCGGGATTACGCGCTCAGTAAAATCTATTAGTTCGTTTGTTCAGATCGGTTATTGTAATTAATTTGACCTAACTTCTCAATATATTGGAGCCTTGAAGTTTTATATGTAGCACGGGTTTAGATGACGATGGAAGAAAATAACAAAAAATAAGGAAGCATTTCCATTGCGAATCATACCAGTTGAAAGGAAACTGAAATAAACTTTGGTATTTGTTGCGAAATTTCATGCACAGAGAAGTAAAATGTAGAAAATAACACTTAATTAATTATCGTTATTAGTTTATTTTATTATATTAAATATTTTTATTTATAATACTTATAACTTACCGGCCATTAACTGATGCCGCATTTCCGATGCCTTCTACTGGTGGTTTTCTGAAACAAACAGACATTCATATTAACGACCTATCATGCTATATTAACCCGAATGTTGGTCTATGAAAGAGTCGCATGAAAGAAAATGTCATATGGCAGAGATGAGAATGTTAAAAAAGGATAAGACTAGTAATGAATATATGAAATGATGTTCCAAACAGAAAAGTTAAAGAGTAATAGGTTAGTACAGTATGAGCATATCATGTGGATATATGAAAGTAATATAAAGTTGGACCAATATCTATAGCAGTAGAGGAAGACTGTAAAAAGTCTGAATGGATTGTATCAAGTATGAGATGTGTGTAAAAGGTATGAATACTGAGATAACATTTGACATACGACATGCTGATACACATGTGTGTCTCACTTATTCTTATACGTCTGATTAGCTTAGTAAGATTCGCGTTGTTGCATCCAAGACAACAGCCCAAGCCGAGGATCGGTCACTTTGACCCCCCCTGTGCTTGTTGCCAAGCGGCTGAGAATCCTAAGCGCTCGCTACATTAGTCCGGTAATGCAGTGAAGGCTCGTCAGGGTATTACTATAGTCAGTTAAAAAAAAAACTAGTTATACACCTACGTTATAAGGCTTCGTCTACTTGAAATGTATGTAAACACCGTTCGTCCAGTTAAACTGTTGTGTCTATCGTGACCTAGTCACGCTGATGATGGCTACTCACGCCTGCATTTATTGCGACCACAAACAAGACTTTGTGATGATACACGCAGGTATGGGAATATCATAAGAATGGCAGAACCTTCCCAAGGTACTCCTGCGGAAGTGCCATTGTCACACCTGGCGCAAGCAGCAGTAATCTTGCTGCTATATTTCCATATAAATCAACGACGCGCGCTGGTCGGTACATGAAGCGTCTCCGCGGTTCTTTTAACACTGGTTAAAAGTAGCTAAAGGCTACAGTAACCACTTAATATGCACATACAACATAGACTGCACTTAGTTAAATACAATAATGTATTATTCTACTATTGAATACTCACATCCAATATGGTTCCGGTAAAGAAGCGTGCGGTCCGAAAGGTGTTGGACTCAACTGATAATGGTTGCAATAATTAACCACAGACATGGCGTACATATTTCAATTTTAAATATTCTTTTATGTAATAATTCGCTTTATAAGGATAAGGTAAACGTGCATTAAAACATATAATAAACCTCTTTGCCTAGTATATAAAGGTTGAAAAGATCAGACTTAAAGAAAAAACTTTTCTAGAAGATAATTGTAATGATCATTCCACGTCAAATAGACTGCATGCCTGTTGGATACTTCCGTTACTTAATAGCCATATTGAGATTTATTTGGATCGATTTCTTTTTAAATGACTAAATTCTGTGTTCTTTTTTTCAAATTAACCAGCCAGTTCTATTAAGAATCACAAACAAAGTTCACAATATAAATACACCTTAACCAGTTGCCGACAAAAACCCTTCGCATTCCAAATTTTAAACAGCGCAACCGTCACTAAATACGAGCTGGTTGACAGAAAAGCCGACCGATCCCGATCTGAACCGAATCGAATTGGACAATGGTTCCACTTAGCGGCTCACAGATGTCGTTAGCGCCCGCTGCGCTTGCGCCGCGCGACACGCAGAGATTTGAAATTGGAAAAGTTTTTGATTTAACAATCCGACCTTACTAACTGCCGGTTACATGTTTTTTTTAAGTTTGTTAAGTAGGTTCTACTGCTTACTATATATTTTTTTAACAACGGTACTCTCGTTAACCATATAAATCAAACACGTATAACATAACCTTTTTAGTTTTGTTATAATTTATTTCAAAAATCAATTTTATCTTGTACATATTATCAAATTAAATACAACATACTTATTTAAAACTTGAGATACCTAATTCTGTGGCATTTTATTTCATTCCCTAAAAGTATTCACGCAGACTTAAGAACGAGTAACAATAATTTAATTTAAAAAAATGGGATAATACATAATGCTTACTTCAGAAGTAGCTTCAAGGCAAACATCAATAAATTCCGATGGTGCTATAAGTGGTTTTTTTTATTATTTTCATATAATTTTGTCTACAAAGTGCACCTTTTAAATGCCTTAAATGTCTAATCTATCTTGTACTTCGATTCAAGTGACTTTTTATATTAACATTTACCACAGTTACCATTGGCGGTCCTAAAAAATAAATAAAATAAATCAGTAGTCTATCGGTAAACCAATCACAAAGCGATTGATCGTTGATATCGATTTACTATCGATTCGTTTCGATACTAACAGATGCCGATTGTTTCCGAACGAGCGGCGAGTTCAAACGAACAAAATAACATTCGTCATGGAAAATGCTACTATTAATAGATGGAGTACTTCGTCCGATTCAGTTTAAATAGAACAACTAGTTTGAAGCATTGGCTTTGTGGATATTTACGAAGTTACCTTATGTATTATTTCCTAAAATATAACCTATTTTAATTAATGTAATCACATTACTACATAGACGGTATATAAGATCAGCTCTCTAATATGAGAAAAACATATAGTAATAATTAAAATGTATTGTTTTGTATGAACAGAATTATTATTCGTCAATAATATAATACAATAATTTCTGAATTCTACATTGTATAACTATGTGACTACAAAAATCTTTTGTTAAATCTTTAAAAGACGGTCGTGTTGCATATTAACCCAGTGTTTAATAAATATTTCGCTAAAAATTCAACAGACTGCATTTTGTATAGTTTATTGCATAACACAACAAATACAATCGTATTGGTTTTCTTTATTCAAGATTTTTTCTAAAAGTAATTATAGATTTAAAATATACACCCTGAATTTGAATCAGAATAAATTCGAATTTTTCAGTGAAAAATTGACACATATAGAAAAACTATGGTCACCCCACATTTTATCCGAATTAAACAACACAGTGAATGATATCATAATTCTACTATGACTGATCACTCCTTAATATGTGGATTAATAAATTTAAAACAAATGCGCATCAATAAGTTTTTTTCATTTACTTATTTAGCATTTATTATTATGCAGACATGTGCCATTATAATTATTACGAATTTATAAATACTTGTTTACAATTTAAGTATATTTTAGAATTCTTAAATGTGGAAAAAAGATTCTCTTTAAAAGATTTACAAACTTTATTAAACATCTTCATCCAAATATAAGAAAAGTCTATTTTTTAATTAATAAAAACTTTTTAGTTTATCCTACAGATACACCGATTATGTATACATCAAAAAGGAAGTTTTGCGATAAATTGACATACCAGTTACAATTAAAAAATGAAAATATTTGTCGAGTAAACTTGTAAACCTAAGCTATATATTTTTTCTAAATGAAGGAATTTTTAACCGGTATAAATAATACATTAAACCCATCTACAGTAAGTAATTAAGTTCAAAAGCTATTTACTCAAGCAACACTTAAATACGAATGTTTTCATTAACCAAACCACTCGAACAAAAACTACACGAACCCCCACATCGGGTTTCCGAGAAAACTTCACATAAACAACGGAATTCCACGTCTAATCGAATAAACATCAACAATCGAGTCTCTTAAAATAAAGCATCGATCCATATTCGCAACTCTTTAATAAGAAGTTTATTACGTAATTAATCTGTTTTTAATGCACGTTTAAAATTAAAAGGTTTTGATCACAACAGCTTGTAACAAATCGGACGTGTTTGTCACTTTTATTTAGTTGAAAAAGTTTATTTCGAAATCACCCGTACAACGAGAACATACTTTTACGAGAAGAAGTTTGTTCTTTGAATTTCGAACGTATGTATAGACGTGCTCGTCGCGGCGCGTCACGTGCTAGTGCGGTGACACTGCACACGGACCCCGGAAAATTCGCGAGTTCCCCCTTACACGATTTTATTTACAAAATACACTCGCTTTAGTGTGTATGTGTGTGTGGGGTCCTTAATCGAATAACAATCCTTAATCGTGGGATCGTTTAATGATTCATTAATATCGTGTTGAGGACTGTTTGAAAGTTCTGGCTTCTGGCTTTTACTAAACTTTGAATATTGAATAGAAATTTTACGGACTGCTTACATTTGTATTAAGGTTTTCTTTCCTTATAAATCTGTTGTAATTCTTAATACACGAGTAATGTACAAATAATTACATTTAAATTAGCATTTTACTCACGTAATACTATTGTTTTTTTAAATTACAAAACCAATTTTAAAATTAGGCATAAAGAAAATCTTTATTAATAGAGTTACAGAGAATGAGTTTACATACGTCATTATGTTACTCTATAACGTGCCCTAGCACTTTAGAATATTGGAATCGTGTCTAATTGATTCGTGATAAGCATATACCAAATGTAACAGATATAATAATAACATGCTTAGGCATTCTAATATCGACAGTGTACTTTAAATTGACAAGAGACTTGAGGCTGGCATTATAACGGCTAGTTGATTAAAGATTTATTGCTGGATACCACTGCCTGCTGCCTTTATAGATTGTACTGCGCTTAGCATCTGATATTGTACTAGTCACTTCTTCTTCTTACTCTTATCCCATATAAGTAGGGTCGATACAACATGTTTGTCATGTTGTGGTATATGATTTGGCTTAATTTTTACGATCGGCCGCCTGGCTGACATCAACCTTCCTTGGGATTATTTTGTTGTACCATTGTATCTATGACTACTATTATATAGTTAAGTCTGATGGGATCTTTTAGCCTTACAATTTTTCTGTAGGCTTCAGCTTTGGTAGGTTCCGGTTAAAAACGAAGATCTTCAAGATTATGGTTTGCTTGCTATATTTCCATTTTTATGTAACAGAAAACTAGCCAACTTTAGACTATTCCCGAGGACTGTACCAGCGACTTGTTGAAAGTAAATGAAGCGATCATTGCTGTGTGGTTAGCGTGTTCATTGCATCGATCAACGTAAGTTTGAATCCTTACGTATGAGCCATATAAAGGAAAATATTGTGATGAACCCATAGCATGGTGGTAGGGCTTTTTCTAAGTCCACCAAGCACCAGCAGGTGAGTTCCGGCAGCTACACTTGAGATCCAGTCCTTCTTGGTTAAGCGTGTTTACCATCTTCGACCATATAGCTATTCAACATCACACGAGATTGTGGTCAAATGCTAAAAACATATAAACTATAAAGAAAAGCCTTTATAAATAGGTATATTACACTATCACATCATCATCAGCCTGTAAGAGAACCACTGCAAGGCCATAGGCCTCTTCCCGAAGGAAGGTATGGGAATAATCACCACGCCAGCCCACGACGCATTGGCGATTTCAAACTCTGAGAAATCCACGGTTCTATGTTTTCCCTATGTGTTCCCACGTACAGTGGTACTGCAAGAACATTTCTTTAATTCAGGTTTCCTCAAAATATTTTCCTACGCTATCAGCCGATAGGATTACTAATTTATATTAGTAAATGTACGCAAACTCCAAAAAATTCGTTGATACATGCCAGGGTTCGAACCTACGGACATCGAAACGATATTCCATAACCACTAGACCACCACGACTTTTTTGTATTATACTATAGTTATCATTATATTTTATACATGTAAATACAATTTAAATAATACACCGATTCTGATACTACGAAGAGAACCTCGCGTAAAAATCGGTATCCCAAAAAAATTGATATACATACATTGGGAAATATTTCAACTAAGAAACCAAAAGTACCTACATATTCATGTTGCAAATGTCGAATATTTTCCTATGCGGGGGCTAATATGACAGAAGGCTGGCAACACTGCTTGAATAATAAATATAATGTCGGTGTGCAGGGACGCGATGCGCGTATTCTCAATTATTTACACGCAAATTATGTAACCGACTTTTTGTGTAGTAGAAGAAAAGAATGCCCTGAATTACATCGATAACATAAGGTAGTATTTTTTGTAAATAGACTGCAGCCCATATTATTTGCTTCTAATGAGCTTTCTATACATGAAATAATTTTTAAATCGGTTATGTATTTTGTTGTTATAACATATAGTTATATAGAGAGATATCCATAGAATATTTTAACTTAATCTTGATTTCGAAAAGGAAATGTCATACTTACGACTGTTAATTTTTTTTTTTTTTCGAACTGGCTATGCTATTGACCTGGCAAGGTCTTTACAGCTTCACCGGACTAGAAACCGGACCGGACCGGACTGTTAAAGAAACTCCTTATGGTTTTAGACTACACTGTTACTTAGGAATCATAATTATATAGAATACATAACAGAAAAACAGTCTGAAAATAAAATGTTTCTTTAAGTTATCAGTTTCATACGATCGTCAACATAAAATGTTTTTTAAAATCTAAAATTTCTAACAACTTGGGAATATAAAAGACAGAGAGGGTATATAATTTTATCCACGTATAGCGTATGTTAATGTTAAATGTTGATACATATCCGATATAATATTTCATATAATTTAACATTTTTAAATGTTATTATATAATCTACTAGCCTCTGCCCGCGACTTTGTTCGCGTGGAATAGTTACTTTGGCTAACGCTAACACACAGCGGAAGCTCTCAAGAGGAAAAAAACGATTTTGAAACATTCTTCATTGTAGCTCCGCTCCTATTGGTATTAGCGTGCTGATATATAGCCTATAACCTTCCTTGATATATGAGCTATATAACACTAAAAGAATTTTTCCAATCGGACCAATAGTTCCTGAGATTACCCCCTACAACGTCACAAACTCACAAACTTTATCTCTTTATAATATTGGTATAGATTATTTCACTACTGATGTTCTCAAAATGTATAATCTTATCAAAATTCACTTAACATATAAAACAACAACCAATATTATAAATGCGAATATGAATTTGTTTATTTCTTTCTTACGATTTCACTCCTTAACTACTCAACCGACCATCATGACATTTTGTATACACATTATCAGAAGTATAGAAAAAAAATACTATACCTTTTACCTAGAAAAAAATGTATTCTCAAGGGATGGGATAAACCTACATTAACCCAAGCAAAGCCGAGAACAAAAGCTAGTAATATTTGTATACGTAAGTATTCGTACACAATGAATATACTGTCGGTATTTATTTTACTATAATTTAACTATTAATTCGATAAAATAATAATAGCAATAATTAATAACAAACGCGTGCAAAGTAACCGGCATATCTAGTATATAAATAAAATAATAATACTAAAGTGATATTGTTATATAAGTAATAACTATCCCAGAAAAGTTATCAACTTATGAGTCCAAAAGGAAATTTTACTCTACGAGTCTTATGCGCCCGGTTTCTGAGATACTCGGTTAAACTACCAAGAGTTATTGACTCAACAAAGTTATCCATAAGATAAACTGTCAAATGACCCGTTGAATTTTACTAACGTTTATCGTATGACTGTGTGTTCAGAAACGCAATTTCACAAGTTATCGAACCGATAACAGTATTGAACAGGTGAACTACAATTAAAGTACCTCAGAAACCGGGCATTAGTCAACTTTAAAGAAATTTAGAATACAAAAGTAATTTCAACAACTTAAGTATCCTACTGTTTCACTGTACTTACTTGTGTTATTGTTCTGAAGACATAAAATCCCAATAACTTGTAATTCGGAGTATCATATATTAGTACTTTAAAAATATATATTTAGTGTATAACAAACAAATATGAATGATTACCGAAAAACTCAAATGTAGGTAACAATATTAATAAATTTTTAATTTTCACTGCCTCTCATCTTATAATCACCTACTTAACTGACAAATATGTAAATTGTTAACGCAGCAGATCCCAATGAAATTATGTTTTCGTTTTATGTTTAAAATACACTATACAAGCAAATATCTACTGTAGCCGCCGGCAATGACTGATTGCGATCAGTTTGCCAATAACTGAGGGAATTTATACACTCTTTTCATATTTTTTACAAACCCTATGAATGAGTATGAAGCCTAATTATTTTGAACGCGGACCTTTATGGAAGATCCTAGAAGTTACACGCTATTTTTAATGGGGTTAGCTGCTATCAATAATAAAAAAGGAAGTACGTCACACACGTAATAGCTATATGAAGCGCTATGAAAGGATAAGGACTTACTTAGTAGTGTGTACGGACACAGCATCGATGGAATCGAATATTTGCCACTTAGTCGGAGCTTTTGGTGAAGGGAACCATACCTATATGTTAGAAATACAAATTTGGATCGCCAAAATCGTTAAGAATTCTATACTTTGTGAGACGTAAATATGGTTTTTTTTTTTTTTTTTTTTTTTTCGCCAAGGGGTGTTTCTTGTCCCTGTGGTGGAGCACAGTCCATCCCAAAACAATTACCGCCCCCCACAGACCTACCCTCCCTCCCCCGTCCCCCCCCTCCCCCCCCCCCCGAAACCCCCCCCTTTGGGGCAACCCCCCCCCCCCTGTTGCTGGATATACACCGGCTGATCCCGGAACGCGACACGCCCAAACGTGCCACTATGGCGGGTGTTCCACCTGGTGTACGGTGGTCGCGATCCAGTCGGGTACAGACACCCTACCACCCCGCAAATGGTTGTCGTTTTATATGTTATACTCTATTGTTTTTTGTTTTTATTCTTAGCCCATTATTACGAGGTTATACCTCATAGTTGTATTCTAACGTCGTTGGCAAATTAATGCGATGCGAACTCGATTCGGGGTAACCGTTCAAATAGAGGAGATTCGACCGATTGAAAAACGGTACGGCATTTGTAAGATTTTTGGTTTAGATTTAAATTTATATTCCAGTTGAAAGCCTAAACCGAGGTATGTAGTTAATAATTGCGTAGGATATAGCAAGGCAAGAAGATTTAAGTAAAACCCGTATCGATTTGGTGATCAAATTAAACGTAAGCTCGGGCCAGAAACAAAACATAACTTTTAATTTAAGAAAAAGGTAGCAATTCTTTTTTTTATATATCGTAGGAGGCAAACGGACAGGTAGCTCATCTGATGTTAAGTGATAACCACCGTCCATAGACACTTGCAACACCAGGCAAGTCGCAAGTGCGTTGCCAACCTGTCTTGGGGGAGAGGGGGAGTAAGGAAAGGGGGAAGGGGAGGGGAGGTGTGCCTCCGGCGCTCTCACTGACCAAACGAAACGCAACAATTCAGGCACTGTTACTTCACGTCGGTTTTCTGTGAGAGGGTGGTACTACCTCGGGCGAGCCGGCCCATTCCTGCTGAAACCATTAATAGCTTCCGCGTAGCTCTACCACCTACAACATATATACATTATATATATACATGTACAGTATTATAAAATAGTAGTTGGCAATAATATACCTATCTTAATATATATATTTCTTGTGTGCGTGTGTATGTGACTGAACTCCTCCTAAACGACTGGACCGATTTTGATGAAATTTTGTGTACGTGTTCCAGTGGATCCGAGAATGGTTTAGATTCACAATTGGACCCGGTAGGTGGCGCTGCGGTTGATTTTTAAGATTTTTTTTATTATCAAGGCAGGACAACGTCCGCCCGGTCCGCTAGTAGTAGTATATATCTATACTCATATTATAAAGAGGTAAAGTTTGTGAGTTTGTGATGTTGTGACGTTGTAGGGGGTAATCTTAGGAACTACTAGTCCGATTTGAAAAATTATTTCAGTGTTATATAGCTCATTTATCGGGGAAGGTTATAGGCTATATATCATTACGCTAAAACTAATAGGAGCGGAGCACCAATGAAGAATGTTTCAAAATCGGGGTATATTTTCCTCTTGAGAGCTCCCGCTGCGTGTTAGCGTTAACCCAAAGTAACTATTCCACGCGGACGAAGTCGCGGGCAGAGGCTAGTATAATATATCTATAGAAGTATCTATATTATCATTATTAATATTATACATGTGAAAGTGAGTTTATTTGTTAAGCCTTCACTCCTTAGCTACTTAACCGATCGTCATGAGCTCGTCATGATAAAGCGATCAGAGCCGCAGACAAGAACCAGTGTTATATATTGACATTCAAATTAGATAAAAAGAGTATAAAATATTTGACAAAGTACAGACCGACAGTCATAACCTTAATTTAAAAACGGATTTCATATTCTCACTTTTATGAAACAAACAAAAATTATTCTTACACTAGTTGATGCGCTTGACTTTGATCTTCTTTAATTTTGTCAGTAACTTGACTCTTGAAACCGTTCTACGTATACTAAATTACCTTTGTTAAATGTTATGATTACTGCTTAGTCCATATAGAAAAGCATAATGATACGACCAAAAGGCTCATTAAAATCGATTCAACCGTTTTAAAATCAACTCGGACGAACGACAGACAGAGACGAATTTTATTTTATTTTTTATTTAATTTAATTTTATATTAGATGTATAGATTATTTTCATACCTCAGGCTAGATTAAACTGTATCTTTAATCTGAAAAAAATAAAAATAAACACGCTCGTGGAACAATGTCAATGTCTTAGAACATTCCAGAAAAACTCAGTACATTCTCAATCAAGCAAGTGTCTGTCTGCAGACAAGAGTCAGGGGTAATGCAATAGTAATACCGCGGCCCGTTTTACTGGCGCCGTGGGATCCAGGAGTCGTAAACCTAGGGGGGCCTCTAATGAGGATTTACGTGCAGAATGAGACGTATGCGCCCGTACAGAGGTATGTAACCAGCGAACGTGCTTTTATTTTACCTTTATGCACTTTCCGTATATTTCTTTCAAATATTATTAAATGGTAGGATATTTGATTGAACATTTTAACCGTTCTATGACGCAAAATATTTTTAAATTTTTCATTTTGATTTTGTCTTTTCGTGTTTAGTAGCTATAGTTTGCCAATATGCAGTTTAGTGGTTAACAGTTAAAAAATAGTCGAGACGGTCATAAATACTATCGACAAAAGTGAAAACTGAAAACAATGGAATAATTGGGTACTTTTTCGAATTTTGAAATCAATTATAGTGTGAATTATTTAAATTTCATAGTTTGTAAATTGAGATTATTAATATTAGTCTAGTTTTCACATCTATTGGTAAACCTACGAACATGAAATCGGTATTAAATTCAAATACATAAATGATAAGAGTGAAGGTAAAAACATGCATGAGTAGTCCGGTGAAGCTGTTAAGACCTTGCTAGGTCAATAGCGTAGTCAGTTCGAAAAAAAAAAAAACATTCATGCATTTTTTCCAAAAAACTTGGAATAACTTTTTATGTTTGTATTTTTTTTACATTGTATTTTTTTTTGACATTTTATATTATTTATTTCGCGTGGGTATACTAACGAAGAAAATTCCACCAAATCTCTCCTTTACAAGACGACCATGTAATGAAAGGAAATGGCACCTGAAAAACTGTACGTCACTCTATCAATTTTGTCAATATTTCTGAAGATCTCCGTCTGATGTCTCACTCACTCATTTTATATGTAGATTTTTTTAAACCAAAATTTTCACATTTCCCTACGATTTTTCTGACATCTTATTTGACATACACCTTATCCTGACAATTAGAAACACAACAACAAAAGAATTAAACAAATAAGTGCAGCCGTTTTAAAGTGCTGCGTTTAAGCAAATTTACATATTACATTTGTACAAACAAAATATTGAAAAACACAAAATTGTTGGTAATCCCTGTATGTCAATGTGCACTAAGTACAATTCACCTTCCGATGATGCAGCGACATTCGACCCCTTACTTTGTTTTATTTTTTTACCTTTACGCTTTATTGTTCGGGGGTGACGTATGCCATGTACAATCACAATACAAAAGTAAGGAGGTCGTAAAGAATTTCCTTAAGAACGCATCTTGTCAAATATTTTTATGTTTTTACTTAATGATAAATATTACTTACCGAAAACACTCAATTAGATTGGACTTATGAAAATTTACTGTACTAATTTATACCCATACGTTATAAATAATGTGTACTAAAGAAATGTTTTTCTTATCTGACTTGTTTTAGATTTTTAATATTTTGGTGACTAACGGTGTCGGTTGCTCCTCATGCTAAAAAATCCTCCAAAATCGACAAAATTTTGATACAAAACGAAATCATATGCTAACTTGTTTTGTCTATTCTATATTATGAATATTAATTTCCAACAACTTAAACCACGGATTATGTCAATAGTTCTATTATTGTTCTTAGAAATGACAAAAATGCTATTTTTCTTTATGTTCGCCTTTAATAAAAGGAAAAACTAATTAATAAATATTAGGTCTTTACCTATGAAATTGCCGTTTTGTATGAAAAAATTTAAACGAATTTTTTTCATGTATTTTTTATTTGTATTAATCGAAGTAATCACCCATGCAATCAATGCATCTTTGCCAACGCAGTGGCAGTTCATTGATGCCCTTCTTAAAGAAATCAGCTGGACGGGAGGTAACAAATTCTTCAAAGGCATTTTGTACTGCCTCTCGGGTATTGAATTTTTTTCCGCCAAGGAGTTATCCAAATTCTGGAAAAGTAATAGTCTGTAGGCGCAAGGTCTGGTGAGTAGGGCGGATGACGGAGAACTTCCAATCCCTGTTCTTGCAACTTGGAGACCGTCTGCTGTGCAGTATGAGGTCGCGCGTTGTCGTGCAGGAGCAGCGGAAACGAGCGATTGACCAATGCTGGTTGGAGATGTGTCAGCTTCTCCATCATTGTGTTCAGTTCTTCACAGTACACATCTGCAGTAATGCTCACCCCGTTTGGTAAGAAGCTGTGATGAATCACACCGGCGCTAGACCACCAAACAGTGACCATCACTTTTCTAGGGGTAAGTTTTCGTTTAGGGCATTGTTTAGGTGCTGAACCTTGCTTGAACCTTGCTGAGCGCTTGCGGTTATCAAACAGAATCCATTTTTCATCGCAAGTAACAATGCGGTTCAAAATTCCTTCACTTGTGTGTCTGTTGAGCAGTGCAAGGCACGTCTCGACGCGTACTTCGCGCTGGCGATCATTGAGTTCGTGGGGCACCCATTTGTCAAGCTTTTTTACCGTGCCAATTTGACGCAAATGGACCAATACTGTTTTAACGCTAACGTCGAAAGCTGCTGCTAATTCAGCCGTAGATTGTGTATCATCAGCTTCCACAATCGCCTTTAATTCGTCATTGTCGACCAAAGTCTTCGGACGACTGCGAGGTTCATTTTTCAGGTCGAAATTCCCAGAACGGAAGCGAGCAAACCAATAACAGGTGGTGCGTTGGTTTGTAGCGTTAGCTCCGTAAACGTCGTTGATGTTGCGTGCCGGTTGTGCCGCGTTGCTGCTACGACGGTACTCATATTCCATAATTACTCGAATTTTTAACGTATCCATGATGACAAAAAAGATTGAAATGCGATGAAAATGTAACACTAATCGATAAACAAATGACTACTTTTTAAAAAGAATTCCATGTTTTTAAAATAAAATTAATTTGAAATTAGATTTCTTAGCCAAACGAAAATTATTTTGATTTGAAATGGCCAGTACTGCAGAGCGGCAATTTCATAGGTAAAGACCTATTATAACGTACTAAGAACCGTATGACAAAGCACAAACCCGATTTAAATTCAAGACTGAAATTGTATATAATTTGACATAATAAGCTAAACGCAAGGCCATAACTAAACATTTTGATGCAAGTGACTCTTAGTTATGACGTTTAATATGTAATACGAAGAGCATGTTTTAAAATCTAATTAATATTTGAAATGGATAACCAAATTAATGTATGTGTTACAAATTCAATTTACTGAAAAATTGGTAATTCTTTATCTAACTCTTTGACAGTTACTCAATAAAATGGCTTCCATATTAGTCCATATACATAAAGTACTATCAAATATTTATCTTCCGTATTTTATAAATCGCCTACCATCTTATTGTTTCCAATTATTTATATCTATTTCATTATTAAGTAAGAAACTTAAGTACCGTAACTTAAGTGAGAAGTTAAGGCCCCGAGTCACACCGGCCGTTAAAATCTTAAAGTTTTAACTGGTTAACTTAGTTAAAAGTTCAGTTTCCTTGGTTTAATTGCGTACCGGATTTTCTTACAGCTATTAAAATATCATAATATGTAGCCACAACTACTTGTACCCGCGGCTTCACTTTTATGAACAACAAAATATTTAAAAAATAACATGACATAGTTTATTTTACACCTAAATAATTAGGTTTTTGAAGTTATACTTCTTTTGGCGCGTTAGGGAAAAACGATGAGAGTAAATCGATATCGATTGAGTGATCGATATATGATGATAAATCGATGCGCGCGCACACCGCCACGAAAAACCGACACCCTGAAGTTAGCTATAGTCAACATTTTGTTTCTTTGTATTTGTTGTTTGTATTTCTTTGTATTTGTTGTTTATATTTCTTTGTATTAAAACTTTCAATGTATTAAATACCTTTTTCTATTGTTAGTGTCGTTTTTTCTACAAACAAAGAATAAGGCGAAAGATAAAAATTTTGAAAAGATTTTTATATTGTTACGCCAAAGAACTATAACTTCTAACGCGTGTCCATAAGTACACACACACTTTTTTGCCCGCAATATTTATTTCTTAAACAATTCAACTAAATTGAATGGCATAAACAACGAATACAGTGTAAACTATATATAACTAGCGGGCCCGGCAGACGTTGTCCCACTCTAATTATAAAAAAATCCTTGACAAATTACATATCAAAACTCTCTCTCTCTTTATCTACTGGCGAAAACCGCATAAAAATTCGTTCAGTATTTGAGTTTATCGCGAACAGACAGACAGACGCGGTTGGGGACTTTGTTTTATACTATGTAATGACACATAATTGATATAGAGAGCTGTCGTTAAATGGAGAGAAGAAATATCAATACAATTTGGAGGTGAACCAAACAAATTAAATTAATTTCGACGTTTTAGGGAGTTGATCATTAAATGAATTAGCATTCATTGGTGTTTACACTCTATATGAAATTATGATGCCGAAATTATTCAATGGAATTTAAGTCAACGTTTTCATCATCATGTGTGTTATTCTTAGTTGCATTATCACGTAAGATAACGTACGTAAGATTTCTGTGATTCCAATAGAGAAACTAAATTAATGGTACTGCCAATTTTATTAGTAACTAGGTTTGCTTTGAATTAAAAAACCTTTTAATTTAAAACATAGCAAAGGGGCCATGGAATCAAAAGAATGTATAGCCTACGAAAAATGTAATAACGGCTTTTTATAGAGACTAAACTTTAACGTTAATTTGTTACAGTGTAATCCTGATGATATACACCAGTTGTCGCGGTATGTCTGAAACATTTCCAAATAAATGAAGTGACGGCGACCAATTAGTAGGCACTACTTGACCTAGATCTTAATTCATTGTCAGTAAAGAGGAGGCAATGATCGATCGCGCTTAACTGTCAGATGCATATTTCCTTTTTCGATGCACTTTCTAGTTAAGAATAAAACTTTTTCGCAATATAGTAGCATTTTTCTTTACCTACATTCCATATACATATGCGAAGTAATTTTTCAAAACATATAATTCGCAAATATGAGTTATCTAATATATAAAATTCTCGTGTCACAGTTTTCGTTGCTATACTCCTCCGAAACGGCTTGACCGATTTTGATGAAATTTTTTGTGCTTATTCGGTATCTATGAGAATCGGCCAACATCTATTTTTCATCCCCCTAAATGTTAGGGGTAGTCCACCCCTAAATTTTTTTTTTATTTTTTAGACAAAATTTTTAATTTCTATTTTTTTATGATACAACATACAAAAATACATACAATCCTCAATTTTCAACCTTCTACGATCAACCCTTATTTTTTTATTATTAGGGCGGGACAACGTGCGCCGGGCCCGCTAGTATTCATATAAGATTGACTGCTGTTGGTTGCGGCTTGGTTGAATGCGATGACTTACTTCAACATGTTAAGATTGTAGTGCCCCATCCTGGCAGTCGTATTATGAACAGGAAAACTGTAATAACACCACACTGCAGAACCAATGTTGGCCAACACTCTCTTCTATATCGTATTTTTTCGGAATACAAAGGCATGCACCAATTTATTGACATATTTAGTTGTTCCTTGCGTGCATTTCAGTTGAAACTAGAAAATTAACTTTTTTCTAAGCACGGTAATCTTTAAGCAAGTTCACTGTTTTAAGACTCACACCCAGAATTCTATATAATCTATGTTCGCTAATGTATGGGAAATTATTCTTTGGGTGACGTCTAGTTTATCGACCAAATAAAAAACAGCATTTGCGCGTATGTATTACACCTAATGGGTACCCGATAACACACGTCTAGTCATTAATGGTTTATATTTACTAGAGCTAACCATAACGGCTTAACTATAGTATTTATAAAGATAGGGCTAAACTAAGGTACGGCTAACAACCGAACTATACCACAAACGGACAAGGAATAGTCTGTGATAACAATGTTTACGATCGGATAGAGAGAACGTAAAGGCTTTATTATAAGGCCGTTAGCCGATCGTATGTTCAAGCATGGTCCTAACCGGGTATATCAGTCACAATTTAAACATAAGTACGCATCACATTCTGATGTGGAGTGCGCATGTTATTCGTTACTCTCGAGTACCGTCAGCAAAACGACACTAAATTAACCCCTCCGCTAATTTTTTAAAACCCAGATCTAAAAATGGCGAATCATGTCAGAGATCATAAACATTTAATTTAATTTAGGCCCTGAAAAGGCGCTTATGAACGCCAAATCAGTTCGGGAAAACAACTCAGTAATCGAGAAGAACCGTCAAGTAACTCGATCTGGTCTATCTTTTCGTGATGTATTTATCATATTTGACAATATATTTTTTTTTTTCATTATAATTTTACATTACATGATTTCAAATTGATTCCAGTTTTTCAAATTTTGTAATAAATACGGTTTTTTTTTCCCAAACTTGTTTTCACAAAGAGATCTTTGGAATTGGTAATATAAAGGGAGAGAGGGGTGATCGCAATTTGATACGATTCAGTACTCACTCCTTTGACGTGTTGCAAATGTTTTTTCTTAACTTATGCCATGAACATTCTATTACCCAGTGCATAATAAAGTCAACATTTGTTTGTATGGAGTTTAAACCCTTATGGACCTTAGATCGGTTTCACATGAAATGCCTTCGGAAAATTCTGAAGATTCGTTAGAGTGATAGTGTAGAGCCAATTTTAGTGTCATTGGGGCCTACCTAATGAAGCAACAGGTTCGATGGTGTGGTCATGTTTCACGTATGGCAAATGAGAGAATGACAAAGCGCATATTGTTTTCAGAGCTTGTTGATGGCAAGCGGAAGCAAGGCGGACAATTTCTTAGATATTTATTATATAGGTTATACCTTATATAGGTATTATTAGGTACTAGCCTCAGCCTGCGATTTCGTTTGCGTGGAATATTTACTTTGGACTAACGCTAACCCGCAGCGGATGCTCTCAAGAAGAAAAAAACCCCGATTTTTAAACACTCTTCATTGGTGCTCCGCTCCTATAAGTCTTAGCGTGATGATATATAGCCTAAAGCCTTCCTCGATAAATGAGCTATCTAAAACCGAAAGATTTTCTCAAATCGGGCCAGTAGTTCCTGAGATTAGCGCGTTTAACTAAACAAACAAACAAACTCTTCAGCTTTATATATTAGTATAGATTGTATAGTTTATCGATTCATCAAACATATCATGGGCTGCAAATGCTCAATATATAATATCAGTATTTCATGCACACAGGATGATATACCGTCGCTAGTCTGGTGCAAGCGCAATACATCACGAGCATGTCGAGGTGATCAGTGACGCGAACCCATAAGTTTTTTCCTTGCCAAGATATGCTCAACGTGGCTAAAGAAATTTTCTCTTCAAAATATAATATTCTATAATATTTTATAATACTTAATACAGATAGACACACGATAGAAGTGAAACTTTTATACGACAGGAAGACGTTTTATTAAAATAAATACAACATAAAACAAATGTCACGCGGTTTTCCCAGGCGGTCACCCACCCAAGTATAGACCGCGCTCGACGTTGCTTAACTTCGGTGATCGGATGAGACCAGGTATATTCAACACACTACCCGACACCGTGTTTTACCATGCCAATTTTTGTCACACAAAAAAGTTGCCTTTTAGTAAGAAATTTCACTTGTATTTTGGCCACTGAACGACAACTAATCTAAGTAGATCTGCGATGAAATTATTCACGTAAGCTAAAATATCTGCGAACGGTACTTGGAGAGTAATAAGTCTGTAAAAATGTGCATACAATGGACATATTTGAAATGCAAAGCGCAGGCTGAGGCGCACGCCGGGTCGACGCGGCCCGTCACTCACCCGGCCCCATTATATATCGCACTCGATATACACGTTCACTATATATACAAACTTACGATATATCTACACATATAATAAGAACGTAAATCTAACGTATCTACAGATACATTTAGGATTTTGTAAAAAAATTGTGGCAGGAATAAGTAATAAAATACGTTTCAATCATCTTTAGAAATGTCTGTCTGTTTGTTTGCACACGCATCACTGCTAAAATACTGAGTTCATGATAAAACCTCTTCATTTTTTTCATTTAGTTTTTGTTCCATTAAAATCGGTTCACTCTATCAAAAGTTATTGTAATTTTAATGACGACGCGACTTAAGTACGAGAGAAAAGTAGATAAGTAAATGGACTTAATACATATGACTTTAATAGTCACTGTTTTTCACATAAAGTTCCATGCGGACGATGTCGCGGGCACAACTAGTCTATAAAGATGTTAAAAAAACAACATCTATAGATATACAATGAACCTACATATCTATAAATAAATAGGTTAAGACAAAACAATTAAGTACATCTTTCTCCTCTGTTTCTCATTCTTATGGTAGGGCTTTGAAATTCTGAACGGCAACCATTTTGTGTGACGAAAAGTGGTGGGAGTAAACACTGTGTCGGGTAGAGTGTTGAATAAACTAAATCTCGTGCGATCACCGAAGTTATGCAACATCGGGCGTGGTCAATACTTGGATGGGTGACCGCCTAGGAACCCCGCGTGGTGGTGGTTTTTATTGTATTTTTTTATTAAAATATTTCCCTGTAATACAAAAGTTTCATTTCTACCGTGTGACTTTACGACACATTGTTTTTTTTTTTTTATTTAGTAGAAAAATTCGGGAGATGTTTCTTTTTTCCTTTAATCCTCTATTCTTCATACTTCACGATCTACAATATTTCTATAATACAAAGAAGTGTAAACGTTTGTAACTATTGTTATGGTTGATTTCGAGCACTGGATAATTACCAGTCCTATTAAATATTTATACCTCTTTATTGAATAACTATCTTTTGATCGCTGCTTCGCCTGCGTTAATTTAGCTTTAGTCTATCCTTTATAAATAATACTTATTTACCCTATATCTTTTTCCGTACCTGTAACGTGTATGCAAAATGTCATGATTACCTACCGGTTGCGTAGTTATGATGTGAAAGCATAATAAACAAACAAACTCACATTTATAATATTAATTAGTATACGGTACCTTGGGCTACTACTTTGCATTGGCGATTCCGTTCTCATAAATAAGATTTTGTTGTTTTATGTCAACTACATGATTTTGTCGATTTTTTTGCTTGAATTAAAGAAAGGAAAGAAAGAAATACTTTATTGTTGGGACAATCATACAATTATATTAAATTACACAAACAAATTACAATGAAACATTATTTATACATTTGAAAAGCGAAAGGAAAAAGAAATGTCCAACAATTGGTGAATCCGTTCAGCACAATGTGCAGTACTGTGGTACTGTAGCGCTGATTTTTGATGGGAGCCCATATGACGATAAACGGACGTTCAGTCGATCATATTAAAGTTTTTAAAGTGAAACTTTTATTACATCGTCTCAAACTTTTTCGTCTGTGTGTTGCATGTCGCGTGATGGTCGGCCGCGGAGTAGGGATAAAGTGAAAGACTCTCGTCAGAGCAGCCAGGGCCAATTTGGCGGCGCCTATAGTACGCAGCAGCTGACCGTGTAGTGTATAGACTATTATTAGTTAAATGTCTATAGTGTGAAAAAAGTTTCACTTTTACCGTGGTTTCATAAAACCACACAATCCTTTTTTTAACCGACTTCAAAAAAAGGAGGAGGTTATCAATTCGACTGTATTTTTTTTTTTTTTTTTTTATGTTTGTTACCTCATAACTTTGGACTGGGTGAACCGATTTTGATGATTCTTTTTTTATTTGAAAGCTGGTGCTTCCCGTGTAGTCCCATTTTAATTTGGTCCAGTTCCGACAACGGCATCCAGTGCAAAACCGTATAAGTTTTAAATTTGCATTAATTATGTAAACGACAAATAGACGAATAACTCAAGATCACGCTAACCGATTTCGATGATTCATTTTTTATTGGAAAGGATGTACTTCAGGGGTAGTTTGATGAGAATTTGGTTAGGTTCTGATCATGGGATCCGTGACAAAGTAAGAAAACTTTCATGAAACGAGCCTACTCCTTTCTTAAGGGCCGGCAACGCATCTGTGTTTCCTCTCGTGTCGCAGGTGTCCATGGGCGGCCGTGATCACTTACCATCAGGTGACCCGTATGTTCGTTTGCCACCAATATTATAAAAAAAACTCTTCAATTCTTAGGAGCCTATTGTGCTTATGTTCGTTGCTGTGTTGCAACATGACGCAAGCATTGTAATTACATTACTTAAGGTGTATTATATGTTAAGCGATGGTAGCCGAGTTGGTGGTAGAAACTATCGCGGATTATTGATAAGGTTGCGTTCGCACCAAACGTTACTTATTGTACAACCAATTGAAACCATATAGCATACCGTACCGATAGATACCATACCGCAAAAATGCGCATATTTTAATATACTTAAGGTGGAACGGAGTTCGCGGGCACTGCTAGTAAAATATATTTATGTACACTAAAAATGGAAAAATAAAGTAAATTTTCAAAAAAAAGTATTAACCGACTTCAATATCAATCAAAAACCCATAAGGCACTGAAAAGCGGCAAATAAATAGTTTATCAAATTAACCAAATTAAATAAAACATATGAATATGTTGCTACCTAGAGATGTATTGGAAGTCGGTGCGAACCGAAAATCATATCATCTACATAGGTACAAAGTTTAAGTCCACTCTCGCGTCTCTGGAACAAATTTGAAATTTCGGTTGGCACCGACTTCCAATACATCTCTAGGTAGCAACATATTCATATGTTTTATTTAATTTGGTTAATTTGATAAACTATTTATTTTCCGCTTTTCAGTGCCTTATGGGTTTTTGATTGATATTGAAGTCGGTTAATACTTTTTTTTGAAAATTTACTTTATCTTTTTCTTTCTTCATCGTTATTGGCAACCCAGTCCTTTTCAAAAGACTATTACTGCCATTTTCATGTAATAAATTAGTCTCTCCTGCTTAATGCGACTCTTGGTTAGAGTAGGGTAGAGTACATATATAGAGTCAGGTACAATGAATCGATAGTTTAGGTACGAAAAACCATTTTCTCAATCCATATTAACGTTATAATACGAAATGAAAAGAAAAACCAATAAACACAGCCACACACAACCACGTCACAGATGATCACACTAAAGAGGTATAGCTTACTGTAACTATAAATTCAAGACTAAAACACAACATATATACATTTTATAACTTTGTGCTTACTACTTAAACCCTAAGGTATTCTTATTGATTTGAAATTACCAGTGTTAATTTTTATTATAACTGCTTAGACGCTATAGAATAGGGTAACGATATATATTCTGGATACAGGGTGCTCAAATTAGAACTAATGGTGATCCAACTCAATATTGTTCGACTACGATGGACCGACTCTGCAAAGTTACAAGTATGTGTGATGCAGAATTGTCGTCTAGGTAGGTGTAGGTACCTCCCGTCAGAGATCAGAAAAAGTATTTTTCTTTAACAAGTACAGCGCGTTCCTTTGATAAAGCCGCCTTTTGTCACTAGTAGGGGGCTATTACGATAAAAGAAAGTAATGAGGGGGTTATTCTAGCCTTATTTGTGGGTCGAATAAATTTTACTTGTCTATTCATCAGATTTGGTTTAGTCATTTACCTACTAAAATAAAATTTGGAAATAGTTCTATGTCGACAAATTTTTCTCCAGACCCATTCAAAATACGCCGATCACGATTGACCGTTTGACCGCCCCTGCTTTAGATTATGTTCTGAGATATTCTCTATCTGCCGGTAGATAAATGTCTCGACATTACTGAGATACTGTCGGACAAACAACATAGACTTATAGATCTCGTCAATCTTTTTGGCCGCTCTGAATATAGCTATAGGTTCGGGCTTACGCATAATACCTTGAAAAGTTGGATACAAAACAAAGTTACAATATTATTATTAGAATTTAGAATTGGCATTTGACATTAGCAACAGAATGTTATATACATATAATGTATCACTTACTGATATCCAAATATGCATTCTGCACATCTATATTCAGAGCGATCAAAAAGTTTATTGAATTATTAACATTATTATAATTCCCATAATCTTAATTTCACTTAAAATTTCTCATTTTCTTAGATATCTTATTAAGATGAGGTAATCTTTTCTGTTGTACATATATGTACATAAGAATTGTTCATCTTTGTTTTCCACAATGTAAATGTTTATAAAAATGTCCAACGAAATTTTGGCCCTTGACATGACACTATACAAACATATGTGGAATACAGCAAAAACTTGACGCATGTCAACAAACATGAGCGTGTATTGATAGCACGATTAATAATCCATTTTCATTATCTTACATGTCATTGTATCAGTTTGAAAGTTTCATTCTGTCTAACGTTCCCAATCTGCATGTAAAGTGTAAAGTATAATGAAAATTTACATTTGTACAATAACCCCTTTGTCCATCTCGGCTGAGTCAGTTGCGACCAGTGTGGAAACTTCGGTCGACGGCCTAAACAAATCCTTACTTCGCGTTGATGTCTTAGCTTTAGCCACTGTTTTGTTTTATAGATTTTCTTCATTGTACAATTTTATGACTTCTATTTCAGGGACAGTAGTTAATTTAAAATAATGTATATTTTTTATTATGTATAATAGATTATACATTTTAGTTTATTTACAGTTTATTGTCTTCACCGTGTGATATATGTTTAATTTAAAATAATTGATTTAGTGTTCAGTTTATTAAAACCAACGAATTCTTATTTATAGTTTGAGTGCGTTATTCAAAATCAATCTATAATTCTAATATCAACATAGTAACGGCGTATCATTCCCAAAACTCAAAAAATATTTTGCTAATGCTAACAAAAATAATATTACCATTTTTCAATATTATTTCGAAAAGTTAACTTTTTATATATAATTATAAATCCATTAATGAAATTTAGTTTATTTACATATAGGGGATAGTGATTCCTTAGAGATGTAAAATGACTAATTAACCGGATTATTATTACTTTTTTTTAATATTCATACTGGTTAAAAAATCCTTAAAAATCTGCGGAACAAGTTGTGATTAATTCATTCCAGAAGATGTACTTGAGAATACATAGATTTAGCGTGATAAGATCCACGACTATGACTTAATTTAATATACTATGAAGGTGTGGTTAACGTTACCTTGTAATTCGATACAAAACTGTGGACGATTATAGATGTATATTAAAAGCTAATTATTATGAAACATCGTAAAAGTCATATATTTTTTCACATTGTTTTTCAAACATTTTTCATCCTGAAAATATGCATGTTTCCATACTGGGAAATACGGAAATAATTTTACAATTTTACATGAATATTAATACAATAAATAGACAAAACCTTGTAATTGAACAACTAATTAATATTTTTTAATACACATAATTAAAGTAAATTAAAGATAATAACATAAAAAATAAATGCTTAGATTACAAAGACACTTCCTGAAAAATTAATTAACTATCTAGTAATGGTAGTAATAATTATAATAATTAGTGAGTATAGGTTGCCAAAGCACGAAAAAATGTACATTTTTGCATAGATTTAAATAGCATACAATACGAGGTAAAATTCTTAGCGGTAAGGTTAAAATTTTGTAACTTTAAATGATGTTTGGTATTTATTACAAAACTTTAAACATTACCTACTCTTAAAAAAACTTAAAAAGTTTTACAAAGAGCATCAAACCCTTTGACATTACCGCGAGCGCTGCCCTGAGCGCGGAACTAAAACATTTCTTTCTCACAAATTTGTCCAGTTAATGACGTACAGAGACACCGGTTACAACACAATGACAAATATTGCGAGTGTCACCACTTACGTGTATGTTCGTTAAACTGTTTTCTAAGAATTAGTAATGTAACCATTCGGAGATAACTATCACAATTTGCATGGTAATACGAAATATCGAGTGTTTGTTTTCAAATTCGGTTTGTACAGGTGTCATTGTTTGTATAATAAAAATAACAATGCTTTTACATTGTATTAATGGGATATACGAAAGGGGTGACCTCGAACTGTGATAGCTTAGGAGCGTTACAGATTCACGAGTGCGGCGCTGTCGAAGATACCGCGCAGCACACTCTGTCTGAGTGTGCTGCGTGGGGGGAGCAGCGCCGCATTCTGGCGGCGGCGGTAGGACCAGACTTATCGCAGCCGAGCGTGGTCTTGGCCATGCTCGGCAGCGAACAGGCGTGGCGAGCGATGTCCTCCTTCTGCGTCATCTCGCAGAAGGAGGAGGCGGAGAGGGCCCGCGAGGCAGATCCTCAAAGTGGCCCTGAGGGGGTGGGCCGGGGGGCCCATCTCCTCATTGCACAGGTCCGGCGGACGAGGGGGGGCAGCCGGTGTGTGCCCGGTCTGTCCCTCTATAGGTAGGAGCCCGGCGTCACCTTCCGCCGGCGGACCTTGGGGGCGGCTCTACAAGGTTGATTAGCTTGACGATCCCTTCCCCCCCACACAACGTCTTCGTACACCGTGGGGTTTTAGTCCCATCGGCCATAACCCACTCTCTCCCCCGGGATTTCCTATTTCCCCACGAAAAAAAAAAAAGGAGCGTTACAGATGATCTGAATTCGGGTAGGAAACTAACTGCGTTGTTGCAGTTCGGAAGCGGATTTGCTGCAGTTGACGATTGCACATTACTTGCATATTAACTGCACGTTTGTATAGCAGTTGTAATGCACTTATGTCCACTACAATAGTACTGAATTTGAACTACAAACACTGATGTCACATCACATTTACGTATATAATATTGACTAGACTGATGATGACTGTACTCGCATTTTTTAATTCTTTATGGATTTTAGCGTTTGACCACATTTCCATCTGATGTTAAATGAAGCTGACCACAGCTAAGATGGTAAATACGCTATACTTAGAGAGGCCTGTCGGAATACACCAAGAGGTGTTTGGAGACAGATTCTCAACTTGAGAGTTGTAGCTAGCTTTCTAGAATTAAAAAAAAGCCCTACCATCACTTTATTTGTCAAAAAAAAATTTTTTTTATTTATTTATTTAGTGGCTTTTTTGGCTATATGAGCCCCATAGTAACCTTAACTTAATTTACAGGCTGAATATCTTAAATAAAACACATTATTAAAGCTAATATAAACTATTATAGCGTCATTAATGACGACTCAACGTCTTAAATAAATTCAATGCTTCAATATTAGGTTTGGATAATTACCTATGAAACATTCCAATATCTTGTAAATCCAAGTTAAGAGTCGACATCAGTAACTGTCTACGCGCTTGAAACCGAATACATTCTGTCAATTACCTGAAGCCCATCTTCTACTACCCCACACACCTAAAGACTTATAATATAACTCATGGTCTTTATCAACTTACTTTGGGGTATTAGATAAACAGAAAGTAACACTGATAAGCTGATATGCAATCATGACACAAACTAAGCTACATTACAACTGCATCACAAACGAGCAGCAAATGAATCGTTAACATGCAGTCGTTAGGACTGCAAATCGACCGTTGAAGAAACTGGACAATATAATGCAACAAATTCAAAATCTGTCACTAAGCACATATCATTACCTAAAAGCAATACTTGAGATCCTATTTAAACTTTGTTACCATTGCAATTAGCCTTTTTTATTCTAGAAACGTGGCTATGCAGGCTTTAGTCCTGTATCACTGCGACAAGTACTGATCTATTGTGATCGCCCCATATTACTAAAGCTCCCTGCCTAGTCCTGTATCATTTAAGAACTGCAGGAATTTTTTAGCTGGGAGCATCTGTACTTCATCCAGGAGCAATACATGCTTTCCCAGAATCCGGTATCGTGTAAACTTCAGTGGATCACATTCACACTATAGGTGTTTGGGAGTTTCATCCACACTATCACAAAATCTGCAGTCTGCTGTGCTCTGGGCACCGACGTTGCAATTACCCTTACTGTTGCTTCTAATCTATATATTAGTACGTGAAGCGAAAACTTTGTACCTCTTTTTAAGCGAATAGCGCGAACGGATGAACTTAAAATTTGGCATAGGTAAAGTTTGTATGGAGGAGAAGTGCAGAAAGCTATCTTTTTTTTAAATATAAAATGCATTGGATATACATTAAATTAATTAATATAAACATTACACACGCTACTGCGTGTATGACACACAACATATGCTCACATGTAAATGAAAAAGACGTTTTACCATCCTTCATTCTACTCTTACGTTCCAATTACCTTTTTTCACCCCACTTTTAATATTTTAAACATATTACGTTCCATAACTTACATGCCCTTTGATATGAACTGGTCAAACTGTAGGTTAATTTAATAATATAATATGTAAATTCAGAATATACATTGATAAATAATTAAATTATAAATAATATATATATCTTTAGTAAATTTATGAAACCACTGAAATAATGATTATTCTTTTTGGTCTTATTGAATGTCAAAATGTATCATGGCCGAATCTCGACCACTAGGCGACCACTAGTTATAATTAACCTATAAAACCTGAGTAAAATACCGATCTGGTTTATGCCTCAGAACATGCTTTATCTCTCTCACCGACACTAACTTACAGAGCGTAATATACAAAAAACCAACTAGTGACATGCATGACATGTCTTATAATCTTTCTTTACTTCACTTTACTTTAAGAAAAGAAAAACAGCGTAACGAAAGTAATGTTTTACAACAACAAACATAAAAAACCTATTAGATATTAATCCTATGTTATAAAAACCCAATGCGACTAATAATAACATAACCCGTCCTAGGGCGGGCGTACGAAGAAAATTGTCACCGTATCCGAAAGAATTATCCGCTACGTAATTACCGGATAAGATACTTTAAACCTGCCCCACTGCAAACATAAATACTACACTACATTCATTGAATACTATACCTTATATTCAATACCTAAAGTCCTATATGAAGGTTTTAATAAAGTGGTCGATTGTTTCGCGACAAGCTTTATTATAACAAAGAAAAAACCAAGAGTCTTACTCGATCGTTATTGTATCGATTAGTTTCTAAGTGTCTATTTTTTTCACTTATCTGTAATCGCTGATTATATTTCAGAGAAACAGTCTTTTGTTTCTTAGCATTATTTTTCTGGAAAGCATCAATTAAGTTTTTGGCGCATAAGGTCGTCCTTTGTTCGAATACATATTAACAACATTTCTTCCTTATATTTCAACTCAATGTAGTTATCTGATGGCTAGCACAACGCTGTTAACTCCATCAGCAATCTACTATCATGCCAAACAACAAGCGTCTCGGTAATAAATAACAAATGAAGCCCTGGCGAATTTATAACCATATATATAATAATATGACCAGTCAGATAAAGACAACCTACCACCTCTCACAGAACAGTAAACGACACGTTAAAGGAGACCAAATAGCTTCATGACCAACATGCTGGTTAGTAGTCCTTACACTGTTGGCCACTTTCACGAGAAAAAGAACAACAACTCATAGCAACGTAAATAAGTGAAATACTATAAAACAATATACAAAGAGACACAAGCAGACGTTTAAAAATTTCCAAGCGACAGAAAATATTCGGAGAACTTTAAGCTGAATTCAAAGACGCTGGATGCAAATTAAGTTATCAAAAGATATTAGGACATATTCGTTTTATTTATAACAAAAATTATTGCTTAAAAAATCATTATTGGTCACCTTCACTTGAAAGGCTGACAACACCAAGACTTAGGTGGTGTAAACATTTCTTTACAGGTCACTTTATAATGAAATGAGAACTTCAAAGTACACATCTTCCCATTACTTAGCAATTTTATACAGTCGCTAAATATACAACATTATTTCCAAATTAAAAAAAAAACATGTAAATTCTATTTAACTAAGTCCTTGTTAACGTAGCGCTAACACTGCTCCTTGCACCAAAAATTGGAATGGGCCGATACTATCCGACCATTGTTGCATTCCCTGTTTTTGGTCGCTGTCAGATTCCCTGAATGGTTGCGATACTTGCGTCCGTCAACAGTTTTGGACAGTGTTTCTAAATCTTTTGACAAGGTAAAACTCGCATTTCATTTTTTTCTTTGTATTTAGAATCCAAGTATTTGAAAGTAAGTTTTAAAATAAAGAAATCTTTAAAGCATTAGGTGTACTTATTTTATTTTAATCATCAATCCTTTCTAGGCTTTGTTTTCTTCCTATTTTGTTTGTTTACTGAAGATTTCTATCGTTGTTATCAAATAGGTAATTATACCATTTTACTAGGTGTTTTGTGATGGCTTCAATATTTTAACTAACGATGAGCCTTTTCCAGCAAATTTACGTGCCGTCTCACTATGAATTTTCCATACTCTTAATCACAATCCACTGCCCTTGCTTATCATTATCAAAATGTATCAAAAATGACGCCATTATTACAAAATAGACTATCAAATGTTTTCATGACAGTTTACAATCTCGCCAAAAATCTTCGTCTTTTGCTTTGGTAATTGTACCTACATAAATCGACGCTCTTTGCGACCAAAGTGCAGTCGCAATGCTGCATGCTTTCGATTTTGAGAAAGTGTGTGGCAATACGAAATATTCTGACTTTACACCTCATTAGTAACCTGGATAATTGAACTTTAATACAAAAACAGATATTACTCGTTTTTATACATGCATGTCATAAGGTAAGAAGACTATACTAAAGTTAGATATTATCATCACATCAATCTGTAAGAGATTCAGTGCAAGGTCCCAGTTCCACAGGAAAGTATGGGCATAAACAGTACGACGTATTGGTGATTATAACTTTTTTTTTTTCGAACTTACTACGCTATGGGTCTACCAAGTCCTTAACAGCTTCACCGCACTACTGAGGCGAACACTTAAGGTATTCAGTCGATTTTTTTATGAGCTGTTGCCTAATGAACTATGCATGAATACCATTCGCGACCTAACTCTTTTTTTTACGTGGGGATATCCCTTATGGATACACCACCTTCTCGAGGGAGAGAGTGGGTTATGTCCGACTCGCACGGACTAAAACCCCACGGTGTACGTTTGCCGCTATAGTTGGGGCGACACGAGATCTCTATAGACTTCATCGTGCCGCCCCAGCGGTTGCCCCAGCAGCAAAAGCGCCGCCGCCGGGCCCCGTCTTGTTATGAGACAGCTGTGTACACATCGGCCGTCTCCTCCGTCCGCCGGACCTGTGCAATGGGAAGATGGGCTCCTCGACGCATCTTCCCTAGTCCGGTTACGGTAGGAGGAAGCGGATAAACTGCCGCCTCCCCCTGCCTGTCCTCTGTTGGCGGAGACGGCCACTTTGGGAGTCGTCCTCACGCCCTCCCCCGCCCCCTTCTCAAGAGACTTCCCCCAGAAGGGGGGCACAGCATTCCACACATCCTCACCGCCAGCATGGTCGCAACCACGCTCGGCAGCAAGAGATCCTGTCCTACCGCCGCAGCCAGAGTGCGACGTTGCTCCTCCCATTCGCGGCCTAACTGAGCTAACCTTTTTTTTTCCCCCCCCCCCCCCCCCCCCTTTCCCCCCCCCCCCTCTCCTCCTCCCCCCCTCCCCCTCCCCCTCCTTCTCCCCCCCCCCACCCCCCCCCCCCCCCCTCCCCCTTTTTTCCCTATCCTTATTCTTCCCTTCTCTCCCTCATCTCTAAGCTAAGTTACATATTCATATGTATATAAGTTAGCGAAATATATATGTGTACCAAGCATATATACCTGAATAACTCTTATATGTATTTCGTGACGGTTATTTTTTCTGAACAATTCAGTTCGATAAGGGAAACAATAAAACCCTTCCACTTTCATATGTAAGAATGTATGCGTGCACGTGTGTGGAGGTGATATGTGCGATTATAACCTCCAAGAAACCTGCAGTTCTATATTTTCTCCCATACGGTGATACTACAAAAACATCTACTGGTTTCAAATTTCCTCGTAATGTTTTCCTTCACCGTCAGCTGATACTATTATTACTTTAAATAAACAAATGTAAGCGAATTCCTTTATATATGCCGGGATTCCAACGTGCAGACGTCCATTTCACAATATTCCACCGGTGAAGCCACTCGACCACCAACTTCTGAAACTAGAAACGTTTATTGACAAGTATAGCTCTCAGAACACACCTATAAGGAGGTGTAAGAGTTTAACGTTGATACTCTAGCTAATTAACGTTAATTAACGCCCTACATCCCTCAACCTTAATATTAAATTTGCACCCACTTAAATACTGAGGCATGACTGACTGAGACATCATAACAATAAAATTAAGTACAGTACATAGTAAGTTAAGATACTCTGGACCATAAAATTAGATTTTTTATTGTTTTACTCTGTGTTTGTAATATGTTTTAGATATAGAATCTGTGGTCGACTGTTACCTTTTTTCCAAACATCGTATACTCTTTGAGTTTTCATTTTTATCCGTCAACGAGTTGTATTAAAACTAACAAAGACTATGTTCTAATGGCAAAGCTCTATAGATATGTGTGTCAGTATACTGCTTACATTAAAGGGAGTTAATAGTGCGTATTTGCATTTTTCGTTTTAAACTCTATATTATTTTAGTTTTGCGATAAATACTGAATTTATCTGCACCTCATCAAATATGTGGTAGGCGTTTCTAATGGGATTACAAGAAATCTTTTTTAACAATCGTTATGAAACTGAATTAATGTATAGTGTCACAATCATTACATAGTATAAAACCTAAAAAGTCCCCTACCTGTCTGTCTGTTCGCGATTAACTCAAAAACTACTGAACGGATTTTCAAGCGGTTTTCACCAATGGATAAAGTAATTCATGAGGAACGTTTTGGTATATAATTTGGCAAGGATTTTTTTATAGTCAGGGCGGGACATCGTCTGCCGGGCCCGCTAGTTGCTACTAAATATAAAATCTAGTTCAAAGTGATTTTAGTCAAGTATTCGGTTACACGGGTTAAAGACGAGTGTCTTTATTGTTAGCTGATTAGATTTATATTGTATTGTTTTTATATAATTTCTTTACGATCAGGTTAAATTCTTTTAATGAAATGAAGAAACAAACCGTTTTATTTTTTCTTCTACTATACGTTGGTATATCGGTAAACCGATTATTATAAATTTTGGCTCAGTCTTCTTGATGGAAAAGATTTTAACCCTCTCCGTTTTCTTATAATTCGCCACTAGGAGGCGCTGTAGTCCGTCAATGCCTATACCGTTACAAAAAATTGATTTGTATATACATATTTGGACACTGCGAATATTTACATGATACAATGATTTTGATACATCATTTTTAAACAATGTAATACATTAAATGGCTAGAAATGGCTGGAGCTGCGGGCAAACGCAGTGTTAGTGTGGTCAAATTTAAGCTCATTAAAGGTAAAATGGGATAAAAATGGAGAATTACGTTCGAACAGCGTCGTTAGTTCAGAACAATGGAGAGATATTTGCATCAAGTCCAGTCATTGCGAGATTGACCGTCAGAGTTTTGTTTCTTTTTTGTATTATACTAGCTTTTGCTTGCAGCTTTGCTCACGTTAATATGAATTTCACTGATCCCTTTAAATATACGTTTTTTGTCATGAAAAAGTAAAGAAACGAAGAAAAAGTTATTATTGATGGTACACATCACGGTTACGAAGTGAATAAAGATACCATACGTATAATTCATTAAAAATGCCCAACAACAACGCCCCCGTATCAGCTACATACTGCATTACAACGGAGTGACACTACAGCACTGATTTTGTATGGGGTCATAACAATGTATTGACGTGTATTCGATGGCTTGACAAAAATATTACATGATTAATAAATGTACATTCAAAACACTTCAGAGGTGGTAGAGCCACGCTGAAGCTATTACTGGTTTCAGCATGAATGGGTCGGCTCGCCCGGGGTAGTACCACCCTCACGCAGAAAACCGACGTGAAGTAACAGTGCTTGCATTGTTGCGTTTCGTTCGGTAAGTGAGCGCGCCGGATAACCCACCTCCCCTCCTCCCTTCCCCAAACACAGGGTGGCAACGCATTTGCGACTCTTCTGTTGTTGCAAGTGTCTATGGACGGTGGTAATCAATTAACAATAGATGATCCACCTGTTCGTTTGCCTCTTATGATATAAAAAAAATTAAAACAGTAAATTTCATATATTGTTTTGTGTTTTTTTGGCTTGAGGTAGAATTATTTTTTTAATGTTTAATTTATTTTAATTTTTGTTTAATTCTAATACTATAAAACATTATCTCTCATTTTGTGCATGTCGTGTTTACATTAACAGGGTCGATGTCAATTTTAGCACATCGAACTAAATTTTGTATAACGTAAAAAAATTAACATACAAGTACTTCTTTCCCGTATCCTGACAACGTGTATACAAAATCTCATGATGATCGGTTGAATAGTTAAGACATGAAAGCGTTACAAACAAAGTCACATAAGAAGAGTGAAGTATGACGAACAGATATAAACAATGATTTCAAGGGGTTGGTGGTATCGTATCGCAGTACCAATAGGTGATATGGAAAAGAATTTAAATTATTTCCATTTCTTTTTTAATAACGCTGAACCTCGTCAATAACAACTAAACAAATAAAAAGTGACGGCATTCATAAGGACTGCCGACAGAAGTGAAAATTCAAAATAATGGAATTTGTTCTCTTTTGAATTTTTAAATTAATCATAGTGTGTGTATTAAGTATATTCTTTTTTGTACAGTTTATTAATTAATTTATTATTTATTAATTTCAATACAAAATATCATTATTAGATATAATCCGGCTGCTATACTACACGTCGCTAGGCTGACGCAAGCGCAATACCAACTGTATGTCACGATTACTAGCATGTCATGACGCGAAACGCGAACTTCGTTCCAACCGGGGGTTCATAGACCCCACAAGCTTTTTTTTCATTACCGCCAATATATGTAGGTTAGTTTTTATCTTAATTGAACCCGGTAGATGATGCTACGAACGGGTTCTAGGCTTATTTTAAAAGATTACTCACATACCCTCTGGATATATGTTTGAGTGAGCCCCTTGATAGTTTGCATTCACAATTGGAAACTGTAGGTGTGGCTGCAATCGGGTTTAATAAGCCTATTAAAATTTTTCGCGTTTAAAAATACAATTGAAACCGGTGATAACCGATTTGGAGCAGACGAAGTTGCACGGGTCAGCTAGTTTACATATAAATTCTTATTATGAGATGTGGTAATTCCTATACAGTTTTTTTACATACTATACGGTATACTTTCGACAGGGACACATGCAGGTGCTTGACGCTACTCATTATTAAATTATATTTAAAATGAAGAACTATCTTGTATCAAAAAAAGGTATAACAATCAACTCGTAATAAGCGCACGGGCAAAAATTAATATAATCAGTCTTCTTGGATCCTGGTGTATATGATATTGAAATGTGCGAAAGAAATAGAACTATAAAACGAAGGAAAACGACAAAGATGGAGACAGAAACTTGTTATTAACCATTCCGAATTGACGAGTTTATGTAAAAATTCTCTTTGCGCTGAACATCTGCTGTTATCATTTTTTTCTATTTAAAATACGACTCAGTTTTAATATAATTATTAAAAATTATTTAATTAGATCTTATTATGTCGTTAACTGGATTATGTAGGAGTTTAAAAATTAATGTTTCACAATAAAGTAATAACATGGTAACCGCCTACATGTTAGTGAAGTAAACAATTCAAACGCTGGTGTGGTCATTTTAACTCCAGCTTACA